>CM052194.1:10128356-10520491 GCA_028455805.1 Lasioglossum figueresi | reverse complement strand
CTGTCTTTCCGTCTGATCCGCGAGATAAGATTCCGTCGAAATCGGTTTTCGACCGAGGATTGGTTTAGGTTACGACAAAGCGGTATAAACATTTTAGAAATGTTTTTTAAACACGTTAAATTCCGCGTCGGTCACCGATGACTGTCGCGGTCCGAATGAAAAGTTTAGTGTCAATCACGCTCGAGATTTCTATGAATTCCGCAAAACATGTTTTCGCGGCTTACGCTGTCGCACAGTGCAACCACTCTCGCGGAAAACTTCCTCGTCCCACGAATGTATAACCGCGGCCAGGTCCTCCGTACCGGAAGGGTTAAATGGCGATGCTTGTACGAAAGCTAAGATGGAACTGTCGGAACTCGATTTCCTGTCCGAACGCGACGAGGAAAAACATGTACCGATTGGTCCCTGCCGAAAGTTTCATTTACCAATCAGCATGCTTTGACTGTTTAGACCTCCTTCTCGTAGTTCTGAAGGAGCCTTGGGAAGGAGGTGCGACGGGTTTCGGTAATTTGAAACTGTCCTTGACGGTCGCGGGTGGTCGTTCGGGGGGACCAATTCTATGGCACATTGTTCTTTAAGATATACAAAAAACTAGGCATCCGGCAATGTCTCGAATGGTCGCCGAATGACCCTAATTTACTTAATCTTCGAGGAAGATTTTTAGTCACGAACGCACCATAAATGTTGTTCGAAAGAAACCCACGTGTCCTGTTCTTGCGCGACGGAGCAATTGTAGTTACCGATTGCTTCTCGTATACCTTTAATGGACTCGATTCTGAACTAGTTTCCGAAACATTTCGAACGCTAACGTTTGGAATATGCTGTAAATTTACTCCAGTGCATAACACGTATCGAACATTGAAACAACATTGATTTTTAAATATTATAAAGTGTGCAAAGAATTCTGACTGTCGAAAACACGTTATGAAAGTGTTTCGCAAAATGTGGGTTTTCTTCCGATATCATATGGATGCACAAAGAAACGTAGGGTGCCCGTAATGTTGTCCCTGAGACTGGATTAGAGCAATAGCTGAAAAGTTCTCTGACAATCAGTGGAGCATTTGGTTGGCTGGACACGAGACATTATCGGCTTGGCCGGCAGCAGGGGTAGGGTGTTCGCGCAAAAAACGCAAAGAAGAGCCGGGCAGCAAGCCGCGAGGGCTAGGGTGCGTCTCGCTTCGAGCGGTGTTATCTTGCGCGCGAAACATTAATAATAAAAGTTTTCGCTCATTGTCTCGCGCCGTCCCGCTAAACGGGAGACGAGCGATCGCTCAAGGGGTGCGCGGGATAGGGGTAGAGGGAAGAGGAACGCCGGCACCGTACCACGAGTACTCCGTGTTCCGTATACAAGCGCGCGAGCGGCGAGCGCGTTTTGTCTTTGTCATGAATGCTCCCTTATCTTTCGCGAGTCCATCACCGGAGACCGGTTTTGTCCTGGCGTAGGACTGTCTGCGAATTGTAAGGAGACAGGAAGCTGGACAGCGAGCAACGTCTGGACGTTCAGTTGGGAAATATTTCGAAACGTCGATCAGCCGCGAAACAAGGGTCGTGAGTTATACGATGGGGGTTTAGTTGATGCAAGTAGTCCCGCGTCCCTCCACGCTCTCCAAACGAGAGAGGATCGCCACAGGCGATCTGGACCGTGACTAGAACGCTGTAAAAACCTTTCGATTTTTCACGGCACAGGGCTCTCTTATTTCAGCATACGCGCGACGATCCGTCTTAGTCTCTCCCGGGAGTCTCGCGTCCGACGACATGCTTGTTCGCCGTTCTCTTTCGCGGTTTCCTAATTCGTGAGGGTCATGCAGAAACGCCACGGTCGGAGAATCGATGTCTCTCGATCGTTGGCCACATCTCTCAGCCGACCACAAGCTATCCGACGCGCACTCGCTTTCGGTGAAGGGATACGATGTAAATCAGTCTGACGCCCCGCCGCATGCATTGACCGCACATTAAGTAGCCTTGACCACTCGAGATGGAGGAGGGCTAATCTCACAGTCGGACTGCACGGGGCCCTTCGTTCGCTCGATCGAGCGATGCCTGCGCGTGACGATAAAGCGTTCGATCTGCCTCGCCTCGAACAAATCGTACACGACCGCTTCGACGAGGATAATTGCCGTCGGAATGTGTTTGCTGTACAGGGTGGAGCAGTAACTATTTCGTGTGCCAATCCATTCTCCGCCTTCTCGCGGAAAAATTAATGTCTATTTATCCAAAATCAAATAACAATTTAATCGGAAATGTGTGAATTTCATTTTTACACTTCAAACGTTTTATAGTAGGAATCCACTAAACGATGTTGGACGGATCGGAACAAGCGAAAGCCCGATGGAGGCAAGTTAGCACGCCAGATGTAATAAAATTTTCAACGAATGAAGAGTATATCTTCAGTTAGCAAATTTACACAGTGTTAGAATGAATTTAACGAAGAGGAGGGTATGAAGTTCTTTTAAAAGTCAATGATTAATAACCAAGGATCGTTTAATGAATAATTCAGTGCTCGTACTTTAATAGTTTCCTTCGTGAATCCCATCTAAATGAAAATGATTGAACTTCTTTCAGACGTAGTCAAGTAATTGAGGATCCTATTAATATACTTTCCGTGAATAAAGCGTTAACCTCGACAGTCTTATTGTTAGAACGCTTTTTAGCAGTCTGATCCATAATTCCGTTGACGTACTAAGTTCGCCAGACAGATTCCGGTATTAATTATAACCCACCGCACGAAACGATCGTTTATGGAATCGTTATTTGCCGTTTCGGCTTTAGTTGCAGCAATTCCCACCAGATACAATAATCCGGAGAATCTAATTCGTTTTCAAGACTGTCTCCGCGAATTTGTCACCCACACTCGTTCGAAAGGTCTCGACGTCTCCGAGCGAGAATTGCTGAGCACGTATGTGGAAGGAGGACACCGATCGATCGTTAAGTTCGTACCCGGCTGCAGGGGACACTTACAAATTAGCCAATCAAGTTCTAATCCCACCACGATTTACCCCAATCAGCCCGCATCCCGCTGCAAATACTTTAATCCGTCCATTAATCCTACGAGATAAAAGTTTCCAAAGTTGTTATAGCCCCTTTGTCGTCGGCATCGGCAACGTATCGCATCGCGACCGGACGAACCGATTACCGGTTGATAAGAACCGTCCTGATCGTTCACAAGCCTAACAACGCTCCACTAAATGCCCAATCCTCGATTTCCGCTGACAGCAGAAATTCAAGAAGTTGTAGATATCGAAGCAACCTGAATCCAGAGTCTCGAAGACAGCGCTTGATGGTTATGTTGATCATCCAGCACTGATGCCGATGGCTGGGTCAGCGGTGACCCACAACATGCATGTGGATCGCGACTACCTTCTTGTCTCTGATTCCATAGTCGCTGGCATGATTCGCGGAAGACCCAATCGCCTTCATGCGAGGGTGAAAAACTACAATTTTCTATGCTTCACTTAGGGCCCAAAAAAGTTGTAGGACCAAGATTCAGACTACACAAAGGATGCTAACGACTTCGCATTTTTCAAAATTAATCGCGAAGACCACTTCGTCTTGCAAACGAGTAAAAAGGGAAGGAATTAATCCAGCGGTTTCTTCTTCCATCCGCGTCTTTCCAGCGTAATCCCAAATGTATTTAAGCGGGCGATGGGATTGAAATCCAAAAAACGAGGAGAAACGTGTTCCAAGGGATTCAGAAGGGTGAGGCGGGGAAGTGTGAGCATCGGTTAAATTTATGCTCGGCATCGCGGCGGTCGTCCCCGGGCAATTTTTTTGTTTTTCAACTTGAACCTCGGGCGATTCTCTCTCCCCTCCACCGGGCCGGTCTCACTACCGGCGGTGGCCATACACAGAACGCTGGACAAACAACAATAAATACATTTTCCCAGGCGGGGTGGCAAACCCGGTGAGGGGTGGAACTTCCATGCGAGCACGTACGGGCATAGCTTAGCGTAATCTGACTGCACACCACCCCATTTCAGCCGGCGACCCTCCGCGCCGCGACGTACGCAAACCCCCAACTACCCCTCAACCACCCCTGCCCTGTACTCCGCAAGACTGTGACCACCCTCTCTCGCGGCCGTGGAGAAGCGCGACGGTGTAGGTGGGCGATGGAGAGATAGCGGGAGAGACAGTTGTATGAACCAAACAGAACAAAAAAAAAGAAGGAAACAAAAGAGAACAAAAAGGAAGAAGCTGGGGAGAGAACGCGAAAAAACAAAGAAACGTAGGAGCCGACAACGTAACCGAGGGTAGGTGGCATCGCCACCTGACGAAAGAATGCCGCGGCCTGACTAGAATTTCATTAACCGGCGCCTGGCAGAAGGGGCGGACAAATATGAAGAGAAAAAGAGTGGAGACACTGCGGCCGCGTTTATCGGCGCGAAAGAACTTGTTAAACAGACCGTTTGTCCGTTCCGTCGTTTCCGTCGACCTTAAGGGGCTGCGGATGAAAATTATCCGGAAGGATGAGTTCCCCGCCAAGTATTTTCTCTATAATTACCTTGCCGAAGGGTATCAGTTCCGCTAGAAGTAATTTCATATACTCGGACACTTTCCGAAATTATTGTCGAATGTTTTAATGTCGATGCGCACTACAGGCGTTGAATGTTATTTTTGTTCTGTTTGGATGTTGCGCACAGTTGTTCCCCGGGTTTTCAACGCGAGAAAGTTCGGGCGGAGGTTCGTCTCGGTCGAAATCGGCCTTCGGAATGCTAATGCGTGATTACGGCTTGGCCGCGGTTGTAATACGTGAACTTTTTGCAACTCACGTGTGGCGGCAGCGGCGGCGGGCGACGGCAGCACCGGACCGCTTAAAACATCCCTTAAATTACCCCCATTAGCAAGGGCTGAATGCCGGGTAAACGGGGATTTCACTGGCGGTGTTACGCGAGATTTATTCCGTAGGAAATATTCCTTTCGCCCGTTAAATTACATCGTTACGGAACGCCCCCGCCACGCCGCGCCGCGCCGCTTGACCTAAACACGCGTGTAAGTTGATTTGCTGAGATTTTATGTTTAAATTCGAAACGTTCTTAAATTGAATCACGCAGGACTTAACGGCGTACACTTTCGTTTCTCAACGAACAAAGGATATTACGAAATACGTTTTATCTATAATTACAAAATTCTTGACCTTTTAACCCTTAGCACTCAAGCGATGTGGCTCGGAGTCACCACTAAACATTACTGTACCATTATTCAAGATATTGTTTACATTATTAATCCTGTCCACTCCGAATTATTTTTCAATTTTATCGCCAACTATTTCCTACTATTTTAAGTGTTCTATTTGAAATTTACTTCAAAGGACACTTCTTTGACTGCTACTTGTTTTAAACAATTTTGTTTACTAACTATATTAAATATAGCTCTCAATCTTTGTTGTAATTTATATTTGTGGAACATATATATTCGTTTTTAACTAAAAAATAAGAAATTGAATAAATGAAGGAAGAACCAAATACATATGTATACAAACCCGTTTCCTTTACATTTTTCTTTCTCTGATGTCGAGTCACGCTCGACAAAGGAGTGCAAAAGGATTAAATAAGTTGGTATCTAATCAATTACTAAACATTTAAGTATTGTATGAGGAATTACATCTGTTTCATATCCCTAAAATGAAAAAAATCATATAGAATGAAATTATTCTCGGTCGGAAAAAATGTTTAATTTACCAGTTGAAATAGTTTCGAGTGCAAAGGGTTAACTGGGTGACTTTTCAATTATGAACACTTATGAGTACGCAACGGAAGACAAATACTATCAAGATGACAAATATGTTGCCATAATGAACGAAAATATAATACATTTTACAGTTTTCTTTCGATATAAGTCAATGAATCGGGACAGCGTTTGACGTATTGCGGATGAGGGTACCTATTCAGCTTGACATTGTTCTTGAGTGGGCTGATAGTTTATGGGTCCCATAAAGTTATCCGGCAGATTCTTATGTGGTTGGTAATGAATAGACTGCAGATATTATGGTATACCATGGAGACCAAAATATATGCAGACCATATCATGGTCTCATTTATGGTAAAAATGTGTGTGTGAGAGAGAGAGAAAGAGTAGGTGCAATTTAAAACAGTAGAAAGATTAAAATGTTCAGACTGTTAAAGTTATTAAAGTTAGAATGGAATGTCTATTTGGTTCCAATCAGTTGCAATTGATGCAGCCAATATTGATTTTGCATAAAAAGGTCCGCATTCTACTGACGATTGACACAAACAAAATCTGAAACGCAGAAGTCGACCGTGTCCTTAACAATTGGAACAAACAGATTCCGTTGCGTATTTATCAAGTTCTTTAATTTTCCGGAAGCGAGTGACAGTGGTGCGTGTCCGTTTGAAGAAAAGGGAGATACACGTGGACGATTTACAGAATTTAAACAGTCTCTGGGGGTAAGGCGGTGGTAGCATGCTACCTCGGATTAGCAGGCTGCCGCCGTCGAAATAATTCCCCCTCTTGCCGTTGCCTGGATGCCCCTTCAACCTCCGGGGAAGGTTACGTCCTTCCTGCGGGATAAAACAAAACAGCCAGCGGAGTATATTAATGCTCGGCTTAATGTGGCCCGCCTAATTAATGGACCGACTCACCGGATGCCCGTACTCTCCTACTAAAAGTAAAAGATAACGCTTCCGCGGGGGCATTATTAAAGACAAAAGCGGTACCGCTCGCAGACCACCAAGCAGAATTTTTGCCTGCCCATCCCTTACGTGCGAATAAATTTGCAAAATTTTCTGTTTTAAGAACAATCGTGTCGCTGCAGAGCTCTGTACCGAACGTTGCCCGCGTAAGAGGGAAAACGTGGAAAATTCTGTTTTTCCGGCGCCGAGATTCTGGGGGTGGTGCGCTGGGAGTGTCGCGAATGCTGCGGAGGCGGAGCCTTGAGAACTGCATCGAGACTGCCCAGCGACGTCGATAAATAGAGAGAGCTCCTTTCCTCGTTACGCATTTTCAAGAATCTTTAACGGACTTTTTTACACTTTCTATATTGTCCTATTAAAACCAACGAACTACAGTCGAGAATTTTCGAATGTATCGTTCGAAAGAACGATTTCATTCGTTATTCAACAGATCTTTCGAATAAATATAATGTGACAATTTCATCTAAAATTATATGTGGAACACACAATAGAAGAAACATCGAATGAATTTAATATCGCTGGTACGTTATTTACAATCTATTAAAATTATTAAGAAAAGATATCAGTTTTCAGGTACCTCTCTCTTCTAGTTATTGATGGGGACAATTTGTATTTTGCCTGAAAATTTGCAGTGTGCTAATTTTACTAGAGACAATAATAATTATCAGGAAGGAGTCATACATGGCACTCCAGTGTCATTAAAGTAATTGAATGGAAATAACGGAATAGCTTATTCAGCTCTTAACCAGTAATTCAAATTAAATCGTCCTTAATTCTGTGAATCGATCGGATCACTGTGCAGCAGCCCCGGCGTGTTGCCGACGCGACGCGACGCGACGTGTCATTGACTGGCGTGTGTATAAGACCCTGTATAATTAATTGATACGTTTAAAGTGAAATCCGTGGAGTAATGAAACGGTCAAAGTCAGCTCTGATTCAGGAAAAAGGACGCTTTAAAGAGGAATCATAATGCGTGGAAATAATTTAATTACATTCAGGAAGTTGAGTAACCAAGAAGATGTACCGATTGGAGGACATGTCGGCGGTCGTCGAACGTGTACGGAGATAATCGAATTATCGTCGCTTTGAGGAGCAGCGTCCGTGGATGATCTGATCACGTACCTGATGAACAGATCGCCAGCGATGCGAGCAGCTTTCGAAGGGTAGGCTCGCGTGCTCTCTCGTTATGGACCCTTCGGTTACGTTCCAGCGAACCATTTCCACTGTGCTTCGCCGGCTTTTCGGCGATAGTAACTTCTCTGCCGAGCAATTAATGCCACGCGAACCACGAAAAGGCAGCCGCGATATTGGTGAATACCGGCGTTAAATGTTGCTGCATAAACGCGACCGAGATTTGATAAGGTGCATTTAAATCGCTAATTAAATAGAGGCCGGTCGAACCGGTCATAATTTACGTTTAGGAACTTATAACCCTGTTCGCTAGACCAGTCTCCAGTAGCACAAAATTTTATTTCGTATTCGATCGTAAGTAACGTAGTGAGGAACAATCTTCTTGTTCATCATTATGTGTAGCATATGTAGTATCAAAACTGACAATGTCCACGCCAAGCATTTTTGAGATGTTTATGAATTTCAGTTTTTCCATATTCTTTTCAATATTCTCGCGTTTTTTACAAAACGTAATACTAAAATTAAGTCTTTCCATTTTAAGAAATCAAGGTGACCTTGAAATCTCCGAAACTCCTTCACCTATATGTACATAAAAAATGTTTGCATCGCAATATTTCGTCCTCTATACCATGCAGACTTTTTATGTATACTGTTTTCATATTATTACAATTAACGGAAATATTAAAGGTTAGGTTATAAAGTGATCGGTCCACCGATTTTAATTTTGAATATTTGAACACGTTTCTTGCAGAACGTAATACTAAAAGCAGGTCGTTCCACTTTAAGAAATCAAGGTGATCTTGAAATCTCCGAAACTCCTTCACCTATGTACATAAAAAATGTTTGCATCGTGACATTTTTCCCTCTATGCCATACAGACTTTTTATGTATAACGAGTTCATATTATTACAATTAACGGAAATAGTCGAGGTGGTTGCAGTGATTGGTCCACCCACCCTTTTAGCCTGTATCCTTTCGAGTTTGTACACATTTTGACGCGAGACTGTTCAAGTGAATTGCAGTGTATTTCAATGAATTTTGACGGGACAACCGTGTGAGATGATTGCGGCGGTGGCTACGGGAATCCACAAAAATTGTGGAACAAAGTGAAAATTGACTGACCACGTAGGGTCCGTGAAGACCTTCGAGGTCGACGCCGGTATTCGGGTTGTCTTCCGCAGGAATTTCGTGCGGTCGAATTCCAGTACGTCCAACTCGAAAATACTTTTGTTATTATAGAACACGCGCTCGCTTGTTCCGCGTCTCAAAGGAAACTGATCCCGGCTCTCGGTCGACAGTGTTTGTTGCACAACCCGCCGAAAAATTCGGACCATTTCAGGGAAATTGTTGCCGTTTGATTCTGCCGAATGCATTCCCATCGAATATTTTCCAATTAACACATTAACGCCCGACTTTAATCGACCTATAATCACAGCGAAACGTATTAATGCCGCACATATATTTCAACGGGATGAATTCGATCGACACGTGATTATAATGTGGGCAACTTTGCGCGCATTTGGATTCAATAGTTTGTATAATTTACCGCGCTAGTTGGTTATTCCATTAATCACTGTACTTGTACGAATATATGTTTACGAATAATAATTGAAGCATTATTTATGTCATATTCGATGTATCGACGTCCGTGAAGGCATGTAAATGGTCAGTTAATTAACTCGCTTTAATGTTGTTCCCGTTGTTGGCTTGATTGTTCTGAAATAATAACAACAAATAATGAACGCGATGCATGGTTATATTGGACGAATCGTCGTTTCTTTTAAATGGTCAGTGACGTCGCACATTAAGTGTACCGGACAAGTTTAATGGATGGTATTAACAATTTTCTAATTCTAAAGTTCAAAATTCTAAGTTCGAAAAATTTTTATTATTTTTCTACAAACTGCTAAGCTGTATACTTTGTTTTGTAATTCGCTACCTAAGAGAGAAGAAGAAGAAGAAGGATCTTATAATAACAGGTTTTATCGAATTATCGAGAAGAATCGGTAACGCTAAATGATGACATTCAATTGCTACGGGACACAGACGAGATGCACGAAAATAATTAGTATTTCATGCTTAACTGAATTTTTTGTTAACTAATATTGTCCGTTTATTACACTTCAAGCAATGTTGATCTTCGCTCACTAAAATATAAAAATCGTCCATTGTGCGTCGCTATATCGAAAAGGAAACCGTGTTCGATGACGCGAGTTTCTGATACTTCGGTCTTCAGTAATTAACATATCAAAGGCTCGGTATTAATATTTGCTTCAGAGTCTCAACCGCATAGAAGATATTAACGTCCCCGTAATATTGTGTCCAGGCTAAGGGGAGAGGACATATTGAAACCGCACAAACTTTGCTCATAGCATCCTCGGGTACTCGTAAATATACCGGGTGGCTTGGATCAATCTAGGGGATTTAAGTCCGTAGCGAAAAGATATCCGATCTTCCAATATTCTACACGAAGACATTTTTTAATTATTTCTTTAAAAATTGCTATTTCCTCGCGTCGGGTACAGTCGCCGTACACAGTCAATTAGTTGAAAATAACCGTACCTTTTCTCATTATATATAATTTTATAATTAGTGATTTTCTGGTTTTTATGCACTTATGATAAAAATTAGTAGATCAAATCCGAAACAATAAACACATGTAAAAAATTTAAAGGTTCTGTTGTATTATTTTCAGGTCGTTCAAATTATTAAGGCAAGTTAGACAAATCTTGCAACTGATACAGACGATTTTTATTCTCCATAAAAATCTGCAGTCTATTATATTCCTATGTTATTAACGGATTTCCTAAATTCTGCTTAATGGAACAGTAGTAATAATCTGATAGGCCGAAGCGAGAAGGTCGGAAAACGCGGGCCGATTAAATAAACGTTAAACCCCAGATATTCGGTTTAAATTGAGCACAGGGGGTGGACTCTACATACGTCTTCGACCGAGAACAATTAATGTTTATCGGGAAGCCCGTGCAGCCGTTACCCGAGGAGCCGGTGGCGTTTAAACGCGCAATAAGTGGTGTGAGAGAGAAAGAGAGGGGTGGAGAGGGGAGGATAGGGTCAAACTAATTCGATTCTAAACTCTGACCACATCGCGAGAAAGAGGCGCGTGGGTGAGTCGGGGCCGGGCCGAGGAAAACCGCCCCCGCTCAGGATGGACACAGATGGTTCTAACCGCGCCGTTAAATTCTGGAACCTGTAACTCTAATTGCTCATAGACAAGCAGACGTCCTAGTGCCAGATGCCGGTGAAACTTGTTAAAAGCACGCGAATCCGATTATTCATTCGCCGTGCTTCGCCGGCCGTGATTTATCGTATACACTAAACGGGGACACGTGAAAATTAGTTAGCCGATACAATATAATAATCGTTGCTCGCATTAATTGCCGGCATTATCGAGCACCCGCGTGCACGCCGTTCGAATCGTAATGATCAATTAAGATTTTGTTTGATCGCAGGTAGAACCGACCAGCCATCGAACGATTCAATAAAATGACGATGGATGTGAGCAAAAGCGAGCCAAGCAAAAAGGGGGCGTCGCAACAGGAATGCGCGGGTTGCGGCAAGGCGATCACGGAAAGGTAAACGGTCTAATTGATCACCGAGATCCTTGCGATCCAAAGGAGAAAGATCACCCAGCGAGAATAATATGCTATTTTATTGAAGGTTCCTTTTAAACGCGCTGGACATGTACTGGCACGAGGACTGTCTCAAGTGCAGCTGCTGCGCGTGCAGGCTTGTCGAAGTTGGATCCTCCTTGTACACCAAGTCCAATCTTATACTGTGCAAGAGGGACTATCTAAGGTGAGATCCATTGATATTATTGTATACATAACGAAAAATTTAAAAATGTGATTTGTAGACCGATACGAAGTATGCGTATGCTGAAAATTTCATCGAAATTGATCGAATGGTTTACGGCTTATAAACGATTAAAAATTGTGAAAATTTCAGTTTTATTCTATTATTCGACGATTTACCATTTTCAATGCCCATCTACGATCGACTTACAATTTGAAAATCTGTACTTTACATAAAAAATACGCAATGTAATTACTAGACAACGGATCTTTATGGAAAATAAAAATTTGCTGCCTGATCTGCAACCAACTGGAGTGCCACAGAAATTAATTTTCTTCCTTAATATGTTTAAATTCGTCTAATGCTTTTAACGTTCTAAATTACACCTACTCGTTTTTGTTATAAATGCATAAAATCCGCCGTCTAGTAATTACAAATATGCAAAACATTCCGACTCCCTGTCCGAAGAAATACACGATCGAGACATTGATTCCAATATATTATACTTCCGTTTACCTCGAAGTACCTTGACACAGCATTTCATTACGGCCCCGTAAAGTCAATAAAGGACACGAGTGCGGGAGGAAGAGCTAGCTCACGTACGAGCAGTCCGGACGAAGAGAACGGAAGCAACAAATCGAATTTTACAGATGAGTTTCCCTTATTGAATACACCCACGTCCCATATAAACAGGAGAGGGCAAATAAACCGTGTTGAGATTACAAAGTCCCGAGGGAACACGCGCAGGTGGCGCGCCGGTGAAGACCGCACGCTAGCTATCGAAGCTTCGTGGTCTTTATTAATGGCCTAATATTTGAAGATGGCATATTCGTGGCAGCGGTAAGCTTCTTGGTTCACGTTGTATGCCAACTAAAACTCCTCGCTCGCTAATATTGCCGATACGAGGGACGCCGAAAATACAAAACCATTCCCGAACCGAACGACATACCGCGTTCCGCGAAGAAACAAAAGCAATATCGTTTCGGGAAGGTTCAACGCGGCGTGTTCTTGCCGTAATAAAATCAGTAAAAGTATCCTCGTTTCCTCGTCTGCGTAGACTATTCGGGGGCACCGGGCATTGTGCGGCCTGCAACAAATCCATACCGGCCTGCGAACTGGTGATGAGAGCAAGGACCAATGTCTACCACCTGGAATGTTTCGCCTGCCAGCAGTGCAATCACAGGTAAGTTGCATTCCGATATTAATTAAAATTAATGAAACCTCTTTTATCGTACAGACAAGTAATTGAATGTTGAATAAATAGAATGTAATTGAATGCAACAGAATGTAATGATACTTTGTGCATTTATAATTTCGCTAAAAATATTTGACACGTATTTCTTATCGTTGCAATGCCTTTCAGGCCGAAGTATTAGGTTGGCAACTGAGTTCGCGATCTCCACATTTTCTCAAACAAAGTCATTTATATATATTTTTTGAGCACCAGTATTTTATATCAAATTGATCGAAAAATTCAGAGCTTTCCAATGATACACAGCTCAAAAGGAATGGTCTCTGAATGAGGTTATAATGACACGATAAAAGAATTACGAAACAGAAGGTCGCGAATTTATTTGCCAACCTAATATTTAACTCTGGGACATTTTCATTAATATTTGATGGAACTTTCATCAAAATTCCGATAATTTAAATCGCAATGCGCAAGTGCAATTTTGCTATAAAACCGTATGAATGGAGATCGTCGATGAAGCTTTCTAATTGAACTTTCACACAGGATATCTTGTACTTTCCATGAATGAGAAAGCATGAAAATTTCTGGAAGGACGGATTATTCCGGTCGTGTGTTAATCAGAGTACTGATGCAGATTCGGATACACCGTCGATATTATTTTATTAAATTATACTGAGAGGCAGTGATTAAAAATTCACACCCGAGGGTGGCGGGAAAGTCGCTGATTCGGAGGAGGTATTCGTCGTGGCAGTTCATCCGTTTAACAATTTAATTCGAGCCAGCCGGGCTGTGCGCCTGAGGGGCTCGGCGAAACTTCAGCAGCACTTCGCAACACTTCGCTTACTTATTTACAGCAACCAAGTTAAGCTGAAACTCGTTCGAGTCTGTGTTTAAGTCGAAACACCTCGGTGAATCCGCCGGAAGAAGATAATCGGCGCAAGAATCGGGAAGCCTCGAGTGAGCCTCGAATGAGCCTCGACTCCACCAGACTAGGTAATACAGTCGAATTAGTTACACCGCGGCTTTCGTCCCTTTTCCGTCCCTTCGACGGCATCTGTCATCAACGCCCGCACGAAACACATTCACTGTCACTCGTACAAAACGTTCGAGCCTATGTACCTCGAATGGATCACTTCTGAACCACGCGACAGACACGAAACGATGGTTGTCGCGTGATTGCTCTGTCGCTGGAAGAGGCCACTCATAGACCACACATATTATTACAAGCAACAAAACGCGTGGGATAAATTAGGGAGTGGAGACCGATTTTATCTTTCAAAATAGCAGTACATTATAGATTTAACCGCCAGCTACAATAAGAAAAGAATATCAGTAAAAGTAACTACAATACGGCAATATTAATCGAATAATAACAATTTTTTTTATGAAACCAGATTCGATTAGGATCTGCAAAATGCTAGGAGGGTGAGGGGGTGGATCCATGTGTTTCAAAATATACTCTGTAAAAAAGTATATAACTTGTGTGTAGGTTTGATTATTTTTACCACGTTTTTATTAGCTCGCTTTCTTGTTTGTTTGTCTGTCTGTCTGTTCTGTGGCAAATTTTGCAATTGATTTTAAACTAACTTCCTGATGACCTAGAGACTTGAAATTAAATACATGGTTCAGAACTGGATGACAATGTTACTTTCAAACACCACACGTGTACCTCAAATACTAAATATGTGTGCAAAATCCCAATGCGAAGGGTTCAATAGTTTTAAAGAAACAAATTCGGAACAATTCGTGCAGGAACGGTCTCGCAGAATAGAATACTCTCTTAAAACCACATTGTACACGATCGATGACCGCTCGCGTTAATTACGGGGTAAACGTCGGCCATTGAATATTTCGGGAATAATTCCGGCTGGGAAAATTAATTAATTTACTAATTTTGGATTATCGAAGCAACGGCTACGTATCAACGTCTCTCATAGCGACCATTCGGGCCCCTGTGTGTCCTCCTTCTGGCCTACCTCCTAGCCGACCCCGCGATATTCGTTAGTTTTCCGGGAAATTAGTCGGCGGTGATTTGCTTCTGACGTGCACCTCCGGGCACCTGCACGTCGCTCGCATAGTTCCGAACTCTGACTTTCCACTCGGATCTTCTCTCTTGGATGGATGTCTCAGCGCCCCTTCCGCGCTTCCACGTCAATTACGGACGTCACGCTTGGAAATTTCACCGTGCCTCTTCCCTGAAGGGTTGAACAGATCCAATTTTTCAGGAATTGCAGAATTTTTTTCGAGAAGCGGAGCTACCGCGGCACACCGCGCGTCAGCTGTGCCCGTGAGAAGTAAAAAGAATACCGGACACACGATTGATAGAACCAGAAATCGCCTGCCTCCCAATTTCCTCAAATCTCTTTAAACCTAATTCACAATTAGGTGCACCACTTTTAACCCTCATCCGCCCCTCGTGTCAAATTGACACGTTTTTACGTGAAGGATCATGTTATTCTGCCACTTGTAGAACAATTGATCTGAAATTTTGCCAATTATATTTTTTTAACATGAAATACATGCCGGGTGCCCCTTTTAAAATTTCGTACGTAATTATTTCCGAAATTGTAGCTCGTTGTAATAAATATTTCAAATGAAACTCGCTCCATTTCGGGGGAGACATCTTAAAGTGGTCATAAATCTTCTCTCGGTAGACGTGCTTCTGTCTAGGTTAGCTAAATTTTGAATAGTACTAAATGACCTTGGAAAATGACAGTGTTATAGGTCAGAGAATTCGGCTCGAGATAGGCTACACGCTTATCTAAATAAAAACATACAGTTCCGCATAGAAAATAGCTAAAGTTTGGAAAATAAATGCACAATAATTTACGCAATAACAAAGCTAATTATGGCTAGTATGTGATCTTGAAATATAGCCAAACATGTACACAAAATTTTTGAAATTAATTAAATCTCACAAATTGTCCAATATTGGCGGCTTTGACTGGAAATAATCCCTTGAAAGTCAGTACGATACACAGACGACGTCTCTGAAGAATTAATAATCTTCTTGGATTTTTCGATCGTACTAACCAGAACCATTATCTCTTAGTTTTCTTCAATCATGAAATATTGCTGTCCTCTTGATCGTCACATTAAACGGACCCCTTAAAGTGGTCTCGCGCGACATTTCGCGCACCTAATGTCAGACGGCGGCATTTCCATGACCTTCCCCCGTCAGCTTGGAGCTTCCGTCTCGGATTAACTTCCACTCGACCGATATCAGCGTATCGTGCAACCACGACTCGATTTGAAACACGGTTCATACTGATGCACGAGCAGCCCCGCGATCTCCGCGTCGGATTAGTCGGACTTTGGTCAGCGGACGAACGGGTTACACGTTCTCTTCCTGAATTTCAAATATAAATCCCCTATTAAAAACGAAGCCTTTTTCTATTGTGTAGGTGAGTCCTATCGCGACGAGAATAAAAATATATACAGAGGAAAAAATCGCGGCTATGGAGCCACCCCTGTTCGCAATACCCTTTGCCCGTCGCGACGCTAAGCAAAGTGGAGAGGAGAGGAGAGGAGAGAAGCAGCGAGCACGCCGCACGTGACTATCGAGCGAAGTCGATTACTGCTTAAAGATACGTCGAAAGTATACTTTCTTTCGTGGTCGAAGGTAACGTGCAACCCTTAAGGCGGACCATTGGTTAGGGGTCGAAGCGGTTGACCGTAGCTAAAACGGAAACGGATGTGGCCGTTGGGTCACGCGATCTCCACGAGCCGAGCATAAAACACCTGAGTTGTTTAATCATACGCTCCCAGACCGAGTCCGTACATCGTAAACTCGTAAGGGTAGGCCTCGGTCTCAGTTGCCCAAACGTGATCGCTATGTTCCTCCGCCTCAGTCTTGCCCAGCGAGATGTACACCGCGATAAAACGATTGCTTTCAACCATTAATAGGTTCGTCCATCAATAAGTGGCATCGATACACGATATTTACATGAAGTCCCATGGTCTCTAATCAATTTTCATAATTATCACAGTAACATAGAAAATTTGTGTCACTTTAATAATTATAAAAATTGATTAATGGTGACTTTATAAAACTGTCGTGTATCAATGATGCTTACTATAGCGATAATAAGTCCAAGAGGTTAATCAATTGCAAAATGGTACCGAACACAAATTTTCTATGTTAACGTAACGATTATAAAAATTGATGAAGATTTTTTAAATTGTTGACTTTATAGAAATTTCGTGTCAGACACCTGATGACAATGACATATTGAGTAACGGTATATTAAGGTGGGAATCTGAAAGTACTCGACAGAAGTCGATCATGTAACTGTTTGCTGAGAACACTGGCGAACGAGTGAAGCGATAATTGTAAAGATTGATGCTATTGTTAGAAGATCAGCATGATCTCGAAAGTGCGACTAGTTGGTACGACCAGAAACTTGGCGGAGACGCGATAATGGATGGACGAGTGGCAATTAAACTTGTTCGAAGGTCTCGAGGGAGACGTAGAAGACGCGAGGGACGACGTGGAAAACGCGAGACACCGAAGCTTTTTCGACTTGCGATCCGGCCTACGTAACATCGAGCGGTCCTTTGTCTACGAAAGCGAAGCGGGTATTGTTGAGTCGGTGTACAGCTCCTCCTTCGCAGGGGTATAGTTCATTGTTCGTGCGTATATTGTATTTAGGTATTACGAGTCGAGCCGGTTTAATTGTTATTGTTCCGCGGCGCTTATCGAACTCGCTACCCTGCTGCATTCCCACGCGAGTCATCGCCTAGCCTCGTTGATTACTCGAAAATCATTAAACTCCCTTCAACCGGGTACGAAACGCCCAAGCAACGACGGGAACTTTTAACAGATACGAGTCCGGATAAGGCGTGGGCGAAATCGGCCAAAAATTCAAAAGCATTAACATTTCACGCTTATGGTCTACCTTGCATCCCCGACAACACTTCGATGTTCAAGTCGAGCAGCACAACGTGAGACGTATTTGCTGCATTCTCACGCCAGTCGATCATTAATAGATCGTTAATAGCGAGTAAATCATAAAAATATTTGAATAATTTCGAGCCCGTATAAGCCGCGGGCGAAACCAGTGAACAATGATGGGACCGTAACGTCTACGATTATGGAACGCTTCCGATGAATATTAGACCCTCCACCTTGCATTCGCGATGACAGCGTTTCGATGTACGAGTCGGGAGACTGACGCTTGGCACAATGCAAGGTAAACTTCGCGTTACGAATTCACAGTTTTTAGAAGGGTAGCGAAGAGAGGCGTATCGTCGTGGTCTGGGTGGAAAGGACGGCAAAGAGTGGAGGTGGAGAGGAGCGAGTCGCGTAGAAGGGAGCGGCCATTTTGTTTCCGGTGTCCCGGGAGCACTTCCGGTCACCGTCACGCAGTTCTGCGTCGCGAAGTGCCCCCGAGCTCCTGAGATCTCCTTCCACGATTATATTCAAATTAAATGCAGGAGTCTGACCGGTAATATACTGCCGCCAATTTAGCTACAACCCCCCGGAGGGTGGTTCGCCTTACCTCGTTCGCCGGCCATCCGACTTTAGTGCCCCGGGAAGAATCCGGAGAATCGTTTCTATCTGATCGTGTTGATCTTGCGTGCCGAAAGCGTCGTGAGCCTCTACCACAGTGAAGCAAGGATTCGTCGCGACCGACGAAATTTCTGTTGCGACCGTTTGTTTCTTTGTTTTCTGCGTGCTTCGTCCATTTCCGGACGTGGTCGAGAAGGTGGACAATTTCAGGGACCGCGACGATGTCGAAAAAGGTGGATATCGGGTGGATATGAAATATCGAAGACCCCTGGGAAAACAACACCTCTGCCTCGGGAAAATCCTCGCGATCGCCAATAAATAGCGACAGACAAGGAATTCGCTTCCGGTTTTGGATGCAAAGCTTGCCCACGTATCGCGTTCAAGCGCCGCTGCGTCCGAACAGTTGGGTTTCAGTTGCACCATTTTCAATGGTGATAATCCGACGTAACGGGGACCTCGTTGCACGTACCGAACCAGCTTTGTCACCGGATAACCTAGACTCGCATTGCCGGCTCCGGTAGCGGCAGCGATAGACCCCCATCCCCCTACTCTCCGTTTCCCAGCCCACCGGTTTCCACCCCCTCGCGGCATCAACCCACCCTCTTTCAGCCAGCCGGTTTCATCCCCTTCGTTGAATCTGCCTTCGAAACCGGCCGCATCGTGTTGCCGTGAACACTCGTTCGCTCGACCGCGCGCGCGCGCCTGCACTATGTACTTCGCGCGCCGCACACAAACTCACGGTAATAGACGTTCCGGCGCGATTATAAATGAAACGCGTGACACGTACGATCGAATTACCTGAACGATCGGTCGAACGGACTCTCACTGCCGGAATGATGGCTGGCCTGCCCTGCGGGAAAGCGAGAGCTATGCTCCCTTCTGTCGTAACGAGTTCGCATTCATCCTGGACCCAGCCTCCGACGGGGTTCATCCGGCTAATAAGTATAGTTGAAACTGCATTTCTACTGTTAAATGCTGCGCCTAAAGGAAAAGTCTGCACGCCACTCGCTTTGGTTATGTTTCAACGTATTCTAAATAATGTGTTAACGCTAAACCTACCATGGTCGAATTGACCGGTTTTCTGATTCACAGTTATTGAAATTATAAAAACTCTGTCATAGGAAATTACTGAATTGACGTCTTCGTTTAAGCACATGGTATAATGAAAACCGTTCAAAGTTTAAGTAAATTCAATCTTCTCAATTTTATAAGGTGTTTCACTTTTATGTGTTTTGAGCTTGGTAGGTTTAGTGCTAACTAAATGAATTGAAGCACCTTCAGTAGGTTGTCAAAATGTAAACTTTAAAAATTGACCTCTCAGCAGGTCCCAAAGGCGTCAAAATAGTCCTGTTAGCGAAGTAAGCAGTGACGGATAGGTAATACTGTGACATAAACAGAAGCGAGTCGGTACGATTGTTTCACGGTTGCACGTGGGTCTCGTTACATCGACATCCCAGAATCGAGACGCACCGAAGCGACCGCTGCGCTTGGTAATCAGAACCAAAAACTCTCCGAGTTTAATTGAACGCGATAGCCGATACAAACTGAACATTGCGGTCAAATGGCAACAGGTTCTGTAAAGGGCGCATAGCTATACCGAAAATACCACATAAAATGTTACGACGATCGGATGCGACGCGGTAGAACGAACAAAAAAGCAAACCTGCCCTGGCGTTTCGTAGAACCGGACGGCAGAAAATTAAATCTAGGAATCAATTTTTTCCGTATATGGAGCTGGAAGCAAGATATTCTGTCCAGGATAGTAATATTTGCAGTTATTCTGATTCTTGCAGTTATTCGATGAGTTCAATTCTACTGTATACTATTCTTGATAAAATATTTGATAAAATTGTCGTGTTATTACCTATTATCTATTGTCTATTATCGCACATATCTGAATGAAAATTCGCATTTTTAAAAGATACTTTATTCCAGAAGTCCTTGCAGTGTATATAAAATGAAAACATGGTTGGTTTCTTATCGATATTTGAATGTATGAATGTACAATTTCAAAAAAATGATTCCGATTTAAAGGGCGTTCGAATACTTCCGTGCGCCAGTGTAGATCCGAGTATAACAGTAGGGTCAATGTCTTCAAATAATTGTTTTCAGTGATGAGATCCAACGGTATGGCGATTAAATTCTCCGATATCTTTGCACGAACACGTTAATCGATCGGGCCGCGCGAGTGAACGTGGCACATTTCACGCAGCCGGCACGGATTGTTCGCCGAGGGTGCTTTTGGCGCTGACAATACCGCAATGCACAGGTTGGCCTAATAAAACTATGATCGCCGGATAAAACAGTGCAGTGCATGCTGGTAATTAGCGGTATACATAAATCATTGGCAACGTAGCACGTAAATGTATACACACACGGCAGCGTGTACTCGCGCCCACACCGTTGCCCATTACAAACTCCGTGCCACCCCCTCTGGCTCCTGATAATTCGAGCAAACGAGAGGCAATGTGTACGTATAATGTGCTACGGAACGTTGCACGCTTGTGTCGTCCTCGCAATCTTCGCCCTTGTTACGTCGCCGTCAATATCCATTGAAAAACGAGTGACATGCATCGCGCGACAGGCGAGCGTGCAAACGAAGTATCGGATGTAAATCCATGGTTGCGATGGAGGAGAACGAAATTGGTAAGAAAAGGTACTGCGAAGCTGACAAAAAAAAAAGAGCAATTCAACGATTTTGCAAAACAACGATAAAGACGAAACGAGAAGGAAGCGACGGTATTGCTTCCAGTGTCATAATTAATTCGCCAGTCGCGCTGCGAGGCTCGCGCTGGGTTAAGCCTTGGATTTTTGAAGTGCTCTCATGCAAAGTGATGGCTTAATCTCCGGTTTAGGGGTCTTGTTAGAAAATGGACGTAGCTAAGCCTTGCATGGCTTAAACGGGGCATTAAACTCTTCCCGTCTACGGCGTACACATGCCCTATATCACTCTGACAAGTTGCGATTAGTTCGCCCCGCGTAATGTCAGCTTACCGCCTTAACGATGCCTCGCGTTTTCTGCCCGTTTTAATATTTCATCGCGTGCATCGTCGCGTGGCCGATTCCGACGCGATTTACAGCGAAGAAAACGGGACAAAGTGAGGCGCACCGGTTCCGCGCCCGCGCCTAACCTATAACGCCTATGGTCGCTATAATCAAGCTAGGTGTCCATTTGAGAGCAGAACTGTCGACAGTTGCACTCGGCAGTATTTCTCGCAAGCGAACAGTGTGACTGTCCCCGAACATCATTTATCCATCGTAGAACGGTTGTGTTGTCGCAAAATTATTGCGGTTTTTGTTCTTGAATTTTAAAGTGATATTATAAGCGATAATAAGTCATACAATTTGCTTTATAATAAAAATCTTCAATAATGCACTGTCGTAATGGATATCGAGATGAATTCAAGGGTACACAACGCTAAGAACTTGAAACGACTTTGAAACGACCTTGAACGTATGTGAAAAAGCCATGAGGTCAATAAAAAAATGAAATAAGGAATATTCACTTACCAAGACCTTGAAACGACCTTGAATGAAAAGATTCACAATAACTAAACAAAGATTTCCACCATCCATTCTACAATTATGCTCACTGGTTTAGAACATATAACAAGCACCGTTCAAAATTGCCTGCTTTCTCGGTCCGATACAGTGGCACAAAATCTCTGAATCATTTCTCATCTATATAAAATGAAGATATCACATTCAATATACAAAACGATACAAGTCAGAGCATGAAAAACTATGCCAATATTATCCAATGTTAGAATTAACATATCGTGCATCTCAAACATATTCCAGAAAATTTATTGTTCCGGGAGGCTCTCGTTTTGCTGGATTTCGTCCGCCAAATTAGGTACATCAGTTGAACCGATCAGTTTGGCGCGGAAGTAATGATGGTCCGCTTTTGTTGCAAACGCGGAACAATAGAACGGAGGCAGGCTGCGATATTTGCCTGACCTGACTATAGATTTCACTGGCCCAGTTTCGTATTTGAAACGTCAACTCGGACACGTAGACACGCACGCACGTGTGTTTGTTGATCACAGATGCGAGCCGGTGAATATAAAAATATTCTAAGCTAGAGGGCAAAAGGGAACAAGCGTTTGTGCCGATGGAGAACGCAACCTAATGAATCACGGTACTGTTGATATTAGTCGCTCGCGGCGTTCTCCAGCGGCGATGCATAGCCGCGAACCAGAAAGTAGCAAACGAAATGGTGCGCGCGTGTTAGGTCGGTGCGTGCGGTATGAAGCCCGCACGACAGAATAATTAACGAAACATCAAATTCCGTTAAACGCGGGAAATTAATCGAGCAAACACGAAATTAGCTGAAGCGGACGGCAGATACGCGGCGGTATGCAGAACAACCGGCCGGACACGTACACGTTGGTATCATCCTCGCACGAACGCACACCTATTAGCGTTATGTGGTCGCCGATAAAACGATACCGAAATTGCCGCGCTGCGGCGAACATCGTTATAGAAATTAATGCGATTTCCCCGGAGCTATCTCACCCCCTCCCCTCCCCCCTTAGATTTACTCTAACCGTAATCGAAAAGTAATCTAGTGGATCCGTGTGACCCGCGACACCTCGTGTCGTGCAACTCGGCTCTATGCTCTGTGCGCCCGCGAATGAGGAATCCCTCTAGCAAAACCGTCGATCCCGCAGCCCTACCAGGAAGCTTGACAATGGTAGAGGCGAGAATGACGTTTCACAAACACCATTCGTTCTGCCGCGTCCAGGTATTACACGCGTATAAACAAGCAGCGGCATGCCACGAAACGTAATTTTTTCTCCGACGCGCATGACTCGGCATGAGCCGAGCCAATTACGAAAAACGACGCGTTGACGGCTCGACGTTGTACAGGTCTCCACGGCATTAACAGCTCGGAAACACCGTGCTTGCTGCCGTGTCTGTAAAAAGCGACACGACCAAATGTAATGTAACAAGGACCGCCGCCGGACCTTGCTTCTGACTAGAAACGTGGAAAAACTCGCGCCGCAGTCGACATCGAACAAATTATTGGTGTTAGACCATCGGTACGCGTGTACAATCGGTTACAGAAATATTCGGATACCGCGGTGCACCGGTACAGTTTCCAGTATTAAAACAAACGAAAGAATACGTTGTGATTCGTTGAATTACAATTTTACAGTTTATTTTATGTTCGAGCTTTTCAACATTTGATCTTCTTAGTTGATAGATCAATTTCGTACAGTCAGAGACAGAAAGATAGGGCATCCTGTTAATTTGCATGTGCATTTTTATTCAGTGGATAATATAAATGAAGTTTCTTGTGTGTACGAAACATTTGTAGTGAATACTGAACATATCTATTGGGTTGGTAACTAAGTCATTGCGTATTTTGTCAATGGGTGGTCTTTGCACATTCTTTTGTTTTGTCAACGTGTTCAAAGCACCTAACCTATATTGTTTTCTTGTTGTTTGGACTTCCACCTTTAATTTAGTAAAAAAATTGCAAAACTGCAGATTAGTTATTTAGTTTCGTTTTTATCCCAATTTAAAAATGGAAGAACAAGACGTGCATTTCAGTCATATTTTATTGTATTGTTTCCGGAAAGGCAAGAACGCGTCGCAAGCACACAAAAAGTTATGTGCCGTATATGGAAATGAAGTCTTGAAAGAAAGGCAGTTTCAAAATTGATTTGCCAAATAAAAAAGAATTTTTAAAAAACCAAACGATTAATTAAAACGTGTACGTTCGACAACTCGCCAAACTGAGCGATGCAGTTCAAGAATCGGCCAGAATTGGCAAATCGTAAGGGTGTTGTTTTCCAGCATGATAATGCAAAGCCCCACACATCTTTGGTCACTCGCCAAAAATTATTGGAACTAGGTTGGGATGTGTTGTCGCATCCACCATATAGCCCTGACCTTGCGCCTTCTGATTACCATTTATTTCGTTCCATGCAGAACTCCTTAAATAGTAAAATTTTTAATGACGCTGATGTAAAATCACATTGAATTCAGTTTCTTGCTGGCAAAAATCCGAAGTTTTATGAACATCGAATTATGACACTGCCTGAAAGGTGGCAAAAGGTCATCGACAAAAACCGGACAATACCTAATTGAATAAAGTTATATTTCTAAGGAAATTTTTAAAAATTTTGAATTTTCCTTCTTATTTAAAATACGCAATCACTTAGTTGCCAACCCAATATCTTATTACTTGTGTAAGGTAATACGAACATTATACTGTTAGTGCTCGATAGTATTAATATTAATGAAATTAGAATTGTTTCAACTCAGACTTAGGATAAGTACAACTACAATAATTTTATACAGTGACATAAGTATACAGGGTCTACTCGTTAAGTTATGTCACAATTTTTTAGGCATTTTCGGTACTGCAATTAAAAAATCTTTTAGTCAAAAGTTCGTCAGTACTTGGTGAGCAACACGTTCGCATTTCCTTAAATCTGAAAACACGCTTTTTACGTAAAAAAGTAAAGGTCGCCTTGACTTTCTTTAAATGGCATCACATGTTTTGGACATCATAGGATTGTTGCTGACGTCGAGACGAATTCAACAGTATTATACTCTGACCTTGAAATGACCTCAAACTCGAAAATTTGCTGCAAACGAATTTGAATGAAAAATTATTTCTTACAAAATAAATCAAGTTACATCAGATGTTCGAACTGCGATCCATCTTCTATGATACAGAACTCCGCTCTTTATATTGAATTTTTCGTTGTCGCCAAAATTAGGGCGTCTCGGTTTATGTTAACTTTCGTTGCTTCCTATATTATGTTTGTATTTATCACTTACGGTTCAGAATCATCAGTTTGTCACCGGCTTGTCATCAGTTTGTCACGAAAAATCTAATACAAAGAGCGGAGTTCTGTATCATAGAAGATTGATCGCAGTTCGAACATCTGATGGAACTTGATTTATTTTGTATGAAATAATTTTTCATTCAAATTCGTTTGCAGCAAATTTTCGAGTTTAAGGTCGTTTCAAGGTAATAGTACAATAAATGTTGAATTCAAATTTAAGGATATGCGAACACGTTGCTCGCCATACTTGACTAACAAACCTTAGTCTAAAACATTTTTTAATTGCACTACCGGAAATGCCTAAAAAATTGTGACACAACTTAACGAGTAGACCCTGTATTTACATTTTCACACAGCAGAGTAAAGTGTAAAATCCATGTCGATGCATAACAGTGAGCGATAATATTTATATATAAAACTGGAAGCATGTGTGACGGGAGCAACGCAATGTATAACGAATGGAAGTTTTTAATTGTAAATTAGTTAGCGGGAGTATGTGACGAATGCTGTAATAACCAAAGCGCGCGGTAATATCGCGTCAATTAATATCCGTCCGCTAAACAAATTCTTCGAAAACAACGGAAATCCAACGGTTGCCGATAGGAATGGCGATGGCGGCGGTAGAATCGAAAGCGGGGAGGGTGGCGCAATAAATAATGAGAGCGCGAGAGATCGGCCGTGCTCGCGCGTGACCGTCGATAAAATAATAATTACCGGCGACAATGCGCCCGGTACAAATTGCCCGTTAATTTTTGCCGATAAACATTCGTAAGCCCGCGTAGAAGCGAAAACCGTATGCACGCGACGCGTAAATAATGGCGAAAATACGATCACGAAAAACGTGCGCGCGCGAGCTCGTTCACCCTCGCGAGCGAACCACCCCCGCGTGCATATATGTGCGCGCAGAGGTAAACGAGTGTCTGTGAACACAGAGCGCGGTCGAACGTGCGGCGGCAGAGGTTAGCCTCGGCGTAAATATCACTAGACAATAATTTCGGATGGTTATTAGCGATAATAAAATCCCAATTTATCGAACGATGCCCCCAGACCCCCACCATCGTACCCACGCACCACCGCGACGATTTATAATCTGCGCTCCGAGTGCTTCGTCACGATCATACCATGCAACGAAACAATGCGTCGATATTATGGATAGCTGGAAAAATAAATTCGACCATTAATAGTATCGAGACCTCGCGATTTATCGGAATATCGGTTTCAGAATGCTCCGCTTGGTACATTAACTATTCGCGCAGCAGCATTCTTCACGAATGGAAAGCAGGGTACAGGGAAAGGATCTTCATCGTTTCATCGATCGTTACCTTTTATTGCCAATGCTATTCCAACTATGAAAAAACTAACCTCACGAATGTTTCAAGTCTAAAGACCGCCACATACGATCTGTCTTGTCGTCTCTTTCACTTGTGCAGTCATAAACGAGTAATGTAAGACGAAACGTTCAGTATACAAATTTCCTTGTTAGTTTCAAAAGAACATGGCCAATGTATCGACAATAACGTCAGCTGCAGTAGCTTTTAAAAAAGAATAAGTAGGGACCTCGAAAGAAGTGGTCAAAACAATGGTTTACCGAGGCCTTTTTAAATTTGATTAGTTAGGTTCCAAATAGCTGTAACTTTTTAAAAATTAATTCTTTTTAATTTTGCCTCCACATGGACTAGCTTTCTAGTTCAATGTAAAATTTTGGAAAAGTGTAGTGGATAAAACAAACAATCTTTTGCAAGAATGACTTTGGGAAATGGCTGCCACGCACTTCTATTTAGAGTAAGATTTGTACATGTTGATTTAAAAAAAAAACATAATTTTACCTATCGAATAAGTTAAATGTCTCATTTCTCATCAACCCCTTAACTGAACAATGTAGTGATGTTTTAAAGTAAATCGGACCATCGTCCCGTATTCGACCCTAAACGGTTGAACAGTCCGAGGGAAACAACGTGTTGTATTCTGGCCGGGGACGGATCGCAATGAAACTAAGGCGCAAATCTGACGCTCGTTCCTCTGTGACACATCGGTTTCTGAGTTACACAGCGTCTGCGGCAGACACGCCATATCTAGTGGGCTGCAACGGAGTTAGACGACTCGGTATAATATCACTTGTCACGTCCAACGTCAGTTCGGAAACCTAGACTATTCGGTTGTTGTACGGTTGCAATAACACTCCGCCTGTAGCCGAGCCGAGCGTATAACTTGCGTCGCTCCCGACAGCTCGTCCGGTTCGTTTGTGACAGTCGTAAAGGATACGACGTTCGCGGTCTGTCGATATCATTCAGGCTCGCAACCCGTTATCTATTAACCGTTGTTAACTATTTCTGACACGATAATACAACCGCGACGGTTAATTGACGTCTCCCCAGATTACTTTTAACGCAGACTGACGCACACCGGTCCACTCGTCCGATCTCGGTGTTCATTCAAATTTTAGCACTATTTGAAAGTTTAAGGGTGTGTGGAAGCGAACATATACCACCATCGGCGTAAAGGTGAACTAAGAAACAAAGATAGAGAGGAAGATATGTTTCTCGCAGGAGAGACAAAGACAGAGACTACGAAACGTGTTAAAATATTCTCTGAATTATTGCGGGATATCGTACAGAGCCCTTTTTTGCAATTTGTCTCTTGAAACTTTATAAATAAACTTATAAACAATAATAGTGTACGTTTTTATAGAAGAAATTGTTTTTTGTACACTTTTTCCAAAAAAGGGCTCGTACAGTACTCCGCAATAATACGGAGACTATTTCAACATAAAGAGCATTTGGAAAAAGTCTACAAAAAACAATTTCTTCTATAAAAACGTACACTATTATTGTTTACAAAGTTTCAAGAGACAAATTGCAAAAAAGGGCTCTGTACGATATCCCGCAATAATTCCTGTTTCGTATTCTCTGTCTTTGTCTCTCCTGCGAGAAACATATCTCCCTCTCTATCTTTGTTTCTTAGTTTACCTTTACCCTTAAGGGTATAGTCGTTTAGGTCGTTGGATGTGTTTTGACATCAGCTACGACATTATGAAGTCAAAAATACATATTTACTTTTAAAAACTCAAAGTGACCTCCAGTTCTTGATGGATTAAACTTTTTTTTTTAAACTTTTCGTATTGAAACTGCTCGACCGCTGAATATTGATTATCTTTTGTTTAAAACATTTTTTTCTCCGATTATAGGAAGTACCTGAAAAATCAGGTCCAGATTTTAAATATGTACAACTGCGATTACATTGATCGGTGCCATATTATTAGCTCTTTATTTTATTGATTTAGTAACATAATGAAACATATTTTATTTAAAGAAGTACGATAAACATAGGGGAAGTTCCGCTTCGCCAATTATAGAAAACTTTGAAGATTCTCTTTAGTTTATGGAGCATTGAATCAATATAGTCAAATTCATTCATTCTATTCGTTCGAAACAAAACTGGACACATGGAAACATGGACTCATAAATAAATAAAATGTCGATTTTTAAAATGCTTGTTCTAATTACAATTTTTAATCGATCTCATTCGTTTCTTCGTTTTTGAATGCGATGGACAATTCGAAAGCAATATACATACATTTTATGAACATCGATATGAGGATTTATTACTAAATGTACAGCTAATTGTTCGATCTGGCCCAGTATGTGACGTATCGATATCTGACTCAGTTGTGGAAACCCTCGGTCGTGTTTCCGACGGGCCCGACCGCGTCGTTGCCACCGAGATAATAGATCGGTGTGTTCATTGAGAAAACTTTGAAAAAGTTCGCCGGAAAAGCAACACGCCCGGACCACGTAAACCCCGTGGTTCAGGGTCCCGTCCAGTGCATCAATTTCAACTTTACTCGGTATCCCTCTCCGTTTTTAGAGGACGCATTTTCTTCCACTTAACTTTCCCGGCGATAAGGCCAAGCCCGACGACGGCGTCGTCGTCGACGAGATGAGGGAGGACCAGGGGTTGCCCGAACGCATGCAAAGTAAAGTTGTTCTTTAGTTCGTTAGGTCAGGCCAACCGGAGAGGGGACGCTTTCCGCTTTACTTAGAAGACCCGAAGGTGAAAAGATAACCTGGAAACATTATTCACCGCGAGCGAAGCCCGCGCGGATGTTACAGGGGACTTTAAAGACTGATGGCAACTTGCTGATGTTACACAATTTGATCCGCCTCGACCCACTTATGTCCCCCCCAAATTTATGTCGAGAACAGATATTAAAAGTTGCAATTTTTTTCAAAATAGTTTTTACACGTCATGCAGTAAACTAACTGTTCTAACTTCTAGAAAAATATACAGGTCGTATTGGATATCGTCCGATAATGAAAAGCTATGGACCTTTAAAAAGTGTGACAATATTATTTAGATTCATTGTACGTACACGGTCTGTCAGGCTCTGATGCGACTAAGTCTGTAAATTTTTTTTCTACAATGCCATTTCATTATAACTAAATAAATTATGAAGTTTGACATTTCAACAAAGGCCACGCACAATTTCAAGGCGCTATCACCTCTATGTCATTAGTTTTTGAGGTTATATGTGACAAGCTTTCTTATCGCTCGTCGAACAAACAATATGGAGCAAAGTAAATTTTGCTTTAAGTTAGGTAAAACAGCAAGCAAAACGTACGGAATGATGAAAAGCGTGTAGAGTCGTGATTGAATGGATCGTGCCAACGTTTTTAAATGGTATATTCGATTTCGTGACGGCAAGGAAAATATCGCAGACGCTCCTCGAGCACCGTCGCCAAAAACCCTTCAAAATTCAATCACCTTTTTCATGTTTTCAGGGGTACAACTGTTTTTATCCTTCAATCGGATTCACCCTGAATATTATGTCGGTGTTCTAAATCGCATATCGAAGAGGATTCTTCGAGTTCAACCTCAATACCGAGAGCAAAGGTCTTGGTCCCTGTTTGCAATTAGTTTAGTAATTTAAAGAAATAGAACTCCTAGCGCAGAAATGAAGTTAAAAATTGAACAACGTTCGAACTTATACTTGAATAAAAATACACCATTTCCCGGTTAAACAGATTCTTGCTTTGGCGTAGAAAACCTCGACGGATTACGAGGAAAAGCCGAAGCAAGACACACAAAGATTTATTCAATTAAATAAAATAATACATAAATTACGAAGGCTCAGCATTTAAACCGCATTCAAGAAAATCAACGTGATACGAACAAATTATATTCTAAATGGCTATTCTAATGTAAAACTAAGAGAGCTTTCTTACCGTTGATCATAAGATCTCAACACGCAGTGATCCACAGCAGAGTTCCACTGGAACTCCCTGTACAAATGCCGGCTTGCCCTTAGGACACTCCTTCGCCGGCAGCACTACGGTTAGTCTTGCGATCCGTCCCAGCTTCGGTATGCACTGCAAAGGAGCTTCAACGCTTCCAATGCCCTCGAATCTCAAATGTGCAACCGGCCTGGTAGAATCCAAGTCTTGCCGAACCGAGTGCACAAAACTTCTCATTACCCGGGATCACTGGTGGATTACTCAAGGCCAAACTAAACAAATTACAATTTATCACGGGAAAAACATCACGTCGTCTCACACATTTTTCAATCGTTACCACAACAACCCTCCGCTTGTCAATTGCGACCACCGTGAATCGCTCGACAGACTCGCGAATTCATTTTACATGTCGAGACTATCGTCTTCCATCGCATCGCATTCGATCGAGATTACAAAATCGCGAACACTCCCCCTTCTGCACGATAATGCACCAGCGCACAAATCCAAGATTGTTGTTCGCGATTTTTTGGCCAGAAAACGTATCACAGTGCTCGAACACCCCCCGCATTCGCCTCATTTAGCTCCGTGCGATTTTTGACTATTCCGAAAACTAAAGTCGGCAATGAAAGGAAACTGTTACGACAATATTCAGCACATACAAAGAGCTTCGACCGCGGATTTACAGGCGATTCCGAAAAAGGACTATAATAACTGCGTCCAAAATTTTTTTAACCGAAGGAGTATACTTAGAATAAAAAAGATATAAAAGCATCATGAAATAATTGTATTCTCACTTTTGTTCGGTCTAGTCGCACCAGACCTTGGACAGACCGTGTATTTACAGTATTTTATCGATATAACTCCCCAACACGGGTTTGCGCAGGGACACTTATACGCCAGGGATACTATTCTTTGACTTTTACCGAACGTAGAGAACAGCCGAGCTCGAGAGGCCTCGGTCGCCGAGAAGTGTAAGCATAACTAATTCGATGTCAAACTTCTTTATTTTTCATTATTGTTTTATGGAACTTCCACCAACATATTCGTGGCATTCTTCTAATGCAAAATGATACCAAATATAATATACGTAATTCCGTTGATATTTACTTGTGTAATGAACGATGAAACTTTTCGACGCAAAGAAGGGCATCGGATGGGAAAGAAAGAGACGCGAAGAGTCGCAGCGCGTCGGCTCAGTTCAAAGAACTTTCCATAGCGCTGTTCCTCCTTGCGTTTAAAACTTCCATCATCCATTACACAAGTAAATATCATCGGAATTATATCATATTTGGCATCATTTTGCAATAAATTAGAAAAATGCCACGAATATGTAGGTGAAAGTTCCATAAAAAAATAATGAAAAATAAAGAAGTTTGACATTTCGGATTAGTGTGGTCTCACCGATACACCCGAGCCGTATGATGTCATGCTTCTCGGCGACCGAGGCCTCTCCAGCTTCGGGGCTCCTCAAGGGGGTACGCCCCGCAGTAGTGGAGACAGTTCCGGGACACTCAGTGGCCAGACATATGGGACATCTATGGTTAAACCACTGTACGTATTCGTTTCCGATTGCCTGCTGCAAGTGAAAATTCACGAGTTTATGAAAGGAAATTCAGTTACCGTCTCCATCTTGTAGGAAATATGTTGAAGCGTCACCAACGTCAAAAAAATTGTACTAGGGTCATCCCTTCACAATTCGATTACTTTTTGCAGGCACCATCGTCGATTTCGTTCTAAATGAAAAATGTTGTTGTCCATGTGAAATTAGGGGGGTTTAAGTCATCATTTTTACCGGTTTCGAATTTGTTTTTCAAATTGAATATTTCAATTTTTGCCCATTTTAGCGAAAACGGGCCCCACTTACGAATTTATATCTGAGGAACTGTTTGTCCGATTGAGCTACATTTTTTTCTTTTATTCGGAAAGGATAGGGCTATTACAAAAGAATTCTTTCAACCTCGACAATCAATTTTATTATGTCGAAAAATTTAAACAAATTCTTTTTTTTACGTTTTTTTCGATGATAGGGCTCAGTGATTTACATTTAGAGAAAATATGATTATAATCCTTGAAGTTTCTTCTTTCAGATGAGCCCTTGAAAAAGATGGTATCATTCAAATTGGCGTCACAATGAGCTGGTAAAGGGCGCCGTGTACCCCCGTTTCAGGTAGAGGCGAATCGAGCGCACCACTATTATGATCTGCTGTCTATATCGCTGGTCTCGAGAAAACAACAAGGTCTAGTGCGACAAGACCGGAAAAGTTATACTCCTAAAAATGGAAAGGAATCGGAAAAACGTGACTAGAAAAATTCCCTTTACGGATAGGGTTCGAATAATGAGAGTCCAATAAATGCATTTAGGACGGTTTTCGGCATTATGCAACGCCCACGATCTGGTACATTGTTCTAAGGGTAACCACTTGGCGGAGTCGGTCCAAGGAAGACGACACCAAGTCCCGCGTATCTCGAAACCGTCCCATAAATTACGGGCCCCCTAGTGCTACAAGTGGGTCTATTCTACGTCATGTGCCGTCGATAGCGGTACGGTCAAGCTGATTTACCCATGAAAATCCGCTGACACTTACCGGTCGTACCCTGGTCGTAATGCAATACATTTGTTAAAGAGGCAATAGAAGACTTTCTCAAAAATGACCTACTAATGCGACCGTAGAGTAAACCCAGACTGAAATTGGAGCTGGCGACGCAACAAAACGATTCGATCGTTTTCAAATCGGCAGTACCAGATTTTAAGTTCTAGAAATCTCAAATTCTAAACAATTGATGCAAAAAGTTTATTAATTCCAGAGATGAACATTGATGTTTCCGGAATTTGAAAATGGCATCGATAAGCAGGCCGAATCTATTGGACAATCTGACAGTAAACAGAGCGTGCAGGAAAAACGAAAACAAAACTGCTTACGTTGATAATATCGAAATATCAGAACAGAGTTGGTCAACCTTCCCAGAGTTTGGTTGGTACGGATCGTATTGTCATTATGATCTCGTTAAAGGCAAAGTTTTGCACACCTCATCACGAGGGTGAAAGAGGATGCCCAAGGGCCAGTCTATGGATGGCCTTCTCTTCGAGGGTACAGGATGGATTCGAACTCCCAAGGGTGAAATGGCTCATTCCGACGCACTTATCCGGCGCAAGCCGTAGATAACCATAGATTAATGGGGCTTGGAGACTCGGAAGGCAACGGAAAGAGAGGCAACCATGGTTCGGCGAAGGAGAGGCGGGGGGCATGAAAGAGCAAGGGCAAAAGCGAGTAAAGACATGTGTCACAGAACGAGGAAAAAAGAGGAACGATCTATAAGAGAGGGCGTTATACCTTACTCGGCGTCCTCGCTGATTTATTGTTTATTGAGAAATATGGCCGCGTTGCTCCGCTTCTAAGAATTAACCCCCTTCGCCCCTTTCGTTTCTAGCATTCGACAGGCTCATCGATAAAGGAGCTGGATAAAGCCCGGTAAAAAATGAATCTGCACTGCTGCCTAGATTATTGTTAGCCACGCGAAACATCGTTTTTACGATCGATATACATATTCGCAAACGGCTTATACGATAATTCTATGTTAATATCAAACTATAGACAGTCTTCGAAACTGCTTCAGCTTCAGACCAATTTGATGAACCTTGCTTAATGCAAAGCCGAGCCACGGAAAGGATTAGACTAACTACGCTCGGCAACGAAACTCCGCCATTCTCTATTTCCCCCCTTCGGAATATTCAGGATATTCAGTTATCAAGTGCTACCGGTCAGAAGGAGCCACCGTTAGAAGTCAAACAAGCTGCCCTAGGCAAGATAACGCCGCCAGTTAACGCCACAAGACCCTGGATCAAAACGATCGTTCCCGCTACCGGTGGCAAAAATATATAAGAGACTGGATTCACGAAATTAGCATTCCGTTGTTTCCTTCAATTTTCCAGTTACGCGTGCTCCGGAGCACGCGATGATAAAGCATGGTCTCCCGTACATTAACTAAGCCAAGAAGTTCGCAATAGGATCCTACAGCCAACTTGCTACAAGATTTGGTAATTAAACCGTGGTTCGCGCAAGTTTGAATTATCCGTGTTCACGGTCCTGCGCCCGGGAACTCTTAGGGGACCAATTTGTTGATTAAACCTTCGAAGTATCCCGCCTTCGAATTTCTCCGTGTCGCGCGACCAACTTACTCGCCCCATGAAACCTCTCCGAAGCGTACCCGCAAAAAATTGATCCTGTAGTTGGTCTGGCATTGAGTCAACCCTCCATAAATGGATGTTTTTTTTGCGGTTGTACTTGAAGCTTTAACGGATAGTGTCCTGAAGTATATTTTTGAACAAAAACCAATTTAAGTTAGTCTTCGGAAACCAAACAGTTATGCGAAGATTTTGAGATGTTGATAGGAAACGTTATAGAGGGTGATCGGAAACTGATAGTACAATCGAAAAGGTATAATATCGAATTTCTCGACGTTATCTAAAAATATTTCGAGATGTTTTGAGATGATATAACAGCCCGCGAGTCAAAATGGACCCAAACACCGGCACTCAAGAGTTAATTTACCGGATTACGAGAGAATCGATCAAGCTCACGGGCACGAGCGTCACGGGCAACCCATTTAATGAGTTTTACCCGCTTAAATCGACTCTGTGGATCTCTTTAATTGTGGGCTTAATTTTAGGGTTTACATTCATAACCCTTCCGCGCAGAGGGTCCGTATTATTCTGCCGTGGGGTGCAATTTATTAAATCCGTTCCGGAATACGGGACGATTCCTATAGAAGAGCGCATTACGCAAGAAAGATTGGTCTAAATACGGTGGACCGAGCGAAGTAATCGGACATTCACCGCGTTACCTAGCACTTCGGTTTTCCATCATCGTTTCCCATTATGACAAACCGGAGCCCCAGGCTCGAATAAATGACTCGCGCCACGATTCAACGCGATACACCAGCCATCTCTAAAATTGATTTTAACGACAGAATTAACAACGAAACAATCTGCAGTTTCCGGTAGAATTACGCGACCGATTTGGACATTTTCCAGCCAAATTACAGGAACGTCAACACCATCGTCGGTATCCCTGTCATCCACAGCGGCCGGCATGCTTCGGGGGGCCAGCACGTTCTCTTTCAAGCGTAAAATTGAATCACCGGTTTTTAAACAAAACGCACATTTACTTCTACTCGTTAAATTCGCTCGTATTCGCGCGCGCGTTGGTTACAGTACGAACAATTTTCGATCAATCTTATCGTTCTAACGTACGAGGGTGAGTCGAAAAGCTAATTCCTTGAAAATCTTGCGGTAAAGGTATGTCGATGAAAATTATGACAATCCAAGACACAATAGCTGAATAATACGTTGAAGTTCTTAGTTTGTTTCAATATGTCCACTGCTTTAAAATGCGCTTACTAAGTTTTGTTATAAATGCATAAAATCCGCAGGCTGCTGGTCAGAGATAGATGACAAGCGAAACGAAACTTCGATAATACCGACTAATCACGGTTGATATCTGAAAAGAAGATTCCACCGGTGGAAATTCGGTTTTCGAATGGTATCTTCGCAACCGTCCCATTAATGACGGAAAATTAAGTATCAACGTGCTACATGTTGAGCCAGCTTCCCTTTCATGTCTGGTTCGACAGTTCGTTGAGCGATGTGACTTAGCGGATCTCGGTTCTCCACATCCGGCGTGGGCACTCGAATACGGCAGCTCTGTGCCGACCCCATTCAAATTAGCCGGAGTTTATCTGAAATTATGGAGTCGGGCAGCGTACTTCTCGACGGTTCTCGTCGATGAATACGAGTATGTGCTTACGAGCGGATCGATCGGCTATCAGCCGATAGCATAATTGGCAGATTTCCTCGTTATATACACCAATTAAGTTCTCGCCAGGGCCCGGCCAAAAACTGTTTTGTCAATTTTCGAATGGGGAATTGAAGGACCATCGGGTTCGTTTCGGTTCGTTCGGCGTTAAAAAAAAGAAATCGATCTCTACCGAGTGGGCTGGGCGCCGAGCCTTGTGTGCATGCTGTGGAAGAGGGGTGGGGGTCGGAAGAGGACGGTGTGTGTACGCGCACGTCACGGTATCGTATGTGCGTTCATGCGAGCGCGTTATAGTTCGTTGCCGTTAACTGGCAATTATGCAGAGTGGGAGCTTAGCCTTTCGAAATGGGCATCGATCGTGCCGACTATCCATACGGTTATACCGGCGTATCCAGCCAATACGGTTCCGTGAAACTGAGATAATCGAGCGTCGAAGCGATACCGCGATTTCCTTCCACCACCTTTCGGACACGGCGTCGTTCATCGCTCGTGAAACGCTCGTGCCATGCCCGTTACAGAGCTAGACCGACGAGAGTTTCCCTTTATTTGCTTCCGCGTGAGAACCGGAGTTCCCGCTTCACGATCGTGGAAAACAGTACCCCGTGGCCGACGCTTTATAATTCCGGATCGTTGAGCCCGCTCGACTGGGAGCCCAACCGTCAATTCCGTGAAATGAGTACCCGCCAGGCTTCCCAGTCACCGATGTCGCGGGTGATCTTGGAGAACTGATAAGTACCTGCTCCGGGCGAACGGTAGATTTATTGCCGAGCTTGTCGGTTAACCTCTCGCTGTGCCACCCCCGTACCCCAACGGGTTCTATCTTTGTGTCGTTTCCCCTCTGTCCCCGCTGCACACCCCCACTTTCATTTTCTTGGTACGACTGTTGCCCTCGACTCGTTCCGCGATCGAGAACGATTCGTATACCCCTCTCCGCCCCTCTCTATCTGGCCCGCCTCCTCCCCTCAGAAGAAACTCAACTTCCGTTTTATTGGCGGAAATAATCTTTGATGTGATTGCGCTTTGCCTTGGAACTTTTTGTCTCCGACCCACCGGGGGCATCCAACCCCACGATCGATTCGCGATACGAAGAGCCGATTGAACTTGAACAGCACGGACCACTCTTCTCGTCTGCATATTTACGATAACGTGTGTTTCTTTTCTCTTGCTCCCTTGTCAGGGACTCGTTACATATTAATGCGCGGTCGGTATTAGCATAACACCCAACAATATCTCGGCGAGAAGGAATGCGAGAACGCGTAATATGGAACCGGAGCTCTCCGGAGAGAAAAATGACGATCGTTCTCTCTCTCTCTCTCTCACTCACTCTCTCTCTCTCTCTCTCTTCCTCTCTTTCTCTCGGAACGAAGAGTAATACGTCGCAATTGTTCACGATAAGGCTCCGTCATTAAAGGACGCTTCGAGGATGATGGTGCAGCGCGGCGGTCGTGCAGAAGCATCGCAGCTTCAACCCCTTCGTCTCCGAAGTAACAAAGCCGCGTTCCTAAAGGTATCAACGACCCATCGCTGTCTTAATTTCCTTCGTAATCTGGGTTATTAATATAGCTTAGGGCCGACGCCGCGTAATTTCACGCCGCACAGAAATTGATAGAAAGATGAACACCACCCCTGTGGCCTTCACGGTTGAATAATCAAACGGAATAGCGAATCAACGGTATACGAAAACTTTCATTTTCGATATTTAACCCTTTTCTCGCTAATGTTCTACAACATCGTACAACGTCGTACGACGTCGTACGACAAAATCATCCCCGAAAAGTTAATTTTTTCTCACCCAATACCTACCGCTCGTTATGTGTTTCTGTACAGCGATGGGGTTAAAACAATTTTTTTGCGACAGATTTTCGAACGACCTTCGATTTATGTTCACGATTCGACGTCGATCAGCCGTGACATGACGTAGAGCTCGTGAACATTTCCACGTCACCGGTAGGCCGCACGGACGACGGACAATGAGTCGCGGAACCGCCGCGTCGCGCACTATAGTACTATCGAGTGGCATTCCGACGCGCCTCTGGAGCGACATTTAGATAGCGACGTCAACTGTCTACGGGGGTAAATCTGTCTTGGAAGCAAAGGCAGCGCACTTCCCCCAAAGCGCCGGCGGCAAGCCCTCGCTACCGAAGCGAGCGAATTCACTTCTGATCGAATTAGCGCGTCACAGTTCCCTGATACCCCGACAGTCTGAATTAATTAACAGGAGAATGCGCTAGGTAAGCAGCCATTATCGAAATAAAGCTGCCTGATGTTCTGCGACCAGACGATATACAGGGTGGCGCGGAAAAATTCGTTTTACCAGTACCAGGCGGCACAGTTGCACAAAACAACTGAAGAGGGATCAATGACATTCAACTGAATTCAAGTATTACGGTAAACGAAGATTAACATTGATGCGACACATCAATGATATCGGTGCTACCACCAAACATTATGGATTTCAGAGTATAAAGAGTTTCAAAGGAGCTGTTGGAACTTGATGATTCTGTTTTCATCTTAAAGGCTGGAGGGCTTCCAATCCCACCAAAATCCCCAGGTAGTTGGTAGCATCCTCCAAATTTCAAGAAAGCCCCTATCCCTCGAGACTTCTCTCAGGAACCGCGGGCTTCGAGAAGCCTTAGAAAACTTCTAAATTCTCTAAACTCGAAAGAAAGTTCAGAAACCGTACGATCTTTCTGAAATCGGTTGGTCCTGCTATTCGTTAACAGATTGGAAAGCATAAATTTGAAATTACGTGTCTATCGGTGATACGATCGACGAATAGAATTATCTCTTTATTTATGAAAAAGGCAGCCCGGCACCAAACTGCCTTGTGGCATGCCCGGCAAACGTGTTGGCACAGAGGAGCAGCGTCTTGACTCCATTAACTTCACACTTAGGAGCACCTTAGAAACACCCCGGTGCCGTCGGAAGATCTGATTAGGGGTTCGAGTCTCTGCTAAACGCGTTAGTCTCGACTGTAGAACGTCGAAGGGAGTGAGAGTACAGCTCCATCAGGTGCTAGAACGGTGGCTCAGCAAGGAGCCTGGAACAGACCGAGGGGATAGGAGCGGTTGTCTCTCCATAGTTTGATGCAAATTGAGTCGGAGCGCCACCAACTACCAAGAATATAGACGCTTTCTGCAGCTCTTCTCTCGCTCTCTTCCCTGGCTCTCTCTTTCCCTGCGAAGACTCAGCGATCAAATACAAAATTTATTCCCTGCAACCCACCTCAACACTGCTGCATCTCCTTCCCATCTCTGGTCTCGACTACCGCCAAAGTGTTACCGTTTGGGGTTTCTCACCCTCCACTTTTCGACTCGCTCTGTTTGCCCACGAATCTCGGAGGCTTCCTCTCGACTTACCAACGTTCATATAATATCTTATATGACGTATAATATTATAGATAAACGATCTTCGAAACAGCCATTGCTGCGTTGTTGCTCGTTACGGTTTGTTCTCCGATACTTCCTTATCTTGTGCATTTATCACAAAATTGAGTAGATAAAATTGGTTGAGAACGTTCATTGTTGGAGGATTCTTCAGACACATATATACAAGCTTTAAAAGGGTGGATACTGGCGAAGGACCTTTCGGTGCCATTTAACGTCACTAATGCCAAAAGCGTTTAGCAATGCACCGAAGCAATCTATAGGCGTATCTATTCGGGAAATCACAACACCATTACGCTATGATCTCGTCGCCCTCTTCCTCTCTTTAGCGTCTCTCTGGTCTCTGTCTAATGTTCCCTTTTTATGGTGCACGATTCGAGGCTGCCCCCGGGATCGATTTTACTTCGCACCATGGCACTTATCGTACCCCGTTACGGTGGAGCATTGCTTTTTATGGCGAACCATGCTAGATGTTCCGATCGCTCTCTGGTTCTCTCGCGATTTTCTTCCCCTCCCTCACTCCACCTGTCTGTCCTTGTCGTTTCTTCTTTCGCATTCGCAGAATCGCAGAATTAAAAGAACGGAAAATCGAAGGGTGGTGACCGCAACATCAGTGTTACAAACAGCGAACAGATGCTATCTAAATTCATTTTTGATGACGGTAAATCATCGCTGCGCGTAGATCGATCGCGATACACTGCCGTAATAACGGGCTGCATATTGGAAATCGCTCCGCCATCTCCGTCTGAATGGGAAACAAGTATCGTTTCCCATGACGATACAGCGCCTTCAAGAATTCAACGACAAACGTCGTAGCTGTGTCGTCGAACGCAACAAATCTCATAGAATAGAAATGTAATCTGCGTCTGGACGCAGTGTGTCACAGTATTCTCCGAAAGAATGGCAGCACTCACCGCGCCGGTGTGCTGTTGGCTCGGCTCATCTCGTTTCGAATGCTGCAAATGCCCTGCACATTCGTACAGCCGGGTAGTCTGGGTAGGTGCTGAAAAAATCACGTCTGCATTTACATAAGCGCCGGTATAAACCACTCGACAGAAATCCCGACATAAAACTCAAACAGGATCCCAGCACGGGACAAGCACATCCGTTGAATACGAAATGCCCAGATGTACTCGATGTACTGTCCCACCCCCGAAAAAATGCTTTTATTATTCACCGGCGAGCTACGATACTAAGATACATCGTTCACGTTTACACCTTCCATGCTGATTCCGCGCATCGACGGTGCTTTCCGATGACGCTGTCGTCCGGTAAAATGCAACGACTAGACTGGGAAATTTTATGCATAGATTGCGGCTATTTATGCAAAATAAAACTTTAATTCATTGCAAGATACGGGGACTTTATAGACATCCATCTTCGTTTTTAATCAATTTAATGGGTTGGAAATACTACAACGGTTAAACTTCATCGGAGATAATTACAAATTTTTAACTTCTTTTTATATGATCATGTAGATTTTTACGAGAAGATGCCGAAATCCAAGTTTTACTCTTAGGAATCCACTGGTTCAAAAGCTATGCGTGTTTAAAGTTCAGCGATTTTCGCCGTTTTTGACTGGTATGGGCGCCGCCATGTTGACGGCTAGGTGGCGCCACAAGCATGCGCTGATGTTGATAACGTAGATTTCCAATCGTAGTCGTAGCAGTAATATTCAGAATTTTCTCGCCAAAATCTACAGAACTATACAGGGTGTCTCACCCGATTTTGACATCTTGATTTCTCCGCTATTGTTAGCCCTACCGAAAAATGTTTCACGTAAGAATTGAATGGTGACGAGTGGGGCATAATTTGGTGTAATAGTTTATTCGTGGGTAAACACGTGAAGGTCATATCAAGGTCAACTTTGTCTTTTTAAATGGAATTATAGACTTTTTAATATAATACATCAATCGATGCAGTTGGACATTCTTTATAAAAAGGTATTAACCTAGTTATGTTGAAAAATTAGTCGTGTAGGAGATACTTCGATTTAAATAATTTTACGATATGATTAATGTCCTTTAACTGTAAGATATAAAAGCGAACGTCTTGTTGTTAGTGCGACAGTAATGATATCTTAGAATTATTTAAATCGAAATATCTCCTAAACGATTAATTTTCAACATAAATAGGTTAATACTATTTTATAAAGAATGTATCATAAAAGAACATTATAAAGAACTGCATCGATTGATGTATTATATTAAAAAGTCTATAATTCCATTTAAAAAAACGAAGTTGACCTTGATATGACCTTCACGCGTTTACCCACGAATAAACTATTACACCAAATTATGCCCCACTGGGCACCATTCAATTCTTATCTGAAACATTTTTCGGTAGGACTAACAGCGGCGAAGAAATCAAAATGTCAAAATGGGGTGAGACACCCTGTATAAGAAAAATTAAAAATTTCTCGTTTCCTCGGGTGAAGTTCAGCCTTGGATCGTATATGAGTGTTTCAAGATTTGCTATACAGGTTTGACTGCATTTCAAAATAATTTATGGAGCCGATAAAACTTACAATGAGTATCGCAAAGCGATGGCACCGTGTCCTGGGAAGTTCTTTATTTTTCGATTTCTGACGGCTGCGTATGCAGAACGAGGGTGCTACGTGACACCGTGCGAGATTAAATAATAAGGGAGCGGTCTGGGGGCATTTTATTCGGTTGAGACAAATCGCGGGAACAAGCTCGTGATATCGCGGTCGATACGAAGTATGTATAACACTCGCTGAGAGCGATGTTCACGGCGCCTGACAAGAATTTCAAGCCGACCGCGGTATCCTGACAAAACGATTTTCGAGTCCCCCGTGGATCCCGGTGGATCTATTGTGCTCGTTGGAAGCCAGCCACCCCGCGCGGTTCTTCGTCGCCGGGCCTCTTTAGCATTTTCGGCGTATCGGTCTTTATGCGGGCACCCGGAGAGCACGCCCACGTTCTTCGCGCGCGGTTACAGAAAAAATTGACTTTTAAGCTGGCAATAAAAACGAAAAATGCGAAATCTTTGATTTTAGAGGCGGCACACCGCAACCGCCGTTGGGGGGCGACAGTTGGTCGATGCGTATAACCCTCGCGGCAACCTTATTTCTCTGATATCGCAAGCGAAGCACGTTCGTACTTCGCCACCATTTCGGAATCTAGCTGCGTGTGTATTGCGCCGGATACCGCAACGGATTCCTAGAAAATCCCATCGATTTCATACGTTGAATATCAACGCGTATTACCCGAGAACGCTCGAAATTACCGGAAAAATATATTCCGTGCGGTGAACTTGCAATACGATGATTGCAAAACAGATGCCCCAAGTACTAAAGCTGTATTTCTACAATTTTCTTGTTTATGTTACTTATATTCAGTAATGGAATTTTTGTTGAAAACGTTATTGCATGATCAAGCATTGAGTTTAATCACGTTTCTTGGTCCTGCCGTTTGTCTTTTTTTTTCGTTATGTTAAGGATAAATCGCGTGGTCTTGAAATGCGTGAGATTTCAAAACGGAACTCGTCGCACACAGAAGAAAGGAGGAACGTTACAGCGGAAAAGGAGTCGACGGTAATCCAGGTACAATGTAGCGACTGCGAATCGAGTGGAAATTTACATTTAAAGGAGCTCGAAGACACTCTCGGAAGCTATGGCAGTGCTAGCGTTTCGCTGCTTGTTTTTATTTTCTCGCAATTTCCTCGACGGAGCGGAACGGAAAGCGGCCTTAAAAGGAATTAGCACGCTTTACTACTCCGCCTATCTCCGACAACCCTTAGCTGGAGTTTCTTCGAATCTTTGCCACTCGAGAGCTTCGTGATGATTGCGACGATATCACGGCGTCTTAATAACTGCCTTAAAAAATGTACTGAGAATCTTATGACCGTGAAATTTAAAGGGTTAGACTTTCGACTACTGTAAGACATTTATGAACCGCAACATTTCCGTTAGCTTGAACGATAGTCTTAAGTCTCTGGAATGAAATGTTTAAAAAAACACAACTTGTCAAATAATTGTCTGCCATTTCAGACTCTTATATTAATATAACCTCTTAATTACCGTTACAACATGATTCATGGTATTCTTTTATTTTCTCAACAGATTCTGCATCGGTGACAGATTCTACTTGTACGAGAACAAAATCTTGTGCAAATACGATTACGAGGAAAGACTGGTTTTTGCAAACATGGCGGTGCATCCACCGCCAACCGCAACCCTGGCGCAGATTAAGAGACAAGTGACGCATCTTCAGCCACAGGTAAATCATAATTATATACCAAATTGTTTACGTTTTAACTCCGTGAAAGAGGTTATTAAACTGGATACTTGATGCATTTATGAATTTCATAAGATCATCAAAATGTTTAAGCATTTTATAAGAGTAATTTTCGAACGTTTATTATTTCTTAATATATTTTCAACCTATGAAACATATTGAGAAAAAAAACAAATTTCTATTTCACTTGAGTTCGTTGCAATTCAGGTAGAACATTTTTATTTTACACGAAGATCCGTTTATAATTAGTATACAGGGGATGTCCAGCATACCGTGAACAATCGATTGGGAACTAATACTACGCTGAAAAGAAAGGATAAAATATGCGTGCCTTTAGCCTATTCTAGGATATTCTATAAACATTTGCAGTGTATGAATTGTTCCAAGTCATGCAGAACATTATCCAGTTCCCATAGAAATCGCTAGACAACGATGAAAAGTGGTATTACATATATCTCGTACGGCCTGAAATCAGAAATTCGCGAACTGACCACGCAAGCGTATCAATTTCCGACGTACATTGGCCAGGTAGCTTAGAATCTTCCGGAGATTATGATCATCGGATGTTCGGGAAGGTTCAAAACTCCTCAAGATGTAACCCCTTAAGGTGGGTTAAAGTGGCAGGTCGCCCGTCCTGACCCTCTCGACAACAAAGGACTCCCCCGAGGCTTCAACTATGCTTTACCACCCCACCATCGTCTTACGAGTTAGGATATCGCGTGTCCTTATTAATTAAGCTCGCCCGTTAAGCAAGCCTCATCGCATACCATAACGATCCGACCTCTTGAGCGGCGTTGGAACGTGCGAAAGAATTTACTCTTTGAATAAGGATTTGCCAGCGTCTTAAGTGGAATTACTTAGCTGAAATTCGCGTCTCCGACGAGTTCGCCCTTCCCCTTCGCGAAAAATGGTTTTGAGATCAGATGATCGAAAGAGCAGGGCTGTTAGGAAGATATTTTATTCAAATCGTTTGAATCGAGATTCCCGAAGTTTAGTGCTCTGTTTGCCAATATATTTTCGGTAGGAAGAGGGGAACAATATTTGTCTAATGTTGATAAGAAGGCTTCTGAATAGAGAACCCCTTACAAGCCGGAATTATGAACTCGTCACGTTAAGCCGTTTGGGTTTCTTGATTATCTTAAGGCAACAGCCGTGCTTCCGAACAATATCTTAAGCCCTTGCTGCACGGAGGACCAGCTCCTGTCTGACCCAAGGAGGATCCGATCTACTTAATCCCGACTGCGTCTTGCAAGGATGTTTACGTCGCCTAACATGCTTACGTCACGTACCGTAATTCACCAAGAGCAATATTTAACGCTCGGCCGTCTGTCGTCCGACGACTTGCCTCTACGTCTATATTGCTCTTCCTCTCCCTTTCCCTTAAAATTCCGCGGATCGATAGACTTTCGTGGATCGAGGCCCATTCCCATGCTCTCGAATTCCCTTGCCGTTACGTTTTGCAATGGCGACCGCTTTCGATCGGCCTTAATCCCCGGTTCATTAGTCGAAAGGCCTGCACGGTTGCTTAAAACTGTCGTTAAGGAAGTTTCGAGACAAAGTTTTAAGACTGGTCGAAGACCCTAGATTGCCCGGGCACACGCTCGAATGGTACGCATGCACAGAATAACGAGGTTCCCGAGTCCGATGATATCAGACTCGGCAGCGTGTACTACTTATAATATGCAAATTTCCTCCCCTTAACCGTTCTGCCAGCGAACTGCGTGTAATTCAGGGGTTGCTAACCCTTGCGACTCTATTTCTACACCACGTAAGTGTTCATGTTCTTGCGCGGAAGCCTTCTGCGTGCGAAACCGCCTCCTCGTGCGTGTGCCACTGCACGCCTGCGTGAGTGTTTAGTTCAATTAATATCAGTTTGCACGTTCGTTCGGCTGAAATCGCGAGTCCCGCCTAATGGAATAGAAGAAACGAATTGATCCTGGAGAAATGACGAGCTGTTGGAAAGAACTGGGGTATATGTTCTTGTTAAAGTTACCTTAAATAAAGCCTATAAATATTTAGCATTGCGTTTTTCAATGCGGTAAAGTATTTTTATTGCTGAATAAAACAGTTTAACTATATTCAAATATCTAATTGGCAACGTTATTTAGTTTAGCTACCTGGGCTTAAGAAACGGTGTAATCCTATTGTGACTGGGGTGAAAAGAATATTTAAAGTGAGCCTCCATCTTTGATGCTTCCACAGATCCAACACCGTTCACGGAGTGTCGATTCTACGCTAGAGACTACAGCGGAGGGTTATAAATGACCGTTCCGCGAAATAACGGGATGGCAGACTAATGCCAATAATCGGCATGGCATGCTAATGTCGTTTGCGCATCTATTACGTTAAGCCTGATGGATCCCTCTCGACATGTCGTTGCTGGAGCATGAATACCTTCGATCGCAGCGGGAACACTCAAAGGTGTCTGGCAACCCAACATCCAGAGAGACGAGGGGAGAGGAAGCGAGATAGAGAGAGATAGCGAGAGGGAGGAAGAGAGGGAGGGAGAGAGGGAGAGTCGTTCTATTTCCTCGGTAAATGTCGCGGTGACATTTAGCATCTGAATGGAAAAGACGATCGTCGGGACAGCTGGTCTCCGGCGCGAGGTTGACGCGCCAGATAATGTCAGATCACGAATTGTCTGTAGTTAATTGTCACTGGCGACAGACCGCAGCGAGTTTAGAAACTGCAACCATACGAAGATCGCGGTACCTATTTTGACCGTCGATAATTTTCCACATTATCGACAGCGTGAACACGCAACGCTATTCTACAATTATGCTCTTCTCTCGTTAGCGCCAATTTTTATCTTCACCATCTCGTGGCGTGTCCATTAATATTAGGTTATCCCATAAGTTCGCGCTGTTTTTCGTGCGGTTGCATATGTTAATTTTGTGAACATACCTTTAAGTTTGTTTTAGATATTTTCAGAACATCTGACATCTCCTCAACTGATAATCTTCGTGATTTCTGTACAAGGTCTCGAATTTGATCTTTGTCTGTCTGAGGAGGACGCCCGGAACGTTCCTCGTCGTCTAAACAAAAATTCCCACCTTTAAAACGTTGAAACCACTTTCTACAGGTACGAGATGAAAGCGCACTTTCTCCGTAAGCAGCACATGTGTTGTTCGTGGCGATTATTACTGAACTTCCTTTCCGACATTCATATAACATGAGATGTCGGAAATGGATACGCATTTCGCTCATGATTTTTCACTGCTAGGAATCACTGTGTTCACTATTTCACGATCTTATACCCACGAAAACCTTCTCTAGACTGTTCCCGAACAGCTACGCTTAAGTGCATTGGTCCCTTATCGCCATACTTTTTATAAATCGACGCGTGAAATGTATAAACAAAAGTCGGCACGACCTTATGGGATGACCTAATACATTTCTTCTCTGACCTCGAGACGTCGATACGTTGCCAGTCAGTACTAAACAATGTACATAGTCCATCGAAATAAGTTCATACAACATTTTCAACGTTTGTGATTTGAAGCACATTGAAAGGCTCGGACGAACTTTAGTAGCAAATTCTAGTAATCTTTAATTATATGCTAAATTGGACATTGATTATGTTTACAGATTATTCATGTCACACTTTTGAGATTGCATAGATCTTTTTTGTGAAGAATTACTAGACGCGCTTACGTATTCAGACGTATCTTGTAAAAATAATCGTGCAACGTCTCGATACGCAGTCTTATTATTTTTAAAAGACAATAGAAATTAGTCACTTCTACTGGTCGCATTTTCTAGTGCTCATGATCTAGAAATATTACAGAAGGGTTGGTTGTTCTATCGTTAAACTGTGTCCTGTGGTTCAAGCGACGTTAACAAGGGAAAACTATATCCGGAGGATCGTACACACATTTTAAGTCGAAGAAGATCGTGGGAGCGGATTAAACGGGAGCGACGATCAACAGGAGTTAAGGGAGGAAAGGATACGAATTTCCAAGCCCCCGGAACCGGAGCCAGGCTGCCGGAATTAGACGTCGTCGCGACGAAATGCAAAGTGTCGGCGGCGCTATCTCGGCTTGGCAAAATCGAGGGAGAAGAAGAAGAAGGGCGTTAAGATTCTTAAAAACCGCGAAGAGGGTGCTCGTCCCGGCCGAGGCAGCTGCCGCCCTGGTGCTCTCCTTAAGCCGTGGCTATGGGAATGGCGGCGCGGCGTTGCCTTGGCTGAACGAGGAGCACGGTAGTTTTTCTGATTGCCTGAGAACAGACAGCTGTCCCATTCTCTCGTAGCCGTGGTTCGGGAGGATCTCTCGTTCCGGCTCTTGTAAATAATGCCCTGGCCGCCGTGCCGCAACGTTTGCGAATAACTCGAGCGTACGAAGTGAGCCAAGGTAAACAGGTAGCCCGGGGGGCGAGTTCGTAAAAGAGGCAGTGGGGAGGAAAGAAACGACGGTCATCACCCTCGATAAATTCAATTATCATCGACGTGTTCCTCCGACACGGTCGTTTCTGCTTCTCCATGAGCATCGCCGTTAGCGTTGAAAACCGGGTCCTAACTCATCCATCAACAAACGTCGGGCTTTTTCGAAGCGGCTTACGTCGTCGTCTCGATCGATCGAGGGATCGCTTCAGGACCGTTTCGAGGACGTAATCTCCCGCCGCGCCACGCCGTCCCACGTCGAGCAATGTAACGCGTTTAAAAATTGGCGAGAAGTCTTATTTTGATCTAATTTTCCCCTCGAGACCCGTCGGGGAGAGTGGAACGCGACGCGAGAAGGGGACGAGGAGTTAGCAGGGTGAACGAGCGAGACGGGACAAGAGCCGAGTCCCGGAAGAAAGAGTAAGAGGCAGAACGGAGGGAGTTCGAAACGATTATCCGAGTTTTAAAACAAACTCTCAAGTGTCTGCAAAGTCCTCCGCGAATCAGAGGGTTGAAGGGGGTAGAACCAGGGGGGAGGGGAACAGGAGCAGCGGAGGTCGCGGGTGGAGATAATATGCTAATGCCACGACGGAGACTACATGGGAATTTAAGAGGATCAATGTGCAGTACGAGATTCGTACGGGGAATAAGGTATTACAACGTCTTCTATACTTCTTCCAGACGATTAGACCCCCGAAAGTTCGCGAGACGCGCGCAGCCTACTCGAATTAAATTAAACTTCGAAATATTCGTCATCCTTATCGCGTGCAGGTGTACCGGAGCATGATGTGCTCGCTGGAAATACGAGCCGCCGCTCCATGGATAATACCGAATCAGACGAAAACGCTGCCAATGATAAAAACACCGTCGTTCTCGGTAATGACAACATTATTAGATGCAACGTGCCCGGCTGATTCTCGCGTAAAGCTTCCCGGGCGATTCCTTACACAATACACGCGGAGGAAAACTCGCATGGGAAAGCCCAGCTTGCGAGCTTATGTGAGATTATGAGTTTAGTTGCGAAACAACGACTCGGTGCCCAGCCCGGCTCTCTTTTGTAACGATTATTGCGCGGACCCACTTGTGTACTTGTGTGCGACAGGCGAGCCACCTAGCGTCGAGTTTAATTGACTGACAGAATTGCGTGTAATCTCGCATTCGTGGAGCACACAGAGGCAAAAAATCCACGGTTTAAAACGTTCGAACGAATGTCTTTAACGTGCATGAAATGATGCTCGAGATAAATAGTTTTTTCCTTGTTACTTAACAATCGCCTTCATTTAAGAGTAATTCGCTGTCGCTCTCTCTCTCTCTCTCTCTCTCGCTCTAGCTCTGGAAATCCCTAAATTATGAAGAACATTAGCCAAATCCTTCGTGATATAATGATCCCCGGGTATAATGGCGAGGTTCACGGCATTCTGTTCTAAATGATTCTCTCTCGATAAACGACCCGCCTAATTCTCATCCCGTGCTACCACGCGGATAGCCGGCGAGACTCGTTAGGGGTTGGGGGTGGCTCGATGAATGGTGTGGAGGGAGGCGCTAATTTTTGCGCGTAAGAAAAGCGCTGCTGCCGAGGAAGTAGCTCGCACCTGGTCGGTTCCCAGCCGCGGGAGATCAACGGACAAATGACACGCGATTCACCCCAGCTCCCGGCAACCCCCGATGGTCCGCGTTTACCGTCAGTTACAAACTGCCTTCACCTTCTCGTCGAGTCGCGATTAATGTCTTATTCACGGGCTAGAGACTCGCGTGGAGGCTCGCTTACGTTGCGCGTCGTGTGGCCAACGCCTGGAACCACTAGAAAAAATGAGGGTCGTAATTCCGGTAATATCATCTTTAATATTATCAAGCGTTTCAAGGAATTCAACGAACCAACCGTTTTAATCGAGGCAATCTTCGAAACTTCGGAAAGACTTTCCCCTGTTTCCGGACCCTACCCCTTTGGACTTTGGGGACACTCGGAGATAAATCTTTCCAAAATCCTGGAATATTTGTGAGCTTGGACCCTAATGTCTACCGATACCCAGAATAGGCGGGTTTCTGTTGACTCTTGCTGATATCCGGATCTCGAACTACCCTTCCAAGGAATTTAAGACACCCAATGGGTCTACGTCCGAGAAAGCTTTTCGGCAAGCATAGGCGACAAGTCTAGAAGTACTTTGGTTTGTCTAGGCTACAACACTTCAGGGCGAATTCGAGAAAGAGGTAGAATGTGAATATGCTGGTTTTATGACGCGTCGCCAGACAATTTACCTGACGATTTACCTTGTTCGCCAATGGCTTTGATGTCAGCTGTTCGACATCTTCATCACGAGTCTGACTCGATGTTACAGTATTTAGTGACAGAGGACTATGCAGCTACCTTGCTCTCTTTCTATGTAAAATGCACCGAGTCCACGTGATTTCAAGTAATTGCAACCCCCATTGGATGATCACTTTCCCCATTCTGGAGGCAAGACTTCCGTAAAGAAAGTCCCACAATTTTGATTAGTTCGTAGCAGGACCCCCGAGTCTGTCGCCTTGTCTACCGACTAAAGATTACCCTGTACCTCCCATTTCCTGTTATTGTCGGACATTTGAAGAATCTTATACTTGAGAATCCTCGCCCCAGCTAGAGAATGCTGGCGACTGTAAAGGACATCCTGCAGCACCGTAGCCCGCAGAGCACGTGCCGTTTGATTACAAAGACAGCAGTAAATCCACGGGACGGTAATTCCTCCTCTGGCAATTGTAGATAAAACTTGAATAAGTCATAGACTTAATTTAACCCGTGGTACCGACCAACGGCGCCCGGAGTCTTCCACGGAGATTTCTTAATTACGTGCGGGGACCTGGCGAGGGCGTAGGGAAGCAACAGAAACAGATAGAGAGAGAGAAAGGGAGCATGAGAACAGGATAAAACCAAAGGGCGTTGTATCGGGTAGAAAAAGAGGGGAACAGAGACTGAAAAGGGTTCTCGTTGCGGCAAGAAGATTTAGAAATTCTTGCCGGGAAGTAAGTCGCCCTTGCCGCGGTGATAAAGCATTTCTTTTAGCGGCGCTTTGTCATTTTTATCGTAATTATTTACGAGTTAATTACTCGCCCCGCCACTTCGCGAATCCTGGCACCGTTGCTTCCTGCTTTTACACTTTCAAACGGTAACCGTTCTATTAATCATCGTACCCCCCTTCAGAATTATACCGGGCATTTATCTTTACCTTCTTTTCCCAGTGATGTAATGGCGAGTAACTCGGCAGCTGCCACGCGTACAGAGGTTCGGTAATGCGAAGGGAAAATCATGAAAACGGGAGGCGCGCGCGTTCATTTTGTCGAAAGTTAGCATGATCAACTCGCGGGGCTAAAATCATGGTAAAGGGAGGAGATCTCCCGATGGAAGGGGCTGAGCCGCACGGTCTGTCGAATTTTAAGCTTGTATAATTTAACACCTTCGCCGGCGGAAACTAAGAGAAACTGATGGTGAAGGGAACAGCGGAGCTAGAGATACGAAGTTTAAAGTTTTCAACGGCACTTACCTATCCTAGCGGCATCTCGTGTTCCCCGCGGTACCTTCTATCGTTCCCGCGAGTGCTCTCTTCCTCCCGTTCCCGTAAATATGGTTTGCAGACAGAGACGACTAAAGACCGAGACAAACGGCACCTCTAAAGAAAGGGAACGAAACTGAGGATATCGAGAGGGAACAGACGGAACAGACAAGAGGAGAGACGACCGAGTTGAGTTATTCGGGCTGAGCTGAGATACAACTTCGTTCTTCTGGTCTTTTGTTTTTCGAGTAAAACCGTAGAGTTGGCAGAGGGGTGAACGGCGCCAGTGCGAGAACAAGAGCGTCGCATCCAAAACGAATTCGTTAGTGGCGTCAACCCCTTTCACCTGATAGAACGTTACCCTCTTTCGAGTTTTAAGCCTCTGTCGTGAATAATTGTTCGAATCAGATTAAGTCGCTGCCTGGTCGATTGATTGCGAATGTAATTATGGGACCGCGACCGCCTCTCGGTCTTTTCTCTGCTGGGAATTTTCTGACGATTAAGGCGATCTTGAAAGAATTTACTCGGGGATTCAACGCATTCATTTTATATTGTATTTAGTCGTTGAAATCACGAAACCGCGAATTCTGTTGCATTATTGTACCTTGCGTTTGTATGTAAAGTTACTGAACAGATTTTGCTTTTTAAAAGAATGGATGCCTGGAGGAAGAGCTATGTCAAGATTTTTGAATTTTATACGAGCGCAATATGGAACTCAAACGTGAATTGCGATAACGAAAACCAGCTGAAGATGACATAGGCCCCTCTTCCATTGGGATAAGACTGAAAACGGAAAGACGTTTTTACGGTTTGTTCTATTGAATGTTGTAAAATTTAACAATCCTGAGGGAAGCCCTTCTTCCAGACACCTATTCAAATGTTTCATCAATGTAAGAGAATATTTTTAATAATTTACAATTGTTGCATTTACATTGAAATTTAGAATTACTGCTATTTTTCTTACTGCGTGCACGCTATTATCACTAATTTAAATTACTATTACTAAAATCTAAATTACCTCGACTTAAGTCGAGGATTCACTTCTAATAAAAAATCATTTTGGAGTTACGCGAAATAAATGGATATCGCTTATAGAAATCTAAACTTGAACATTTTAATATTCAGACTACCTTCGGGCCACAAAATCTAGAGTACGTCAATCAGAATCTGTCCTTCATGAATTTATTGATATCAGAAAATCGATGTGTTTGTATAAATAACGTAAATGCACATTTTATTGCATAGATTTTCGGATTCCGGAATACGGTCTAACTTGATGATACTTTTGTCTTTCAGACCATATCCACGGGAAGCCCGCAAGAACACGCGAACGGAGAAGCGACCCACAACCACAATGGATACCTCGCGTCGGCGGGCACCAGCGCCCATAACATCCTGAACCCCATGAATAATTTAAACGGTATCAATACACAAACACCTTACGACACCAAATAACAAACGAAGTAAGCGCCGGCGCACCGACCGAACCGCGAAAGCGTTGCCAAATTTATTTAACGACGCGAAATCGACTACTCTGTCAACGCCCTCGCAGCCATACCGAACACGCTCGACGGCTCGCTCGTTGCCATATGAACTATTCACGATCGCGACTATTATCCAAATCCAGTAACGTTCCGTTTCAACGGCGAAACTCTGTGTAATACTAGAAGCTCATGGAAATACTCGAAATTTTCCTAGACCTAAGGCAAGCTAAGTCGCAACTTTCGAAAAAACGGTCGCTGAACCGCCGAGGATCAGCGGACCCGAGGGAATTCGCGCGCAACCCTGTCCGCGGTTTACCGAGCAACTGTTATAGCTGGACGAATCGAGCCCACGAAACTATTGGTGCTGTTTAGACGAAGTTTAGTTGTTCAAATTTCGCAGGCTAAAGTAGACTCTAAAAATCAACCGATTCGGCTGGGGGAAGGGGGATAAAACGGACAGAGCACGAGGAGAAGCAAAGAGAGAGAGATTGAGAGACGGCGAGATTGACAAAGAGAGAAGCAGGATGAGGTTAGCGCTCGCGGGGAAACAATGCGGGTAAACCGAATGCTCAGGGGTGATCAAAGTTTGGCCGTTCTTGTAGTCGACTTTGCTGTCCGTTGCGGGCTACGCCGGTAAATCTAGCTTTAACCGGACTACCGGACCAACGGACTACCGGAGGTAGAACTCGAGGAATGGCCACAGGATGAAATTGGTGAGCGAGGTCGGCTTGGCAGATCGAATCGGTAGCTGGCTCCGGCAACCAACCAGCCAGCCAAGCCCAGTCTCACCACCCCTTGGGGCTCATACGTTAGGGGTGACTTAAGCATTGTTTCAACTTCGAATCTCCTGGTAGAGGCCCAGATTGATGTCGCGAACTTTTCCGTTGCCTTATTTGCGAGTCAGATAACGAGACTGAGTTATGCCGAAACTTCTCTCTCTATCCTTCTCTGGTACATTGGCCGAGCGTTATCAGGAGCGGCTGCGCTCCAGCGAAAAATCTTTTATTTCCTTTTGTGCCATACGCTCTGGACGATTTGTCGGCGGCACGCCTCCGGAAAGAGTTTCGCAATTCCTCGAAGGATAATAAGTTTGTCTATCCCTGCCGCGACTATTTTCCCGGTAGGCGAACACCTCGCGCAGACGGACAAATCTTGCGCGACTCACCTGTAACCCTCGATCCTGCGCAATTCATCAAATTCGTCGCACGAAAGTTTTAAACTTAGTGCGCAGCTTGCGCCCATGCAAACTGCTAGAATGTATTTTCGTTGAAGCATGAAAAGGATGTCGTTCACTTAAGGGGGTAGACTCGTTTTTGTAGGATATGCAAGGGTGCGGGGTGCGCCTCCTCATTTCTCGATAATGCAAATATGGGGGTTTTCAGTAGTCAAAAGCGCTAAATCAAAGATCAATCCAGGCCGCGATCGCCATCAAAAGTCCTATTTTTACGTTTACGAGTCGTACGTAATTTGCATTATTCGGAAGCATAAAGCTGCGACAGCTACTTGCTGCCAAATAATGCAAATTATGCCTCGTAAACGTGAAAATAGGTCTTTTGAAGCTCTAGCGGTTCTGACGCTACCGATAACCCTCATCTTTGCATTATTCAGAAACGAGAAGGTGCATTCCGCACCCTTCCAATTCTAGAAAAGAGTCTACTCCCTTAACAGCACCGCACCAACGTCAACGTGTTCATTCCTATCAAAAGGAGGACAAATGAAAAAAGAAGTGTATCGAGTAGTATTTAAACTACATGTAATAATGTCAACATGATGATGTTGGTGTAGTGTCGTTCATGTGCGGTGATATTAGGTGAGCGACTTAATTTGTCGACTTCATTTTCTCTTAACCCTCATTCATCCTTCGTGTTAATTTGACAGAATTTTCAAGGATACTGTATAAACAGTGTGTTTTTCACATCATTCTGTGGGTATACGTTGCGAATAGTCAGAGTTTAATACTTTTTCATCTTATCTGAAATTCTCAGTCTCGAAGAAAACAATTACAAAATTTAATATTTATGAATCATTTTGATTTTTTACCATTAAAATAATTTTACGTCAGAAGACAGGCTAAGCTGTAAAAATGAGGGACGAATTAGGGTTATACAAGCCCGGTTAAACTAAAATTAAATCCGCTTTGGTTTTATTTGGAAGGATACAATAATATAAATTCTTACTGAAAGTGAAGGGTTTTCATTTACCGAATGAAACCTAACCGATGATTGACCTCTGCGTCTTTTCAGTAAGCCTATGATCGTTCACGAAATCTATTGCCAAGTTTTTCTATCGAAACGTTCGTGCATCTCGTTCGTAGTTTTAGTACGAATTTCGTAATGACCACATCGTATTAGGTGTAACAAATACTTCCACCGATACTCTGTAAAATTACGAGTACACGCGTAGTTCCTAAGTGTACGTTTACGTTGGGGCTGCGATAAATGCTATAAAATCGTTGATCACAGCGACGACAATATCCGGTCATCCAGCAAGCGTTGCTCCGCTCGCTGTTTCGATGTAAAAAGTTCCATTATAAAATTATAGAACTGTAGAACACGTATTTCTTGGATCTCGTTGTCGCTTTGATCGTTTTTCGCAGCTCGAACGTGAAAGTACCCTAACGCTAGCCGTCTCCGTAATAAAAAAAAGTTACGAAGGAACAGACGAAAAACGTAAAAAATTAAAATTGTATCATGTCGTACCGTCTACTAACCGACTATCTAACCAAATAACTCGAATAGATTACGATTAGTACCGACCATGGATGGCGATCAATGAGGCTATCGTACATTATTCGACGCGTTCCAATCAGGCGAACTGTTCGCATTATAATCAAGCCGCTTATCTAATGGCAAAAACCGAATTCCGTCTCGCTTCGAATGCCGAATCACGCATGTACGATCCGTGAAAAATGAATGAGAGAGAGAAAGAGAGAGAGAGAGGAGAGAAGGGAAGAAGCAGCATTGAACGGGAAATACGCAAGGAAGTGTGTAAGTTCGGTAGTATAGATTATAGATATGTTTTGTATCATAGTTCTATCATAGAAATATTAATAGAAATAAAATTACTGTTTCGATGTTATCCAGTGTGTTACATTCTTTATGCACGAGGGAGGGACACGATATTGATTACGTCGACGTGGCCGCAAGTATAACGGCGGCGATGCCTCGTAACTCGTAATATCTTCGCATCCCCGGACTGTCTCGAGATTTTCCCTACGTTCCTCGCATCCTTCGCGTCTCCTCTGAATTATTTAACGCAGCTACGTGATTGGCCGACAAATCCGGCGTGCCTCAATAATTTACCAATCATACACACGGTCCTTTGTGTTTTATGCGCCGCGTTTCGAATAAATCGCATTGCGTATTCAGGAGAGCAAAGATCCGACTCTATTCGAGCGCGAACGCGTGTGCCCCCCCTCTCGCCCGCGTATTCCCCGCGAGAACGAAACAAAAAAGAAGATAACGGAGAAGAAACGAGGTCTAGGATGGGAAATCGAAAAGGGAGTGATTTCTACGGCTCTACTCGAAATTTCGCCGAGGGCCGGAAACGTCTGACGCGGCCATAAAGTAAATCGAAATATCCCCTCTTGTTCCGTTCGCGCGGGAGCGGTTCTTAATCGCGAATGGATACTTCAAGGGTAAGTTTGGACCGTAAAACGAGAAACAGGGTCACGCGAAGACGAATGGTCTGGAATATTTTTTTGGAATATGTACTATTTAGATGTCCCCTTTGTGAAACGAATCAAAATATTATTGTTAATTAATTCGAAATTTTTCTTGAACAAATCTAATCTTGCATCCTGCTGAATGTAAAATTAGAATGAAAGTACTTTTAGTCGGAAGTTATTTTTTTGAAAAATGGGTCTAATTTCTTTCTTTTTTCAAAGCAATGAAAAAAAATGTTCAAAAAATTATTGTTTATTTGGAATGCTAACGGCAAACATTATTATTAGCGAAACTGTATGTAATGAAACTCGAGGTACGAGCGAGCAGTTCACGGTAACAAAATGCGAACCGATTTTGTAAAAGGAACCGCTTATCTATGATCGAACGTCTGGCTGGTAAGTAAACTAAGGCGGAAAACGTGCGGTGGAAAGAGCGAGCATTCGATGTAAATTGGCAATTTTTCTCGTGCGGCCCATGGTAATCATTGGCAATTAGACCATGGGGCCTCCGATAAATGTTATTTATAGCCGTGATTATCCGCGGCGCACCTAGTTGCTCGAAGGTTCGCCTAACTATGGCAGCCCTGATCCCCCCTCCGCGTCGACGTCTAATTGGTCAGCGATTATTCCTGTTTGTACAAAATGTCGGTACAAGCGCCACTTTACCTCCGCCACAAATACAGGTGAATGTTTCTGCTGATCTACGCCGATCGATTTAATGCGCGTGAATCACGGATGGCTTTGAACGACTTCTGTTCAACGGGATTTCATCGCTTTGTTGAAACTGCATGTTAATTGTTCCTTTCTACGGCGAAGAGAAATATAAGAGTTATAGAAGTAACTAAATTAATTATTAAATTTAGGTACGTTCATTTTTGTAATTTAACGATTAAAGTTTAACTGCCATTCGCTTCTGCAATTATTCTTTAGTCACGAACTAAATTGAATTTTGAAGAGTACGAATTATTTGATCAAATGAAAGATGAAATGAAAAATTCCATTCCATTTTAAGTTCAACTAATCAAATATTTAAAAAGAATTATTTGGCTGTGGCAAATAAACTAATTGTTGAGGGCTGGGTTACTCCAAAAATATGACACGTAAAATGAGTAGTTTAATATGAGAGTCGTGTTGTGCACAGCACGGACAAAAGGCGAATGGTACATCGGAAGAAGGAAAAAACAGAATAGGATCACATGAAATAAAACATTATCGAAACTCGCGCGGGAGCGGCCTGCTTCACGCATCAGAGAGAGCGCAACTCATACGCAAACAAACGCATGAAGTATGTGTGACTTACGTCACTCCAACACTAACAAACGATTATTTCATGGTATGTAGCCAAATAAGATAATATATTATTTTAACCATTATTATTCAAATAATTTACTTCGGTAATGCTCAAGCCTGATTCATAGGTATAACCGACTATGGGAAGCCTTCAAATTGGAAGACCCAATGAATTACCTATCGAACAAAATTTACAGTTTTATGCTAATGTATACCGCAGTCGAAGAAAAGCTTCCAGCATGATCGAATCCTCGGTGAGGAGTCTGGGTCTGAAATAATAACGATAATTTTTTCGCGGGGACGACGTATGATACCTGTAATCGTTTCTCCAGTTCTATTCTTCTACGGTAAAGCACGGACGAGATCGTATTCAGTTCCGAGTGACAAAAAAAAAGAAGAGAGAAGGAAAAAAAATAGCCGTATTCCATCCGTTGAACGTGATTAAAAGGGAAGAACGAACGCATCACGCTCCTCGCGATCCTTGAAACAATATTATTATTAAAAGCTGTGCGCGCGGCCCGGTGATCCACGTGAGTCCACGGAATGGCGAAAAGAGTGGATAGGACACGCGGACGATGCAGAGAAGACCGCGGGGGTGGTTCAGGGACGATGGGGCGAGGATGGAGGGTCGAAGGGGCGGAGGGACGGGTCCGACGACGGAAGAGCGATTAATTAAAAGAGCAAAAACTGTTTTCATAAAATTCATTTGCGGAAATATGCGCCGACTGAAATAATATCCGGCCGATGAGCGCGCGTGTCCCAGCTTGAAGCGGCGTTCATGGGAACGCGTTGCTCGAGTGAAAAAGCGACGCGAATAAAAATGGAGGCTGGACGAAATGCGAAAGTTTTCGCATTTTTTTACGTTCGCCCAGCGGACCGTGTGTACGTTATCGCGGGGCCGTGTGAGCACGGTCGTCGGTGTGCGTTTATTCTCTTGACCCGGCATCGTAGGCGTATCGTGCATGCACCGGTTACAAAGCAACCAATCTTTCCCCGTTCCTTCCCTTCTTTTTTTCTGTCCCTTTCAAACCCTCTCTTCCCGCCCCCATTCGCCCATTCTTTCCCTCTTTCTCCCTTTTTTTCTCTCGCTCTCTCTTTGGTCCGTCACATTTCCCTCCCCCATTCCGGTCCAATCTCGCAGCCGTTCGGTCATAAAAATATTTCTACACCTTCCTGGATATTTTTTCCTTCTGTCGCCATAGCTTGCACGCTTCTCGCGAACCGCCATGCCCACCCCCTCCATTATTCCGGCCGACTAGCGGAGACGCGAAGTGTGATTTAAACGCGCGTAAAAGCAGCCGTTAAAAGGCAAGAAAGCTCCTTAGCGCCCGCTTTGATTGGCCAACTCGGTTTATTAAAACGCCCCGGGCGATATTACATATTTTTCTTCTCGCTTGAACCCGGCCACTTCACACGGCCACTCCACGCTTTCTTCTTCTTCTCCCCCTTCCCACCCCTCTCACTCTCTCTCTTTCTTTCTCTTGCCACCCACGCAAACTCCCCCGTTCCTTTGTCAAAGTATACGGCTAGCTGCTCAAATAACCATTTTCTCTTCCTCAGTTTCTTTTCTTCCGCCCCGACCACCCTTCGGGCAGTGTTTTACTGCGCCTCGAAGAAGTTTCTTTCCCGAGCACCGTGCAACGAGCATCTTTCTTCAACCCTTTTGAACGATACTGCTTGAAGCGCGTCAAGTGGAGCGAATACAATAGTAGCGTGAAAAGAATACATGAGAAACTAGAATGGGAATTATGATAATGTAAGTATTCGATCGTCCAATCGAACGGTCAGGAGAATTATCATTTCAAATCGATTCAGAAGAAATCGGTTCGTAAAGATCAAACGTTGCCAACGTCCACCGCGAAAGAGAGGTGGGGCATCTTTGTAATATTAATTAATAAGGCAACATCCGTGGGGCGAGATACTTGCTCCTAATTAAGAAATACCTACCGTGCGCTCGTTTTCAGCACAGGGGCGACGAGGCGGAAAAATAAGAGGTAGAAATTCCACGCTGCTCTGGCACCCTTGGAACGAGGTAAACTTAATCCACGCCGAAGTTAAACCAACTGCTAAGCTTTTCATTACGCTGAAACGAGCAAACGGGAAAGACGATCGTCGAATAGACTGCTCTTCCTTCTTTTTTCATCGATATCAGACGATAATATTTAATCTTCGCGTTCCCGCGGGAACCTGAATTCCTTTGCGCGATACTCTTTAACAACATTTAGGTTCTAACGAAACTGTAGCTTGTAAGACGAAATAATTTTTTTATTTACATTTTGCCAACTCGCTCGGTCCCGGGACAGGGTATTTCCCAAAGGTATCATTTACGATATAAATAAAAAGGGAGAGTGAAAGATGCAGAAGAAAACTCTCGACAACTTCGAATTCAAGCGGCGCGAAAGGCGACGAAAAGTTTTACGAGCACGGCAGTCGTAGTGGCTGGCTGGCTGGCTGGCTGGTTGGATGGCTGGATGGCTGGTTTGAATTGCATCAATTAAAAAAAGCCGTTCCGCAAAAATTCCATAACGCGACGGGTGGAAGCCTGCGTCAAATGTCCCTGCACATTCGCCGCTTTCCACTTCTGCCTGGCCAGTAAAACCTTTTCATCCTTTCGCGCCTCTTTTTCGTTGCACTGTCACTAACAGTCATCTCGGCGATTTAATCGGATATTTCGTATTTACATATTAATAAGCAGACCATTAAACGAATTGTTCTACTTGGCAAATCAAATTGTTCTTATCGAAAAACTTTTATCTTTGTTCAAGGAGTCAATGTGTCAATGTCGTAGTCAATGTGTTTGACTATCTCGAATGATTGTGGAAAGCTCCAGAGAAAACTGGAAATTATGTTTTGAAAAATTATATTGTATTACACGAAAAAATTTAAATATTATTGTGTTTGACTAAATTAAATTGCTTTCAAATATTAACTACTCGAATAAGGTTATTCTCATCATTCATTTATTGCTGTCAAAATATGTTAGACGCGTTGTAAGTAGTTAACCCTTCGCAGTCGGAGCTATTGTAACTTGAAAATTAAACATTTCTTCCGACCTACATAGAATAATTCCATTGTATATGATTTTTTCCATTTTATGGATATGAAAAATTCATGTAATACCTCGTACAATGCTTAAATATAGAGTAATTGATTAGATATCAACATATTTAATAATCTAAACAATATTTTGAATAATGGTACAGTAATTTCTAGTGATAATTTTGAGTCACCACTCGAGTGTTAAGGGTTAATAAGCTCGACGAGTATTTACACAGTGAGCTGACAAATCAATCTTATAACATATCTAAACAGAAATAACGAAAATATTCGAAACGCATTTTTTGACGAGGTTCGACGATACGTTGAAATATTTCTAGAGACACGCTTCACTTCACAAAAAAGATAGGAGGGAATACAATTCTACGGGAAAGAACATAACAATAGTAGACTCGTTCGTGCACGGCAGTCAGAGTATGCGAACTATGTTCTCATAATGCTTTCTCCGCCAGAAAAGGATATATGAAAATATATATATGAGAAGGGTCGATTATGTCGAGGGTGATACTCGGCGCAACTAGGGCGTCAAGGTAGAAAGTTTCTCGCAATTCCTGATACACGTCGTGCAAAATTAATTAAAAAAAAGTTTGTTGTAAATGTGGTAAAACATTCTCCGTTCGATTCGAGGTATTTCAATTTCTTCCCATCGGAGAGAAAAAGACGAATCCCGTACTGATACGGGAGACGCGACGCTCAACTTTTCGAGAATAAAATCTCAAATCAATTGGAAACTGAAAAAATCATGAAACAATCCTGTATCCGTTATTTCGGTTAAAGCTTTTGACTGCGAAATTAAATTAAAAGTGCTCGTAAATCGCGTTTCACCGTTTCGCATCAAGTAACTCCGTAGAAAGGGATTCGAAGGCTTCAGCAATCTACCGCCGAAACCTTTGAAAAATCATACTATGAAAGTTGTTGTTACCAATTCTATTGGCACGGTATTGGTTCAATTATTTTGATGCAATTTAATACGAGGGAACGATACCTCGCAGATGGATGTAACGTTTCTCACAAAACAAGTAATCGTTTACGAAGCAGGAGTTTCTTCGTTCGAGCTGGAGAGAGTAGCTGTCATTCGCAATAAGTATCAATATTTTCCAGAAAAATCCCTGCATCTCGAGATATTTACCGGTGAACATTTCCGGGCTGCTCGTCAACAGAGATAAATGGCAAATGGACGTCGCCGGTAAATGGCGAATGGTTTCGAGAGTCAATCGGCAACAATTTTTCCTATAAAGACGGACCGGAAAAAGGACGATTCTTCGGGGAGTTGCCGAATGAATCGAGCAATCTTGGGTCCCTTTGTTTTCGAGATCTGCCACTTGTAAATATAATTACCCCGGGCTCCTCTCGGTCGTCCTCCAGCCCCATACCACCGTCTCTAATTTGATTCTGCGGTTGTTTTCACCCACCTTCGCCGCCTCCTCTCCTCTGTTTTCGGCTTCGCCCACGCATTGTCTCTTGTCTCTTCATTCAAATTACCCTCGGCTTTCCCATTCTCGCGCCGCTACAACCGCCCCCGAGCGTCTCCTCGCCGCTCCTGCCCTCTTCCCCCACCTCCCCACCCCGCCACGCAGCAGACCCCGTCGTTTTCGCCCTTATTGTTGCGGTTTTATTGAATCCGGTGTGCATTGTCTGCGCGCAAGCGAGACGCGGCCCCGTTGTTCAAAGAAAATTGGCGCGCAATTCAAAACACACGAATATATCCGTCTTTCATCCGAGGCTTTTCCCTCTGCGCGGCCCGATGAAATCGAGTTTCACGGGTGCGTAAGTACGGTCAAAAGGTACACTACGCCGGTACACTGTTATTGTACTTTGATATTTTTTCCGCGGCTGTTCCCGGTTCGTTTTTGCAGTTGCGAAACCATGAAATCGTTACCGCGGCAAAATGGCTACCGAATTATAAAGGGATGCCTCCGGTCTGTTTTAGACTGCGCTCGAAAACTCCGGATTCCCGAGGTTTTTCGACAGGCTGTGTTCGGCCAATGCAAGCCCCGGCAATCATTGCGAATACACGAAGGTTGTGAGTCCCCCTCCACGTCACTTTTCAAAGATCTACACTCTGAAAAAATATTGTAAAACACTGCACAGAACCATTCAAATTTATTAGGTATGCACTTGATCAAGTTTCTGCCGTGTACCAATAGATGTTTGTGTGTGTGGTCTAACAGTCCACTAATAAATGCTTACATATCTACCCTTTTTAATAAAAAATAAAAAATTTTATGAACGACGTATATTTATATTACTAGGCAGATGAAGAACAATCTTACATGCAAAATAATACATCGTTGCTTTCTTGGCCACACCCAACATGACACGCGTCAACTTAAATACCGACGCGAGTGTACTTTGTTCGTTATTTTCAAGCGTTTGCTTATTTCTGCGAATGCATAAATATGTAAGAAAATGGAATTCATGCCTGGAATATGCTAGTAGCCGAGGAAAGCATTGTTCCCGGGTAGGAAATCAGTCCAATGAGAGTAAGATAGGGGGAAATGTGTGCGAGGGGATGCAGAGAACGTTTGTATATCGAGAATCAAACGGAAACCCCGGGCAAACTGTCAACACGCGAAGGCGCGTCGCTTTTGTTTATTTTGCTATTATTTCCGTGCGCATCCTGATAATAGAAACGATAAACCGTACTGCGTACCGATGCGATGTCACATCCACGATTTTTGTTTTTTTCATAAATTTTGAGCACCCGTCAATAAGGGTTGTCTCGAACACGTCATCGAACGAAATTGTTGTAGGCAAACAACAAAGGCCGGAGGACAGGGGAGACGATGGAATAAAAAGGATGCTTAATAGCCGCCAGTCTGGTGGCTGTTGATTCGTGTAATGAAATCAAGAGTAATCGGGAGGGAGACCGCTTTTGTCCAGGGCGCATGAATTTCGGCGGGCGACCATTAATTATTCGAAATTAAATATCCTTCGCAAACTTTAATTAAAATGTTTTCAATGTCGCCCATCCGGATCGCCGGGGACATTTTATCGTGCCGATATATTAAAAAAGCAAAGATTCATTCATCATAGCCGGGCACGAAGTAAACCGCTTTGACGAGACTGTACACACTCTCCAGTTATACTAAATGAAAAGCTACGAAATAAACATGTTTGCCGACAAAAACATATTGAAAAGTTGTACACGAAGGGCTCGGAAGCCTATCGGTGTAAAGTCAATCTATAATAATAACAAGATTGAATTGAATCAATCAGATCTCCGACGATTTCAACATATTAAAATAAATGTGCTCGAATAAAGAAGTTCGTTAAAAAATATCTCATGCAAACATTATTATAGTTATATTATTATAGCTTCATTCATTCGGTAGTTCCGTTGTTAGTGAAATAAAATATTATAACTACAAAAGAAATCTTTACATGTCCTGGTTTTTCTATACAAGTTATATTGTCCGAGGTTTGATGCGCAGGGGACTACATCGATCTGAGCTTTCCACATGGAGTTTAGAGGTAGGCTTATCCTATTCGAACAATTAACGAATGGACTTGAACAAACTAATACGACCGGCCGATCGCTGATTGCCGAATCCAGTAATGCAATTACGGCGTGGTTCGATAATATTCGTGTAATTAAAATTCCGCGCCCTCCGCCTTCAGCGTTCACTGGAACCACGCGCCTCCGATCCAGCCCGTAGTCCCTGACTCTTGCGAGCAAACGATTCTTGTTTGTTTTGCAAACAAAGGGTTTCTCGTAAGGGTTGGAGGAGACTTCGACGGGAGAGAGAAGGAAGAACCGAATAGAGACAAAGACGGTCGAGTTGGTAGGCGAGTAAGGGGGATAAAGAAGAAGGGGTGGCAAGTGAAGAGGGGGTGCTGGAAAACCGGGGCAGAATTATTACATCTTTTGTTCGAAGCCTCGAACCGCCCCATTTGCGGAATTGCGGATCGCGATCCAGCCGCGATTGCGACCGCTGAATGCCACGGGGTCGACCAGGCTTTTGTTAGTTTTGACTAATTTCCGCCAGGTAATCTGCTTCAATTCGAATTTCCCGGACCGTAATAGCACGTTACCGAGGAATTCGGTAAAATTGTCTATGCGATCTGAATTCCCGATTAGTTTACGGCCAGCTGCGACGGATAGCCATTATTTCCGCGTCTCTAGCATGACAACCGGCGCGTACAAATCGTTCTGTCCCGAATCCGTTCCCTAATTACACGCGACAATTATTTCGTTAAAGGGACGTCGCCGTTTGTCCTTCGTAAAAATGAATAACGGCAGGAGGAAACGGGCTGGATCGTAAAATTTTAATCCCCCGCATGTCGCGCTGGCTGCACCGTCGCGTCGTGTTGCCTCGCGTTCCCTATCCCCGCGAGCGAGTTTAATTCTTGTAGTCCCATCGGTGACTTTATCGCGAGAAATTGCGACGGTCCGGAAACCGTCGTTACAGCATCGTTACCGTAAGAACTTACTGCGAGCATTGTTACGGCTAATGTTACCGAACTTGGTTAACTTTCAGTTTTACCGCCCAATTCGGATTAAGAATTTATGGTAACGGCCGACTCTTCGGTTTATTCGCTGCCGCCGAAGAACCGAGGAAGCGTTTTCGAGAGACACTTTAATTACCGCCGGTGGTAACGCCTCGAATATTTACTTTTACGAGAGCGAGACCGATCTTGAGAATCGACACGTTCCCCGTGTGTGCGCGCGCGCGCGAGCGAGAACTGCCTTTGAACATGTGAAAAGCAAACGAAGAGGGGAAAAGAAAAGAGTGAGAAAAGAACCAATGAGAAAAGGAATACGTAAACAGAGAGTAAGTCATTCAAAACTGCGGTTGGAATTCAATGCATCTGGGCTAGACCCTGTTCTTGTCACGTATAATTCGATCCGTCCATCGTATCCTCTTACCGTCGATTCAATAAATCGAGCGAACAGCTTGAACACGACATCGGCGAGACACCGAGAATACTGGTCTCATGTGTCATTTACTTGCCAGATCGGCGCTTTCACTGGTAGTCAATTACATTAACGAAGAAACCCAGGCCGACGAGCCGAGGAAGAAGAACCGGAAACTTATAACTTTTCCCCGCAAACTCCCTATTTTTGCTTCCCCCCATCAGTCGCCGCAACAATATACCCATGTCGAGGCGGTGTTAGCTTCTCGGCTTGGTTAACTTCTGCTAATAATGGCGGGACATTAATTTCACCCGATTGGACCCGACGGAGTTCAGCTACAAAGACGAAAACACGAGAAGCTAAGACGCGCGTTTCGTAAAGGACGAAGAGTCTCTCTTTCTCTCACCCCCCCCCCCCCCCCCCCCCCCTTTCTTTTTCCATGTCTTCTCTTTCCACGATTATCTCGGTCCTTCTCCCGCTTTCTCGCTTCGACGAGCCCCATGGCATTCGAATTCTCATTTCTCGACGGGAAAAGGACTATTTTAACCCTTCTACTTTACGTCGTACAATCCTTCCCTCTGCTAGATCTCACTTGGCGGTCGGCATAATCGCGCCACACCGGTGTTCCCGCGGGAGCCGTTGCTCCCGACACGATTTCTCCAAAGGATGAAACGACGAAAAGTTTAATGAGCCCGCCTACCGCGTGTCCTCGGTCGGTAGAATTGCCTTTTCGGTCTTTGAAGGACCTTGGGACAACGCGGCAACCCTGTAATTGGGACGGGAACAAGCTTAGCCAATTTCCAACGTTCGACTAGTTCAACCTATCGTTGTACAGGACAGAGATAAATCCGAATTTTTTCGCGCAGAGCCGCAAATAAGGTGTAGAGTGTAGATAAAGAAATTGTTGACAAGGTAATTCACTATTTGCGAACGACAAAGATGAAACGCGTCACGCGAGCAGACGGCAGCGGAAGCGTGGGGATTAGCGTCGTAGATGGGGAAAGTGGAGTGGGGACACAAATCTTAATCTGGCGATTCTGAACACTATGACGGGATCAGGTCCAAATTCGAAAAAATCGTGCCAAAATTGGCGAAAGAATATATTGACATTTTCCTGGAATGTGAACTGTTCTTTTTTTAATGACTTTTCCGGATTTGCCTAGATGACTCTGTACCAACGAATAAAACTAGCACGATTTTCTCCGCGATCCAACGCGAGCAAAAAGTCCATTAAGAATGGTCAGGCGAACCATGTATTCCGTATCACGGCATGCCGAAACATAAACGCGGCTGAGCACTAATGGACTACCTTAAATATGTAAGACCGACCTGCCCACCGGGTAGCGGGTAACAATAAACTAACACTTAAGACGCACTCCAAGGCACAATGCGAAGTCACACTCCTCGCGCTAACGATCTCACCTTGCCGAGCTGCGAGCATTACACCGTAGTGTTTCTGGAGACTGTTTTCACTTGTCATAAGAAACAACGAAACACCGGCAAATAATAATTCGCTGTGTTATAAACGTACAAACGCAGCGCGCTGTAGAATAGTAAATTAACCCTCTATAGCCCGCATTTTTGTCATGAATATAAAAACACTTGTGCAACTTGAAAACGTTAAATACCATACTGTAGATACAGAGTGACAATGAATTCACAGTTTTGAAAAATTGAAAATAGTAATGCATCCTTGGTTACGATGGAAACAACAGAACAAAACTTTTGTTACGTTATCGCTGCAAACAGAATTAAATTAAAAAATATTGATGTATCAGTGAATGACTTCAAAGTTATATGGAACTGTAAAGAGTTAACGCGTGTAGAAACAATAATTCCATATATGTACATATAAAATAAAAAAAATGTAAAATCTGGACGCCTCGAAGCTAAAAGTAAAAAAATATCTTGAATCGATAAAAATTGCTAGCAGAAATTGAAATTATAGTGGTAAAATCCTCAATCGAATTGACAGCCAAACCAGGAAATATTTTGTTTGTATAGTAACGTGATGGGTAAATTTTCCATCCCTGAAAAAGAAAGTAAACTACTGCCCATCCTCCGTTCGTAAATAGAAACGCATGCGTATTTCCATAAATCTAAACGAATCCTCCCGGAGGTAACTAATCGATGGAATTATTTTCTTTTTCACCCCCTGATCGCGCAATAGCAAATCGAAATGCTCTCCGCGTCGTAGTTTTTCGTTTAAGCGAACGATACGAGGCCGCGTTACTTACCACGTCATAAAAGCTAACAATGATGGAAATATTAGTTTTTAAAGCCGCGCAGGGTGTCGTTAACGGTCTGAACCTTTCCCGGTTGCGAACTAAAAGTTGCTAGCCCCTCGTTGCTCGTCGGTTTTCTTACGCCCCGCGTTTATAGGTCTCCGTGAGCTATAATTCCTCTTTCCTCCGTACACTACTTGATACGTACGGAAAGGAGAACGTGTTCCCATTCGTTTACCTTGCACGAAGTTATACGACTTCAGCTGCACCAAGTGCTGAAACGACTCTTCATAAAAATGTATCTAATTCCTTCAAGGCAATTTATCTATTCCGCTCCCTTTTTATTACTGGAGAGAAAACGTCTTTGACTAAAATCAACGACTCTTCGTCTTCGGCACTTTACCTACCGGAAACTTACTAAATGATGTTATTGGAGGGGACTTGTTGGTTCACAGTTGAAATTGTTGTTGAAGGATCCATTAAAAAGTCTTTAGCCATCAAGCATTGATCTTTGAAAATGATTAAATAATCGCCGGTATTGATTTTCCATCTGTCTCTAAAAATTAATTTTTCTGATAATATAGTACCTTAAGCCGAGGTTCATTAGGATTCGTACAATTGTTAACAGTTCCAGAAACAATCACACTGATAAGCTCAAACTTTGTAGTTTTCATTAGAATAACTAATTGTAAGTTATTTTTATTTTGTGGGATTCTTCAGGAACGATTGCTCGACAGACAACGTGTTAGGGATACTCTTGTAAAAATAATTTCTGGACAAACAGCGTTATCATAAATAAAAGATTGCAATTATTATTGAAATCGAACGATAGAAACTACTATAGAGACTACTTCTTAGAAATTAACAAAAATAACATTTATAATATACCTCATCGTATTACTTTATTTTTGAAAATAAAATTGATGTTTCCCCCTTCGTATGTAAATCAAAAATATTACAAGAAGTTTTGTTTAAGATATAGAAAACATTAGTTAAAAACCTTATTCTCCGAGACAACGCAATGTTTCGTTTTCGATTGTAGAAAATGCTAAGAAACTGTGACACAGCAGAGGATAATCAAATTTTATTGTGTTACGGCATAAAAAAAAATTAATTAATTTGTTATCACAAATTTCTTGTGTCCGGTAAATAGGACCAAACCTTCGTTAATATTTCTTTTGCTTTTCAACAGAATCGTCCAGAAAAATTTGACGATACAGAAGAAAGGTTCATAATCAATCGTTTATCACAAATAATGCAAAATAAATTACAGAATGCCTTCAAATTAATAAATAACTTCCAAGTCGTCACTAAATATCCGGTAATTCATACATTTACCCTATATTCTTCGAATATTTAACACGAACAGTGATTTATTTCAAGATACTGAAAACATTTCGAAAATTTGTTGACCGATCGCCCTGAATTTTTGGTTGCCGTTACCTTTTGATCGCGAGGACAGATAACGACAGTGATTATAAATTTAAGTGCTTTTAACAAAAGCCATGTTCGCTCGTAACTGTTTCGCACGCGAGCGGCACTTTGCATGCCACATTCCGGACGACTTGTCACCCTTGTTTGAACTGGCGAACTGGTGTTGCGCTCAAAGTCCGAATGCATAATTAATCGGGTTATCAATTAAAGGAGCGTCGCCGATTCGTGACTGCGTCCTACGACTGAACCGTAGTTACACGGATGCGCGATCGTATTTTTACGCATCTAGATAGAAGTCTAGATAGAACGCTCCATTTGCCGTTCGAGCAATAGAACTCAATTTTTAATTCGTTTAAGATTGAAATAAACCTGGTCACCTGGACAAATTCGTTGATGAGAACTAAGTTAAATAGATTAAATACTTATCTTACTTCCAGTGTAAATGAAAATATAATTATGGACAATAGATATCTAATTTAAATTACATTACAGTCACACACAGCTTACAAGGAGTGCCAGCGACAATCGCAGAGATACGTCAAGTGATCGCTCGTGAAGTGATATACGACAAGTAAACGTTCAAATACTTCGTTATTTTTATTTTTGTAGTGTTTTATACATGAGATTATACCTTCAAACTAGTGGGTTATCAAATCATTTCAACGAAAAAGTTATTACATTAGTTTTGTTCACAAAAATCAATTTTTTGCCAAATCCAGAGGTCGTAGACACATTTTGAGACCATATTTAAAATCAGCGTGAAAAAATCCACGGGAAATGATATATAGCATTGTTAAAAAAAAAATTTTCTGCGCGTGGTTTTGGAAAAACCGAAATTTTCTTGAAATTGTGCAACTTTAACGAATTTTTTCAAGGTTAAAAAACTCATAATATCCCTATTTTCCCATATTCTGCAAAGTTTCAGCTTTAATTTTTTTTAAATTTCATCGCTCTATCTCATTTCTATCGAAAGTTCTTTGATTTTGTCTCCGATTTCGTCCGAATTGCCCACTGTGCGCCGCGGGGGTTGACGAGTGAAGCGGACAGGGGGCGGAGCCCTCTAGTCGTATATAAAATTGTTAAAAAAGTCATTGGTAAAGTTGAAGATACGAAAGAGATGTTTATAAAATTCCTGTGAACAAGCTTCTGATATTAAAGGAGTCACTCTTGCTTGTAGACGATCTTCGTACGTCAGCAGAACGCATTATGAGATGTTTCAATACTGATTACCTTTAAGATTCTTTGAATGAACCGAGCGGTATATTACCTCGAAACACACAGTTTCACTACTTCAGGGTAATTTATATTCCAGATACGGAACAGGTTATCAATGATCGATTGATCGACAAAACACTCAGAGGTAGAACCGAGCGGAGGTATGTAAACTCCGTTTGATACCAGCAAGCTCAATCATTCCCTCTGTTCTACGACACGGCGCGGCAGGACCAACACAGTCTGTGTAAATACAGGGAACTGAGTGCACTTTGCTCGATATTTAATGCGAACGTCAGATCCTATTGATGCAATTTTAATTCCCGAAAAGGGGATTGGACTACGTGATTCGCTAGTTAAGTAGTTCCAAATTTTGATTTAAAAAGAAGTATTCTCGACACTAAAACCTCGTACACTCCGCGACAAACAGATGGCACACCCGTAATTATTGCTATTTCTGAAAACTATGATGAAATTTGATACGTTTCTCTCCGTGTATGTACTTCGGTGAAGCTTTAAGGTTACTTACACAGACGGAGTTAAGCGGAGGTTACAGATTCTAGTCTAAATGTAAAGAACCGGGGTCACCGACGCGACAAAATGATGGCATAGACTTAAAATTCTTTCTCTGCCGTTAACGCTAGACCGTCAGACTGTTTGTATCGTGTACTATTTTACCGTGCATTAAATATTGCGCGTGTTTCTTATTATCTTCTATTGAAATAACACTATGGGTAGTGGAAAATCTTTATCCGATGCTGAAATAAAAACGATTTTGGCATTGCATAAAGAGAATTACTCGGTTTCAAAAATTCCACGTATTATACATCGAAGCAGAAAAGTGGTGTATAATTTATTAAAAAATCCCAAAAACTACGGTAAAAAAAAGAGTTCCGGTCGACCGAAAGCAGTAACCGATCGCGGAAAACGTGCAATTTTAAAAGAAGCTTCGAATTCTTTGGGAACAGCACGACAAATCGCTAAAGGAGGTGTCGTACATACAAATGTACGTAATGTGCAAAGGATAATAAAAGAATGTCCGCACTTAGTTCGAATGAAATTGATAAGAAAACCACCTTTAACCGTTCAGCATAAATCGGAGCGTCTGAAATTTGCACATGAGCACATACATTGGAGAAAAAAATAGCGTCGTGTTATTTTTAGCGATAAGAAAAGGTTCGATCTAGATGGGCCGGATGGTTTCGCACACTATTTTCACGATCTGCGGAAAGAAGAAAGAATATTAAGCCGCAGACACATGGGTGGCGGAGGAGTAATCCTTTGGACCGGAATTGGTTATCGAGGAGTGACCGAAGTAAAATTTATAAAAAAAACTATGAACAGCAAAATTTATATAGACTTGATAGACGATCAATTAACTAAATTCGGACAGACAATTTCCGGGGAAAATTTTACATTTCAGCAGGATATTGCAAGCGTGCATACCGCAAAATCCGTTAAGCAGCACTTTGAGCAAATAAAATTAGTGTCTTAAAGTGGCCAGCGAGAGCGCCAGATCTCAACATAATTGAAAATTGTTGGGCACAACTAGCAAGACATGTTTACGAAGACGGAAGACAATTCCAAAGCCTTGCATATTTAAAAACGTGCATATAAACTCTTTAAGTCACTTCCGAAACGTATGTTGGCTATTCTGGAAAATAAGGGAGGCCACACAAAGTATTAAACACAATGTTATATATTTTATGCACGTAAATTACGAATTTTTTTTGTATATGGGCCATCATTTTGTCGTACTGATTTTTGTTATTTTTTTGTTTCCGCAAACAGACGGACATTTTCTTTAATTTTATTGTTTCTAATGTAATTTATTTTGTAATAAAAATGTATAAGTTCCAAGGAAGACTAGATTCATTATGTCCAAATGATGAAAACATTGAATTTTCGTGGTGTGCCATCATTCTGCCGCGGAGTGCAGGTATACACTATACACGAATTTGCATGTCGAATATAATTTCAAATATACTCAATCGATTAGGTCGATTATGTGATTTTTCAATGGCGCGATAATATGAATGTGACATGAACGAGCGTCTTTTTAAATTGAACGACCAAATTAGTTAGTTCTATTGTAATGCCGGTCTGTAATGATATGTGATTCATAAAGTGGGTATTCTTGGTAAGGTTATTAAGTATTATGTGTAAATTTCTTCTATCAATATTATTCTTCAGTTTATCCTGCAGAACTTTAAAGTTCTGACACAATCAAAGAGTGATACAATGTAAAAATGGAACGTCGGAATGGAATGTCGATGGATAGTAAACTTAATCTAAATATATAAACATTTTGCACAGAAGAAGGGTAACCGTTAATGTTCGACGTGCCAAAACTATGATTTAAAATTAAAGTTAGAAATTTTACCTGCGCTGGTAGCGTTATCTGTGTAATTCAAATAGAGTTAAATGATCTAATTATAAGCTTCACCGGTAATACAGAAAGTGATAAGAAAATGGTAGAAGGTTATTTTGCAATATTTTAGCCACAGTACCACCGACGACATACTATTAAAGACTGCCAGCCTCTGTGTCATTTAGGTGTCATTGTCAATAGTCATTATTGTCATTAGTGGAACTAACAGTGATCTAAAATATCAACATTGATAAAAGTTAACCTTCTGTTTCTTACTCCAGCCACAATATATCATAGAGGGCGTAAGAAAACACCGAATAAAGACTGTCACACTGCCAGCCACTGTGCTATTCAGCGATACCAGCAGGTGGGCGCAGGTGGGCGCGGAGATAACGTAGAACTTACAGTGATCTGAAATACCACATCGCTTAAAGTTCCACCAACGAAAATAGTATCAAAACAGTGCCAAAAAATCGTCTGAAATATGGCGGAGAATATAACATTTAATAATAATCGATATGGTTTCGTGGTGATTCGTCTTCTCATCGGTGCGTTGCAACGAAAACCTCCTCAATGGTCTTCTGCACCGACGAAATGCCGTCGGTGTTCTTCTGTTTCTCTAGCTGGAGCCAGAATGTATCATAGAGGGCGTAAGAGAACACCGAAATATTCGGGCGAGACGAACTTCCATAAGGCTGACAGTCTTTAATAGTATTTCGTCGGTGACCGAATGATTTCAGTGACACGTGGTGACACGTATCCTCGTCGGTGACTGCAGCAGAGAATAAAAAAAAATTAATGACGTTGTCATTATAAACTATTACGAATTCCATTGATCTCGCGCCGAACATTAAGCAGCGCGGCCATCTTCGCAGGTTCATATCTCATACATATCTACGATATTGGAAGTATATGTAATTTCTTAAACCTCGAGGTTTACATTCATAGATATTATTTATTATATTTCTTTCTTACATTTCTGAAGAAAACAGTAACAATGATATAGAAAGCATGATTGCATGAAACTTGTATGCATAAATAGAATGGGATGTAATAGATTCGACAATGGATTTTCATAGATTTATTACTTCTTCAGCATGTTCCTGCTATAAACTACTATTGTTCATGCGCCAATGAAATTCCGTTGATGATATGGTGACAACTCGTCGAATTTTATTATATAGTTATCGTCGGATAGCGTCGGTAAACAGAGGAACGAGTCTAAAGTAGATAATGGTATCTAAAATCTTGACTGCTGAATCGCGACATCCATTCCATTATAAATCGAATTAGGTAGCATCCGATTTCCAATTTAACATTTGCAGGGCTGGCAACTGCACTGTCCGCCGGATTTGCAACAGCATTTGTCTGCAAAGGAAGTAGAACGAATAAAATTATTGAGTGGTACCTATACGAATAAAATTATGTATTAGGAGTATAGGGATATAATCTTCAAATGATTTTTGCTTTTTAGAATTTCCCAACCACCTTGTTAGACCATCAGTTTCGTTCAATTATTGTAAAGACTGAATAAAAATCTTGTTAATTTTAAGGAACTATTAGTAATAGAAAGCTTATAATCGGATACCTACACTCAACGAACTGTTCAATAAACCGACATTAGCACTATAGTCACGACTACTGGTCATTGACCTGATTTTAAGAAAAAAACACTATCTGATCCAAATACCGTGACTACATTTCTCTTAAGTAACCTCCATGTTTCGTTGAAATCAATTAAACTGAATTGGAGAAGTTGTATATATACGCCAATTTTATACGACTTATCGACCATCGCAAGTAGATTTTAGTGTAATAAAAACGTAGCTTAGCACTAAATAAATTATATTAATCGTGGATACTTAATAATTATTTATTAATTACCTCCGCAACCGGACGAACAGCAGTTACACGAACTACCGCATTTGCAGTCCTGGCACTTATCTGTAACAAATAGAAATATTATAAATAAATTAATGATCCGTGACGATAGGTATCATATGATTTAAGATGTTTAAAATACATAATTTATTAAGGAAACACATATTATTCAATAAAAACGAATGGGAAATTGATTTAGCTCGTCAAGTGAGACTCCTCCTTTATTCCAAGCAATTGAGCTTGATAGATAAATTATTTCATTGCCTCCTACACGGACCAATAACCACGTGAATCGTACATTACATGCGTTCCAAAGAAATTCCACGGCACACAAGAATTTCCTGTTATTAAATTCCGCGATCGATCAAACGTGCAGAATTCTTGTCCAAAAGTTCACCGTTACGGTTCATTTGTAATACCGTGTGTATAAACAAAGTTTAAGAAACGCTAGTATGCCGGTAAATAATTTATCGCAGAAAGAACACAGAAAAGGAAAAGGCGTAACTTACTGTAATAATTATAAATAAATAAAAATTAAAGATAAGCTGATTCTAATACTTGAACATAGAAAAGGAGTATTGAGTGTTGAGTGATGCACGTATTGAGTGGGAAAATTTAAATGGATTTTAAAAGTAATTGAATAAGAAATTTCTGGTGTGTTCGACCACAGGCTTGGAAATTATTATTTTCGCATACGAAAATAATGTTTCTAGAAATTGACATAATAGTAACACTTACCGGAGCACTTGTCGCAACATGGTCCCTTCATTATGATTGATGATTGATCTTCGCTCCTCAGTCGACGAGTTCTATGAACGTAGAGTGATTACTTGTGAGTTCCGCTGCGCCGCTTCGAATTTATCGATCATCCCCTCCAATGGTCTCTCTTATACCAGAGTATCTGAGCGGCGTGTGCAACCAGCACGGTTAGTGCCATGCGCAAACCAGGGCCGTCTTCGTTCAAAGCAGAGTTCGCATTACATGAAATATTAACATTTTTCTTTAGGTGTAATTCGAAGTTTCAAAAAGCTGGTAAATCCAACATACACCACCCCTATTATAACACGGATAAAGAAGGAGTCACGTGATTTTATTTTAAAACCGATTTTATACTCTTTTCGTTTTCACTACATATTATAGCATTAAAACTACCGAGTAATAAATACGACTAATGCACATTGCTTTGTAGTGATGATAGTACTGCATCTATTCAGACTTCATACAATTTTTATCGTAATATGTGCTTCAATAATGAAGTTCGTCCGAAAATTTCTGTAAAAACATTCTTATACATAGTTTCAGTAATTAACTTAGAGAACTCCAATATTGCATATCTTTTTAAATTACTAAAATGACTAATAATTCTTTAATTTTTTAATTCATATGCGGTTTCTAATATCTGCATTAGAGGCAGTAGTACCAGGGCGCAAAACTAATGTATACGTCCCTGCGAGAGGACAGCACGAACCCAATGAAGAACGTTACACACGGTACGCAACGAGACAAACAATGATTTTTCAATTGATCCCGCGTAAATTCATTCTAGAAATCTTACGCAAAGAAGTGGTAGCATGACTCATTTCATAATTACTATGGGGCAGAACTAGTGTTCTTTCTGATTGTTTCTTGCAATCCATTAGAAAGCACGGCTAGAGAAAGTATTTTTACGTTTACACCATTCTCCGAATTTGGTATGAGAAGTAAAAGTTACATACTTTGCAATAACTTCTATTAGAGTATAATCGGGAATAAAGAAAATAATAAAACGCAAACTTATTAAAATACAAATTTTACTAAAAAGTACTTCTTAACATATAGCCATAGTGTACCATAACAAAAATATAAAACAATTTGCGTTAACATGTTTAAAATTTGTGTTAGAACACTTATAAGATACTAATTACATGCATTTCTTTTTGTGAATAAAGTTAGTTTTACTAGCTGCTTGTTCCACGTGTATAGACATATCTTCTGGTTCATAATGTATTTCCATTCCTTCTTCAGTTGGTGTTATGCCTGTATTCTGCTGCTTACATTGTGATTTAATTTTACCTAGTAAAAAACATTAAAAATTACGTATCATCCTTTGCAGAAGTGAGCATTCGTAAATATGGATTCAGTTTTCATAATACCTTCATGTCGGATAACTAGTTTACTTTCTGTAGATTCCAGTAGTTTTTTTAGCCGATTTCCCATTTTCAAGGACTTAGTTTCTTTTATCTGTTAAATGTATAATGTATGAATATAATATATATTTGAACTCTATGAAAATCGTCACTATATGATACATACCGTTTCTACTTGTAAAGGAAGTTTATAAGAAACTTTGGGAAGTATCAAATGATTTTTAGCAGCACTACTAGTCTCTGTGTTCACAATTACCTACAAAGAATTCAAACAAGTGTTTTAACATCCATAAAGCAGTTTCTTCAGTAAAAACTTATGAGTGTTTACTGTACCTCTTGTTTGTATATTTGATTTAATCCTACTTTTGGAGATAAGTTAAACTTTAGTGGAATCTTTTCTTGATATTTAGTTGCGCCACTTAATGGCGTAGATTGTTTTGAATCTCCACCCAGAGATGATTCAAATGTCCTTTTTGTAGGTGTAAGCAGCCAACCATCAGTTTTAGCACGTACATTTTTTATTAGCTGCATATCTGTACCTCTTATGTACATACCAACCGGTGATACTACAGTATTATAATTCCATGTGTACAAGCCTGTTGTCTGTGGACTTTTGAAAATACGTGTATCCAAATTATTTTTTGTTGGATTACATACATCAGTAAAATATTTTTCTTTTCTTTTATATTTTGTTATTGAAGGACTTTTGCCTGGCGAAACAAAGAGTTTTGGTTTCAAAGGCTCCGTTTTTTCTCTATACTCTTTACCCTCTTTTCTTGCCAATGGTGACCTGTGATGATGAATCCCGTATGATTTTAAGGGACGTTTTTTCAGTATATGTGATTCCATTTTTGAATTCTTTTTTAGAGAATCCCTAACTTCTACGTTTTTGACACCAATTTCGTCTTTGTTTTGCAATGGACTATTTGCATAAGTCTCAGACTTCTCATATAAATCAAAAAAAGGTTTCTGCCTTTCCAAATATGTCATATAATGTTTACAAGACATCAAAGTGTTTAAAAACTTGGCTTCATTGTTAATTGCTGCATTTGAATCATTAAGGGCAGAAGATTTTGGCGAGATACTTAATAACTTCATTTCTTCTATAATTTCAGAATCTGCATTGATTTCTGTAAAGATCCTCGCTGTATCAAGACACCTCTTTCTTTTCTCGGCTATGTCTTGCAAAATTGTTTTCTCCAACTCATTCGTATCAAATTTTATATAGACATTTGGAACTTCATCAGCATTTATGTTACTCAAAACAGAGCCTCTGTTAAATTTTATAGCTTTTTTCTTAGAATATGACATATCTGTTGATTTGTAATCTGATTCTTTTACTTTGGTTTGTACTTTGGTGCACAACTTGTTGATCAAAGGTTGTTCTATATATTTACTATGTAAATTGGGTGTGCTTGAAATTACTTTCTCTTCGTTATTACCATCGGAGATATTTAATGAAGCCATTTGTTGATCACAAATTTTCTTTACTTGAGTCATACTTAATAATGAAGACATTGAAAAACTTCTATGTAAATTACCAGAAGATTCCCCCTCCTCTGAACACGATTTCTTGCATTGTAGCTCCAAATGTTCAAAAGATTCAAGACTGGACACATTTGTTGTAGACATATTTGTTATGCTATCAGTACTTCCAGTAAAATGATTCTTTGAGATTTTTTGAAAAAACCTTCTCTTAAGTACTTCTGTTGCAGATAATGGTGTAGGCAAAGAAGTTGTTTTCATAGATTCAGACAATTTTTCAGCTGGGCTTCCTCTAGCATCTTCAGAACTTTGAGATAAAAGAAGAGAAGGGGCCCACTCAGGGCATGTTTCATCTTGTATAAATTTACACATTTTGCGAAATTCTAATGTTAATCTGCTCAAATTGAATCCTGTTGCATTACATGTGTCTTCATCATTATTTATTACTGATTCTTCGATAATAGTCACTAACTTTTCTGTAAAATTTTCAGGTGAATTTACAAACTTCTCGGACAAACGTTTCATAGTCAATTCTGTTTGTGAAACTTCTTTTATTTGATTAAGCTGATTATCTAAAGAACAAAGTATTCTTTCAAATTTCTTTATTCCAGCAGGTTCTTCATTTTTGCGATTAATATCTCTAGATCCTATATTCCCTTTTATTGCACACTGAGGATCCTTGTTTTCTTTATTATCAACTTTCATACATGAATGTTGAAATTCAGTGTTGGATATAGATTCATCTTTCAAGCTAACACTTCGAAATAAATTAATACGTTTATTTAAATCTGGTACCGCTCGAACAGGTGTACCAGGCAAGGAAGATGTATCTAGAGTTAATGAATCTGTTGCGTAGTTATCATCTAAGATAGTTAAATGTTCACTACTGCGTCTAGATCCATTGAAAGATAACCTACATGCTTTAATCTGATCCAAACTATCTTGAGATACGGAATGAAGAGTACTAGAGCTGATAGAAAGTTCTGAAAAAATAAATTATTTGACAGTCAGTTCGGTATACTTTAATGTTTGGTATGTTAACGTAATGTTTGCATCATATTCACTTACGAAAACTGTTTAGCGAATCTGTAAAATTTTCAGCACGTCTTCGTTGTCGACTCATGTTAATTCCTTATTACGATCTAAATTACAATTAATGAGGTACTCACATACGAAATTCAATATCACCCTTTCAAAGTACAATCATAACGTTCTTTTAGCATTTTGAACGGTCAATGCAGCCAACATATTGAACACAATGACGGGATATCGGGCGGGTTTTGCCGCTCATGTGTATCCAGCGCATAAATTTTGAGAAATTATGTGGGATGACCAAGGTAATCCATTTTAGCCAAACTTTTACTTTATTGATGCTAACATCGTCGTGAAAAGCCCATTCAAACACTGGTTGAACGTTGAAAATTAATCTCAATGCAGTGTTACCACTGTTACCAGACCGGTGTGTATTCCCTTCGAAATGGAATAATGTGACATCACGTGACATGCCCTCGTGGCACTGGCTTATTTTATTCCATTCTCTTTTGTTTTATAATTAACCAATATCAAAATTGTTGTAATATTCTAAAATTATAGATCCAATAGTTACAATTAATACAAAAAATTAACCTAATATTGTGTGCCTTTGTGTAATCAAAAGCCAGGTGTGCCAATACTTTGGTTTCTAACTGTACCTAGTCTAGAATTGCTGCGTGCCAGCCGTTAGTAAATTTAAATTACAATGCTTCATTATATTACATTATATCAAAGAATTTGGATACTCGTATAATTCATATAACATGTATTTGATAAATACATCTTATGTAGGTAGATAAGTGTTCGCTTCTTGGTTTCGTTTTATTCCATTCAATTGGCAGCAGTGAATAGCAGTTTACATTCTGAAGTTAGCTCTGTGTTCTATTGTTCTGACAAGTAAAATTATTTACATTTAGCTAATGTTTAAAATATTGAGTTAACTGCAATGCGTATAGGCTATTTTGCTAAAAAAGTATTTTACTTTGTGTTAATGTGACAGTTATTCAAATAAGATAGAGAATTTTAATTTCAATTTATTAAGTAGTTTCCGGCTAAACACTTCATTAGCTTGAAACAAACATTATTTTCGCTTTCATTTTTTAAATTTATGCAAATGCAAAAAAAATTCATCAACATCGAATCCATATTCTCAATTATTATTACATTTAATAATTGATATTCTATTTAGCCATTATTGTCAGTTCATACTCATTCAATAATTTTTCAATACCGGCTGCAGAAGTTATTTATAGTTCGACATTTCGTAGTGACAAAATTTGAAATAACTTTTATGCATTAATTTTACTTGCATATTTCTCAAGAAGCTCTTCGTCTTTATAAAAATATTTTACTTTTTTTATACGAGTCTAGAATAATTATATACAATAATTGAACAAGATACAAGAGTACTACTAGGCTTCATGAATGCCAATCAACAATCGGAGAATAATTTATCTGCGTCTAACAAATATGATGAAAATTATGTAAAACTTGTACGTAGTATCTTAAATGAAACAGCGGCAAGTTTTGAAAAGGAAAAAAAATGTATGTAATATTCAATGATTCATAAAGTAGCAGTTTTTATAATAAAATTAATCATTTCAGTCTCTGATAAAGTTCTATTAAATTTGTATAATATTTTTGGTGGCGTATTTGAAAGAGCATTAGAGTTGTATGAACAAAGATGTGTAACCCACATTTATCCATCTGAGAGTGCTGCAGCAGCACCTCACAGTGATAAGAATAATGCGAGATATTTGGTACAAGTTAAAGGCTCTTCAGGATCAATATATACATTTTTTCCTGATATAAACTATTGTACTTGTTTGTCATTTAGGTATTATAATTTTAAATTTCTATACTCATTTTTTTAACATCACACACATCGACAGTCATCAAATATTTTTTTTCACAGGTGCCAAGTATTAAATGATAAATCTTTATTCACTTGCAAACATGTTTTAGCCGATTGGCTAGCAACAATTACAAAAGATAAATTGTCTTATCAATACATAACAGAAACTCAATTCCAGAACGTATTAATGTATCAGGTTTCGTATGAGCAACATGTTACCTGATACAGAAAATTATAAGTTTGTTGCAAAACTAGGGAGTCTTAAAATTATAGTACAATTATTGAAAGCAATTAATTTTAAGGAGGTATATTAACACAAAGCATCTTTATTCAACTATTAAATGTATTTGATCTAGTAATCTATACATTTTATTTAGACTGCAACATGTTTTGGGACACAAAATGGTTTAAAAGTAACAGTAGAGGACGCAAAATGTATGCAAGGTAGTGCATACATTCCATCGCGTGTATTTCAAGAATTTACCTTACAAGAAGATGTTATTTTTCGAATAAATTTAAATATACTGGTCGAATGTCTTTGCATGTTTTGGAGCAATATCAATTCTCAAGGATGTTCAGTGGCTCTACAACTTTTCTATAAAGTATAAACACATACAATATTGATGTGATTACAGTGACTTAACTCATCTACTTTTAAATGGACAGACTAGAAAATAACTGGCAAATACAATTTATTTAGATCTTAAACCACTTTCATTATTATTGGTATCAATAAACTAAATGTTACGTAAACTTCAAATAGTAATGAATTAATTATAATGATAGGGAACTGGACATCCAGTAACGGTTCTCATAGAAGAAAATGGTATTATAACAGACTGTTCTTTAAAAACTCAAGATCCCGATGAATTGTTAGACTTTCATCTAGAACCAAAAAGTGTTTTGAATAAAGTAGTTCTACGAACTGAATTATTGAAAGATATATTATCAGAGCTTGATCAAACCAGTGATTTAATTGAGGTAGGACACAACTTTAAATATGTACGTTTATAGTTTTATACATTAATGGTTCTATGTTTGTTTCAATTTTTCTAATTGTATATAGCTTGTTCTATCGCCTTCTGCACCATTTTTTCGAATCAGTACAGCTGGTCTAGCTGGAATTTGTCACATTGAGTTACCACATGACGGTGATTTAGTAGACAATTTTCAGTGTACCGTAACAGCAACATCTAGTTACAAGTTGTCACACATCAAGCCAGCTATGAAAGCCTTGCAATATGCTAATAAAGTTTCTTTGAGAACAAACACGAACGGACTTTTGTGTTTCCAGCATATGGTCCAAACAGATGAGGGTCATACATGTTACATCGAGTATTATGTAAGGGCTTTATTTCTTCTTCCATTTTGCTTAAGTAACCAGCAGTCGAAATAGTGTACACATATCAAAAATACTTTTTTCAGATTTCTCCAGTAATAGATTCAAATGAGTAATTGTACGAGAGGCTTCTATAGAACGTGATAGGATTGTACATAGTAGTGGGATCAAAATGATTAAATGTATTTTTTATCCAAATTATCCATTCATTCTTTGTAACACTAATTGTAAGTATATAAGAAAATATTATCTTTGTACCTCACTCCAATCTCTTTATTTATAAAGATTCCGTTTGTGCAAAAGCAAATAATCGAATTACATTCGAAACAAGCGTAGAAAATATATGAACTGTCGGACCTCTTGCGACGTTATATAATTATATTCAACGTATGTAAACACGAATATAGGCGCTATCGAAACAGTGTGTGCGCATCTTTACACTTTGGAATATGTAGTAGCCGGAGCATTATACATTTCTACGTCGACCCTCTGCCATATTTTTTACATTTATAAACTTAAACAATGTATAATTTTTTGACTTGTAACGATAACTTCTGGTATTGATAATCCATCATTGGTCTGAGAAATATCATTTCTCCGTTAGAAATACCCTTACTCTAGGAGCTTGTACACTCTTGTGCACACAATATCGTCGACTTTCATAATCTGCAACAGAAAGAAAAAAATAAACGATCTCACATATGCATGTATATACATTCAAAAGTTCATAAAATACCCGCGCGTATAACTTTTTTGTTAACTGAGCCCCGAGGTCCGAGGAACAATTGATTATCATTAACTTCATTATTGAACTTCTTATTAAAGTGTTCGAGTCACGAATACCAGAGATATGCGGTAATTGTCGGATCTTTTGACCAATGGCCCGACCATTGTTATTATCATTAACCGTTCGGTTCTGTTATCTGTCGTGTGTGTCGTTCAACCCTATGGAGTTGGCTTCCATCGCACGAAACCTAACTCAATTGAATCGTTAGGCTCATAATTCTTTAATGATCTCCCACGGTGCAAGATTACGTAATTGATTATCTGGCAGATTTTATTAGATTTGCCGTTGACCCTCGAGCCGAAACGATAATGAATCATCCGGCGAAACGAAACGATCGCCAATCAGCGTTTCACACGGTTGGTCGTACGATTTTTTCTCTTGTTAGTTTACTTTGCCACTGAATCATACGCACCGCCTTCATTTCCGTTGGCATAAACTCCCTCTCGATCGTGGTCACCTTCGCGCCGTTCTGTATCTGAATTAGTTTGTTTCCCTCTATGGTACAGACACTTTTCACTTTCCTGTCGTCCGGGGTCACCTCGTCGAATTCCTCGCCAAGCTTGAATTTCATTTCGGAATTCTTGAATGTGCTCATTGTCTTCAGCGTGTAGAGGTCATTGTTCGTTGTTAATTCAACGACAGGACTCGCACAGCTACCCATTTTACGGGTCATCACACCCACGCCTGAAAGAAGAGGAAGCATGGTTTAGAAATCTAAGGCGAATTGAAAGAACGCCACAAAAACCGGTCGTTTTCAAGCCGTTTGCGTAGGGAGCATGTTGTTCAACGCGAATTCGCAGACACATGGTTCCCGTTTAACAAAACGAAAGCGTTACATCACCTAAGGCTTTCATGAGTTCGTCGAAGTTCTCACTAGACTGCAGCTTGTAACGTTTACCGTAGAAGGCGGACAACATTTTGTACGATTGCGTTCTTCGCGCGACGGACCACCGAGAGGAATGCACGAAACAAACTGGACACCAGTCGACTGATTACCGTATTATATACTTCAAATAACGATACTGCCTGATTCCATATCAATCATGTGTTATTCATAGCTCTGGTTTAATTAATACGCCAACTAGAAATCGCAAACTTTGAACTTTGAACTTTTGTGATACCGTCTAGAATCCCGTTATACTTGTTTACTTTTGATATTCTATCTTTCATACACGACAATCGTTAACTCTGTATGCAATCTTCCTTCTGGTTTTTCTTTTTTAATCAATACATAATTGGAATATAATACAATTTTATATAACATTGCATACGATACAATACGTGGATGCGGTTGCGTAACATGAACCTTTTTTCCCGTTTAAACGTGTTCTCCGCGCGTTGCGGATAGAACTATTTCAAAGGGATTCGTTTACGTTATTTTATTACAGGTATATTATATAATGACAATGAATATTCGCAGTCGCAATTCTCGAAGGCGATTGTGGACACGAGATCTCAAATAATATTGTAGTGCCGCAATGCACGTTGCACTTACATGTTCCGTGTAAGCATGCAATTGTCGATCGGTCGCCGTTCGAGGAAGCTATAATTTATGTTCCTTCATAGCATCAGTCAACACTTCGTCGCGTGGGCTACACCGATCAGTGTGAACTTTCAGTATTATTTAATTTCCGGTACTTTGTAGAGGAATAACAACAACGCTGTGAGAATGTAAAAACGTCGCGGACGCACGAATAAGATGGCCGTCGTTCGTTATTTAAAATATCATCGATATACAATGTCTTATAACGATAAATTGAATTCTAGACAATAGTTCTATAATAATAATAATTCTAGACAATGTCTTATAACGATAAATTGAATTCTAGACAATATAATGTTCCCGTTTTCGTTGAGGATTCCCAAAGAAAGAATCTAAAAAATATTGTTCTACTTAAAACGTTGATCAATCAGAGGATTTTTCAATCCTCTTACTTTTCACAGATCATAGGAAAATTTAGCATGATGCATCTATCACCACAAGATTTCATTTTTAAATCTAAAGAAATAATTCCGGCATTTAAATATGGGTGACATAACAGTCAACGTGTTAAAGAGAAATGTTTTAATAGAATGACATTTGATTTGAATGGTTTTAGATTTTAAATTAAGTTATAGTTAGACTTGAGACGAAAAGGAATTGAATCTATTTAGCCTTCAAAGGATTTACTTATGGCAAAGACTCTTAAGCTGCGTGCAGTGTGTTAAAAAGGTGAACGAGATTAATTAGAGCTGTCGTCAGGCGATGGCTTGTGACCATGGGTCATGCAACTGCCAGTTGTTGCAGAGATATTTGCCTTATAATAAGAACATTAGTCTTCATTGAATCTAACCATTAATGGGGAACGCGAGAATAGCGTTTTTGTGCTAATTGTGCGGAACTTATTCTAGAGTAAAACCTGTTTGGTTCGCATTCAAGCAGTATTTTGAAAATCTATTTATATAAAATTAATGACATTGCATAAGATTTGAACTTTTAGTACAAATGTTTACACGACAATCGTGTGAAAACATGAATATCGCTATCTTCAATAAATTTGCGGTAATGGAAATATATCGTGCAAAAATGATATCAAAGTAATGATTTTTTTACTTTTTACTTTTATAAGCGTATGTTAGTACGTGCAAACAGTGTACATTTTTATTTCAAAAGTTACACAGAAATACTTAACACTGTTAAGTCAAATATTTGCAAAACGCGCTTTCTCTCGGTCAATATAAAATTGACGACGTTTTTTTCGCTCGGTTATGAAAGCGATAATGGCTCGTTATGTAAATTCGAGTAGAAACCAGACCTGCAATGTTATGTTCCAAGATAATTTGCGATATTCGTCTTATTGCTTCTTCAAAATTGGATAAAAAGTCTGGTTTAGTTCTTAGAAGTTTATATCAACTATCCTAGTGAGAGTTAAATTACTTATTCTCATTTATTTCCTCAACAACTGGAGATAAATATTACTGTACTGTTGCTTACGCCGAACAGTATTACCTCTCATTCTTCCTTATGTTGCTATAATATGATTCCGTATGCTTACTCATTAGTGATAACGAAAGATACGAGTTATTCTACACTACGGGAGCTCAGTCTAAATGCAGTTCATTCGCAGATTGAAAAGTCATCTAAGAATACTTGTTGAACCTTGCTTGTTCTTTCTTACAAGTTTTACCAATCCGCAAAGATTACGCCCACTGTTTCGAACGATTCTGCCTGTTTTACTCCGTTTGATAGTGTTACTAGGCCGGGCCGGTCAATGTGTTTTTATTAAGTCAATTTCATAAGTACCATACATTAGTCCGATTCGACTGACAATTGCGATTTATTAATCTTGCCGGCGAATTAATTTAAGTGCTAAATTGGAGTTTAATCGGACTCCGCCTGTAGCACATGGCGGGAATTAAGTAGCGAGGTCGTTGCACGGCCACGGTGGCATAGTTCAACGTATTTAAGTTGATTATCTTATTACGATACCGACTTAACTACGATATTACGAAATATGGCCGTCTCACGAAAATCCTATTCAAATACGCTAAGATTCAATTTATTGTGTCACTCTCATCTCGATTCGATTTCTTGCTATCAGTCAACGACAACGCGGCAGCGTAGCCGTGCGTAGGTACACACACGGATCGTGGTATATATTTGTAAATGAACCTACAAGAGCTCATCACCTTCAGAGCTGTTTACCAGCTATCAATCAATTACAATCGTACCGTCCGAAATGATCTACTCGTGAGATCGCGAGACAATTTACACAACAATCGCGACGCATTTTTATGGTGGCGATAACGACATCCTCGAACGTAGTCCATCGCTTCGAAAACTGCAGCGATTCCGCATAGTCATCTCGCGAAATAAACGGCGAGAGTAGCGGCGCGTAGGCGTTCGTGTCACGGGGAGTGTCCTTTCCCCGGATCGTATAATCGTGATGATGGTTTATCGATTCATACGTACCGAGGGCTTTCATGAATTCCTCGAAATTCTCACTGCTGGACAGCTTGTATCTCTTTCCAAGGAATTCTTCGGCCGGCATGACGATCGATCGAAACTATCCGGGCTGGAGCACGTGACTGAAGATATTGGTCCAAAGGACGATTGCCAACTGGGCTGACAGAGTAACGGTGATGCAATGGGAATGGACTGATGCTCACTGTCTTCACGCCGGCTCTAGACTGACTAGGATCCGGGAGGACGAGGAACGTTAAAGGTGTACACGATCTCGTCAGTGTGAACCAACTATACAGTAGTACATAGCTCGCCCTCCCTCTTTCTCCCGTTCCCACCTATACCGTCTCCGCGTTCCTTCGTTTCTCTCTCCTATCTGCACACCCCGTTTGCACCCTTCCCACTACCGGTCTCTCTCATTTCAACGTATCGTCGGCGTCGGTTCCTTTCGTCCTTTACTCGAAAATATTCTTCTCTCTTTCAGCAGTTTCGCTTGCGCGGTCGCCCCACCTCTCCCCGCCTATACCCATCGAAATATTCGCAGCTGCAGCTCGGACTCCCGATGCCTCGTCTCTTTTCAACATCCTGATTTCTTTCGTTTTTATTACAGGTTGCCGCTAAATTGCTTCCACCCCCTTTTATTTCCTGCCTTTCTTCCACACGCGACGAGGTGCGACGTTTTCCTCTACAATTTTCGACAACCCTAGTTTACGTACATCGGGGATACAAACACGAGACTCGTGGTCGTTGTCGTGTGCGAATAAACATTATCGTCACCAAGTGATTTATAGTTTGACGATAAGACTTGTATTATGTATGTTTACAAAAAATCTTTATCCGATCGGTTATCAAAGGAGTTGCCTTTCATTTCAATGTTTCATATTTTAGATAAACGAATCTTTTACAATCCGATGCATCTGATCGATTTTAATCTACGATCAATGTATACAATGGTTTCATGACTTCGTACGATTATTATAACATTAATCGCGATCAATTAGACGACAATGGAGCGACGGTGGCGTATGGCGTTTGGGATCATGCACAAGCACTGGTTGATTGTACCAGTGCTCGCTCGCTATTGGACGATGTGGAACCGCGCGCGGTGCAGCAGCCAATCGCAGAGCTGTGCGATCAAAGTATGAACGTAATTATTCAGAACATTCGAACAGGCCAGATATTTTTATTATATTCCCAGCAATTATACACGGTGTCATAGAAGTTTCTGTTATCAGCGTGTGAACCACACCGCCTTGTTGAGAAAAGTCATTAAGTTATAATTAAACTTAAGCGATATGAATTTTTATGTGTATTGTATGTAGAATGTCGCGAACAATCGATGTAGGACACGATTTAATCGGATAGCTTAAACTATTTCCACGATGCTGCGTAGTTTTGTGAACAGACGATGAAAAGATCTTGCGTAGTTTCGTGAACAAATTTGTATGTTGCTTTTGTTATGTTCCGCAATCGCTCTGCAACGAATAGACCAATCAGAATGCAACCGCGTGCATGTTGCAAAGGATGTTTTCTCGGTGGTCTCTCCCCGTTTATCTTGATCATCCCTCAAGGTCCACGGGATCGCGCACAAAAGCGGCGGTGTAACGTTTCATCCGGCGTGGTCGTTTTCGCTGCGTTTGCCAAACCCCTCGGCATGGTCGATAACGGCGCGGTGGAAACGCGACGACGTGACCGCTGCGTACCCACGTCCATTCTCGCTGAGCATGGTGTCCACACGATCACGTAGCAACGCGCTACATTCGACGCACGCGACCGTGCCCGACGCATTTGGCAACGTCGAAACAGCCCGAATTCCGCTTGAACAACGGCAAGAACGCGATCCGTGTGCGTCCGTGCAACGTGCCACCCGGACGAATTCGGGCTATTCCTCGTCCGCGAATCGTTCGTTTTTCGTTTTTCCAGCTTCACCGAGGCTTCAATCCGAATTACGCTCCGTACGGATATTATTCGATGAAACCGTCTATTTATAAAGTTAGCGAATACCTTTGACAACCGGTTCCAGCCGATCACCGGTTTCTCGCAGCGTTATTATAAATCCGGTGCGGTCGATGAGCGCCAGTATCACCGCATTGGAAATGCGGCGACGACCGGCCGGCCAACGGGGACGCGCCGCGTCCCGCCGCACCGCGTCGCGTCGTGGCGTGTTGCACACATTTACAGTCCACAAGGAGGAAAGGAGGCGATCGAGCGAGCGCGCGGAGCGGAGCGGCGCGACAAGCTCGCCCCGCGGGTTCCGCTGGCTTTCAGCCTCTCTCGCCGAGATAGATTTGGCAACGCTGCGGCATAGCAGCGGCATAGATTCCGCTCCGCAACCGCAACCGCACGCCAGGGCTAGCGCCATGATGCCAAACCAAGCTAGCCGTGCAACGGTTTCTCCGCAGTGACGCGCAAGCTGCCGGCGACGGCGTAGCGTACACGGGTCGAATTGCTTGCGGGAGGCACGTTTCCGTCCAATATTTTATTTAGATTTTTTCCTTCGTTTCGACCGGTCCTACGTTCTCGCGGTCGTTCGCTCACGATCCAACAGATTTCATAACACATCGACTGCGTTTATTGACCGGCTCGTGCCGTCCTCTACGTTCTGTATTAATCCGAATCGATAATCCCGTATCTGTAGTTGCCTCGTTGAAAAACAGTCCACGTTTCATCCCCTATCCTCCTCATTAGCTATCCTACAATTCTCTATTCTCATTGTGCTTCTCACTCTCTTTCTCTTCGTCTCCCTGGTTATCTTCTCTGACACCTGTTTTATCGCAAACATTCTAAAGTTAAAAAGTTCCAACGAAACGGGACAAAGGTATAATCGAACGAGAAGCCGGGAGGGTGGTTCCAGCGCCCGGTATTATTCGCCATGTTCGATACGGAGAAATTTATCGAGGAGATAGAGAAACGACCAGCGATTTACGACGTGAATCGTAGCGAGTACAACGACCGTAACGCCAAGATGACCGCGTGGGACGAGGTCTGCCAGGTGATGGTACCGAATTGGGCGCGCTTGACGGACGAGGAGAGAAACATAGAAGGTATACACAGTCTCTTGCGATCGATTGATCCGGATTCCTCCACTTGCACTTGCTCGACCCTGGCACTGGTTCGCTACGACCGTATATCTGCGGTCATTTAAAATTAGTTCTAATATCGTTTTTCCTTTTCAACGTACGGTTGTGAAAGTGACGATTGTTCGTTTACATAATCCGACGATGAAAATAGCGGTATTGAATTATTATACTTTCCTTAGAAACTCGACGCGGGGCGGGCCGTTTTCATTTCTCCCCAGGAATCCTAGGATATACGGGAGTTATTGTTATCTATCCGAGCGATTTAGACGGTCGATTAACAGGCGCACCGCACGGCAGAACGCCGACCGCCGACCGCCGACCGTACTAATTACACCGGGACATCGTATCGTTGTTTCAGAGAAAAATCTACGCGGAAAATGGAGGAACATCCGCGATTATTTTATGAAGGAGCTTAAGCTGCAGAAGTCGCAGAAATTGGGACCGTCCGGTAGGAAACGGAAGAAGTACATGTACTTCGATCAGCTGCAGTTCCTTATGCCAACGGTGGAGAACAAACGGTTGGTATATAGTACCTGGTGCGTTGCTCGGGTGTGAATGAAACGGTGAACGCACAGGACCGTTTTATATTAGCGCTTCTGTGCTCTACAGGAACATTACAATACGGCTGAATAATTGCAAGTCGGAAGAAAGCGAGGGCGAAGTTGACAATCCGGTGATCGAAGAATACGATATGCCGTTAACCCACGCCGCTCCTCCCATAACAGCGGCCAGAGAATATCTTCAACCGGGCGCATCCTATAAAATGTGTCCCCGTTATCCGAAACAGCTTTGCGAGACGTCGTTCGCGTCCTTCGATAATGAAATTCACGATATGCTGTCGTCGCATAGCAGCCAACGAGTTGCTTACGACGAGGACGACTACGACAAAATGTTCCTGCTCTCCTTATTGCCTATCGTTCGACAAGTACCGGAAGAGAAGAAGCTGGACGTCAGGATACAAATACAACAGGTTCTGGCGCTGGCTATACGTCCATCGGATAACTAACAACGTTAGTTCCGCCGTATCTATGTGAACGATCGTGGCGATTCATAAGACTTAGCTCTGGACGTGTATATATATATATATATATATATATATATATATATATATGTATATATATACATATATATATTAAACATATGTACGCGTGTGTCCGATCCGCGCGATATTTCCACGGTTATCGCGGAGGGGCTTATTGCCCGACACAATATTTTCATTAACTTGATATCACGAATAATACATTATTCACCTTTTGATCTTGGACACGGTGTAAAGGTGTACATTTTTGTAGCGGTACAAACCACTTCAACGTTGGCTACGCTTCGGTTACGTTGATTCCGATAATTGCTTGATAATAACTACGTAGGTCGCGAACTGTTCGAGTTACCGATACAGCGATAACGTGTTCGACGAATATCGAATACAACGTAGAAACTCGCAGGGACTGAGCATGACTTATGGAATACACTTCGAGTACCTATACCTGTGATATTATACGAGGAAAAGTCCTTTTGATAAAAATGCAGAAATAGAAAATAGAAAATTTATATGATGTGGCAATGTTACTGTAACGGAAACGCGATGCGGTCGGTCTTTGCGTGCAAGATCGGTACATGTATTTTCGTAATTTGAAATAAATATTAGTTATATTTTATCGATACTGTTTAAAACGTGGAAAACTATGGAAATTGTTAATGACGAATTATATGGGAGATAATGTCGCGCACAACGTTACTTATAGTCGATACAGGATTCCTCCATGTTGAGGGACGCGTCAACAGGTGGCAGCACCTGCGCCTATCTCACCCGAAACTTCCGTTTTGCACACGAATAATAGAAAAGTACTCAATTTAGGAAATCGAGTTTAATTACAATTCGATCGTATTTAGTTTATATGTATATTTATGTAACACTCATTGCCGATTACGTATACCCAATTATTTCCCATCGATTGTTTGTCAAATTCAAATAAAATTATTACAACACTCCGCTCGCTAATTAATCTCACGATATAAATCACACGTCATTAGCGGTGGAGAAAAAAAGGGTGATGCTCGGAACACATGGTAACGAACTGTTTTACATAATAGGGGCGTCTATTATTTCCGTCGGGAAACTCGACGATGGCGTAAATGGTCATAGAATCGTTTACGTCTTGATACGTTAAGGAGATTTCAAAGCGCCACTCTAGGAAGACATAAAATTTCATCAGGAGTTAGTGGACCCGTTTCTGAGTAGCCGTCTAGGTGTAATCGGCGGTTTCAATTGAATGCGTACCTTTATATTCAGATGCAGGGACCGACTTTCAGTATTCATTCTAAAGGGACTAACTTATCTAGAACTTAATTTTGCCGTCCGCTTTCTCCTCGTAATGATACTCGGTCTTTATCGTAGATGTAGTCGCAGACGTAGACAAGGATGACGTTCTAAAATGAGGACAAAGCGTGTCTTTCCTCGGATACGATCTCATCGGTTGCTTTATTTCTACCGAGCGCAAACTGAATTTAATTATTCGCTCCCGCATTCTCTATACGTGGCGTGCCTGCACTACGGCATAAAAAAGAATTGTTAATCCATGGCGTCCGACCCAATTTTTCGCCGATGTAACGAACATTCGGCGCGTCGAAAAATAAATCCGATTAATTATTTTCGCGAAATCATGTCGGTGATTTCCAAATGAAAATATCATTAACTTAACATTCGTTACTGGTCTATAGAGCGCGTTGAGCTCTGACGTCAAACAAAATTCTGATCCAAATCACTTGAACGAAACGCGCGAAGCAGATTGAATTTTGATTCGTGTCGAATAACATTGATTGCTCGTTCAGGGGGAAAACAAAATGGCGTTGATTATTGTGACTGATACGCTCGTCCGTATTATTCTCGTTGAAAAAACGTTCGTCATCAGTTCCATGTAAATTGTGATGAACCACCATCGATACCATCGACTGGATCACTCGGTCCAATTTTAAGAAGAACTGCGACAGCACTCACAAGAAATTTTGCCGCCAGTGACATTTCCTTTGTCACCGGGCATTTACGATCGAACATGGGAACAATGGGGTTGCATCGTTTCTGCACAGCATTGTTTCCTTTTTTTCGTGCGATTTGTGATTTTCAACCCGATCGAGACAAAGGCTGAAACGAATAAGGGAGGATGTCGTGATACCTGTCGAAGTAGAGTTCAGTTCGCTATGTAATCTGACAATAAATCATTTCGGCATTGTTTTGCGCGCATTTCTACGGTGGATAAATGACAAGCAAATGCGGCATGCTTATGCGAATGTGGGAGAAGGGAAGAATTAATCGTTCGCTTAACCCCTTGTACACCATCGGGTCAAACTCGTGATGAGGATTTCGAACGGAATCTACTATATACATGAGTGTATGTTATTAATAGACAGTAGATCTTTATGCATGTATAGTGTGAACACTACTTTAAAATACCAGACCTGTATGCTAACGAAAGTAGGAGATATTTATTTTAATTTCATCTTTCTTCGCAAGAAACTTCTAGGATGGAAAAACGTATTTTTCCTTTATTCGAACTTGTATAAAATAGTCTGTGATAATTATATGTACAGTCACACATATAGTCACGCATTGTGCGTACAATTGATAAAACGTCTGGAAAAATGTATCTTCAACAATGGCGGGCATGTGGAGGAGGGAGGGGTTTCATAGAATTTAGTTTTGAATAACTCATAATAGAGCAAATTGATACATATAAATATAGACGTCATTAATTTACAGTCTGTAATTGTTTGCTAACTTCGCTTCATACTAGCTTTCCCCGAGAGAAAGAATTTCTGTAATAGCCGGTACGGTTTAGCGGCACACAAGATCAAATAGGCTTAGCGGACCTTAGTTAGGAGCGTATTGTGATCCGACGCACGGTTTTATACCATTTCACGACTTTCCATGACAGAAAATGACTTTATTCCTGACATTGACTCGTTGAATTCGTCTATAGACGCACTATTATACTATATGATAGTTAGACGGCGGATATTTATATATTTATGACGAACTTAGCTGGATGAAATATAAAACAATAAAATATTAGAGAAATCTAACAATGGTGTTGCGTTGTGTTCAATGTAAAGACACCATTAATGGGTAAAATGAATTTTTATTTAACTCCTGCTTCTCACAAATGATGCAAAACATTCTTATTTTGCATAAAGATCCGTAGTCTAATGATAGTAAACTGTAATGATGTAAACTTACAAAATATAAGTTTGAATATAATTTGGCCACTCTCTGTATTTTCGTCTTCTAGATAATTATGAATGATAAAGAAATTCTAAAGCAGTGTAGAGTAATTCGTAGTGCCTGGGGTAGGATTTCAGGTGTTAAGAAACGGGCATTTGTAATCAGCATCGAACGTCGTGCGCGTAAACGTGCAAGGGTTGCCAGCAACTAGTGGCGTTTGTCGAAGCTGTACCCTCGCCGAGGCCTCCTTTCCCTCCCATTCACTCCCTCCCTGAATAGACAGCCCCTCTCCCCTTCGAATCTCCACGTATCAACCCCTACCGCTCAGCCGCTTCTCTCACCCTCGCTCGTTCACGGTTCCCCTCTTCTCTCTGGTTGTCTCTCTCCCCCAACGACACGCGCGGCTTTCTCTCGCGCGCGCGTTCTTCTGCCTGTGGAGCAACTCGCAGCATCCATCTGCCCGCTCCGGACTTCAGTTCACATCGAGAACGCGGCACCGTCGGCACCCTAAGGACCTATCCTAGACCCTACGGAAGTCACTGATCCATCGAACTCTTGTGGTACCGGGCCGAGGCAATTCGTCAGGGAAAGAAATGGGAGCGATCGATCCGATCGATCATCGATTTTGAACAGAACCCGAGAGCGATTTCGAACCGAAACAGAGATCGTACTCTGCGCAACAAAGTTCCGTTTGCGATCGAATGGTATCGGTCGATGGTACCAGAGCTACGATCTTCGTTCCCATTACCAGCACAATAATCTCGACAACGATTTCCACACGCCTGAGATCCGCTCGGATCGGCGCGGCGAGACAACCAGCTTGATCCTCTCTCGAACACGTTTGTTATTCTGGTCGAGTTCGCGACCCCGGAGGATACGCAATCGGCTGTCGCGCGGTAACGGATGCCTTAAGGGGTCGCCGGAATAAAATTAGGTAATCGCATTTGATGCGGATAGGCGAAACACGCTCGAAGCGTAATCGTTAAGGGAACGACAACAGGAAGGGTAGAGGAGCCACGAGGGCTCGCGAGGAGACTGAAGAAGAGGGACTTCCCGCGAGACTGCCGGGGGTTGTTGCCCAGCCCCGAAGTAGCGAACATCGGGCCCGGATGTTCGCAAGAACGAGACGCCGGAAACGCTGCCACGTTGGAAGGGAAAATATTGACGGCCGTCAACAAGTTCCTTACGACATCCCCTTTGGTTAACAAAGTCAAGTTGCTGATGGTAAGTGTCTTTTCCTTTGTCTCCCTTCTCGGCGCGCTCACCTCCGCTTGGCATAGTTTCCGCGCGACCTTATTAAGAGCAGTTATTATCTATCGAATTCGATTGCTAAGCAAGGAGATTCTTCGGTAAATTTTTGAACGTATTGTAGAACAACGTCGGGGTGGGAGAGGACCGGGTCAGGGGTGGGGGAGCGCATTGCTTAATCGGATCAAGCGATCCGGTTTCATAAGAGGATCAATTTTAACAGCCGATACAGTTCCGTGATGTTTTTCGCTTAAAGCTCCTTTGTTTCGATGGACTTTCCAATCGGTATCAATTAACCGTGCAATATATCAACTTCAAAGTTTCGAGTCAGATTGCAATACGGATCGTTTTAAGGTATAAAAGAATGTTGCAACACGAGTAGCTGGAGGGACGAAGAAAGTTGATTGTAATACGTTTCTCGCGCACGCTATGCGCTCCATTATGCCCCAACAACAAAAAGTCACAAAGAACATCTCGCCGGGATGGTTTGTCGCGTAAAGAAACGCGATTCGAACGACATTATAGTAGTAGCATGGCGGCGTAAATGCGAGTAACAGAGCGTGTATAGTTTTACAACGCGGTTTCTTCCGCATTGGCGAAAAACTGCATGCTTCAGTTCTGTCCGGCTACGAGCTTCTCCGTTCGCGGAAACAATAAAAGCCGAATTATATACAGTGGAAATGGTCCGTCGAGGCTTTCAACTCATTTTTACCGCTCGCGTGATGTTGCTTGGGATGGCACTTTTAATTGCGCGCGATTATCCAACCCGACACTTGTTTGCACTCCATTAAACCTTCCTTTTTTGGTCGCCGCGTATCAAGCCCTTCGTTTAAATCCTTTGTGAACGGGTTCTAAAAACGACGCATTAAAGAGCACGGATGTCCCAGCAATGTAAGCAATTCATTAGCTACCGCGCAGAGTCGCTTTCGCTGAAAGTAGCGAAAAAGAAAGGTGGTCCACAACGATGAACCAAGCGTGGTTTCGTTCAGGGAAATCGGCGATCAGTGGAAAAGCAATTCCAGCACGGAGAATTTGGTGTTCTGCCAGAAAAAATGTACGGATCTATACATATACGTGGTCCACAATAGAGTGAAACAGTGGACGCTGATAACGTGAATCGATGTCGTGCACAATCGTCACTGTTCTTCTCACTTTCAAACTATCCTCGTCGTCAGATATACATATATAACAAACGTACATCTGTGTCCACAATTTTACACAACGCGAACAGGCCAGCAACAGGACACTTCATTCTCCTTATTTTAACTTGTTGCTCGATACGTTTCCCGATCACGGGGCATTTGTGTGTTAATTATCGGTTCATAACAGATACGAGGTTTCTATTACCGAGAAATTGCATGGAATTGCTCGTCGGAATGCGTTAACTATAACTACGAGTGGAATGATCAAAGGGACATACCTAATAGTTTCATACCGCATCTGAAACAGAGAAACGGCTGGTTGGTAGCGAGTGGGGATGAAGAGGGTGCGAGGGCTACCAGCGATCTTATCAGTGACCTGGTTGTCTCGGATTAAATTTATTCAAAAGGCAATCATCTTGATGCTAGACCGTCGTAAACGAGATCCACTAAGAAAAGAAAACCACTTCGATCGAATACACAAGTCACGTATCCTCCAAGAGGTCCGAGAGAGCAGTTTCTCAGGCAGAGTTTCTCTTTATTAAATTCCAGTTGACAAGTCGTCATGCTTGAGATATGCATCGATTTTGATTGCTTCGTTTGCTCGTTCCGCTGCGTTTGTGACTTATGCACTGCTAAGTGTTCCTCTGCGGTCTATTAAGTACTTACACGGCGAACCTCCAAATTTGAATGAAACCAAACCGAACCTACTACGTTACATTATACCGTGATAGGCATCTTGTATTTTGCTTCTCGTTAGCGAGTTATTGCGCCTCGTAAGCGGGGTAAATGGGAATTCTAATATAGACCATGCGACAGTCGATAGACCAAAGATTACATACAATATTTGCTTCCGCTGATAGCTCGGTAGCTTCGAGGGAAATGTCATCAGAGTCGTACAAAAGAGAAGGGCAATCGGCGTAGAAGACTAACTTATTTAAGGGTGGTTTCGTTGCTCTTTATTTCGACGGTATCGTAGAACACTAACTCATTTATGGCTGGATCTGTTGCTCTTTATTTTGAAGAAGTTGTAGAAGATTAACTTATTTAACTCTTCGCGGACGACGACCGACTGCCAATTACTTTCTGTACAATCGACGTTGTATGATATTTATAGTTGTTATTACAATCTCCGGATGATGTAGACTTTTGGATATTGTTCATAGCTGTCTTCAAATTCTATAAATCATATAATCATGAACGAAACTGTATTACATTTAATCCTTTGCAGTCGGAGCTATTTTAACTTGAAAAAATAACATTTCTTTCGACCTAGAATAATTCCATTGTATTTGATTTTCTTCATTTTATGCATATGAAATTGATATACATAATACCTCGTACAATACTTAACTGTAGAGTAATTGATTAGATACCAATAATTTAATCGTGAAAACAGGCATGATCACTGAGGCACCCTTTGACTGCTAAGGGCTAATAATCCGACTTTCTGGAATCGAAATATTCCGCAGAGTCGTAAATATCATCCCTGAAATGCTAAGAGTAGTTTCATTGCCCTTTACAGTTTTGTCTCTAGAATCGGCAGAAGCCGATTCCGAGCTACTGCCGTTTCTCTATTCGACTTACCTTTGTTTTCGAGTTTCTAAGTCCCATAAAGAATGTGACGTACCGTCTCGTTCTGGCGCTAAACGGTGTTGAGCGGACAACTTGAAAAAAAGAAGAGGGGATAGAAATGTCCTATTCTCGAAACAAACATTGGCTGTTTCTCGAGACAGCACTGTATTTCGAATCACACAAATGCCTAACAGAACAATCCGTGTTCACGCCGGCAATCTTCATTGGGGCGACGTAGCTTGAGAGCCACGAGTTGAACATTTCTGATCTCGAGCGTTCGGAGAGCATTGTCCTCGAGAAGTAGACTTCTCGTCCGAGTTGTACAAACCCTGAGGATCTTCTATGTATGCTCCACGTCATTCCTGGCGTTCCGATATTGTCGACGAATGCTCGGCCCACGGAGGATTCGAAATTCCGGACGTGTGCGCCGCCATATGCGGAGACAAACGGCCTGACACGCAGATTGTTCCGAGGCGTTCCTAAAAGATTGCACCGCTGGCCAACTGCTGACCCGAACGCGATTCAAGGCATTTGAATGGGGTTACAAAGCGAGCATTATCAGCAACCGACGGCCCTATCGCGGTTTTCATCGTCCGCTCGCGACCAGTTTTATCAGTCCATGTTAACGAATTTTCGCGGTGTTTTCTGTCACGCTGTTGACTTTCCAAAAAGGATTAGTCTCGTGTGCTCGCCGCTTGTATTCGTTTTTTTATTCAATCCGGAAGTTTTTGCTCTGTTCACACAAGCGAACACCTACGTAGTCCCGACACTTGTGGTCTTACCGTTGATTATAGTCAGCGAAACTATGCAAGGGCTGACTCCTGCTTCGTTAACGGAATACCGTTTGGTCCAAGCGGTTACGCGGAGAATTCGTGTTTGCTTCTTGCAAGGGCCCGAAGTTAGACGCGTGATGGTTCGCAACCGGATGAAGAGAATCCCGGTACGAAGACGGTAAAACTCGATTTCTGTCCGACCAAGCGGAAACAACTTCTTTCGAGAACAAGTAAAGTATCGCAGTAAAAAGAGAGAAACGGTACAGATTTCTGGGGGAATTGATACGTTTGCGCTATGAAGTTCCCGCCTCTTGTGTCTGCATTCGTATCCAAATTTATTTGAAAGTTTGGATAACTCGGTCAAGAAATGTATTCAAATTACGGAACTTCCTTCCATCGCTTCTGTCCAATACGGATCAGCATCTGTTTAGAAGTTTGAACAAGTTTTTTTTTTACGGCCAATACAGCCGGTTAAAGCACAGCGTACGAAATGCATGAAGGTTTAAAAAGTTTTGCTCGTTCGATCACGGACGGATCCTCGCACAAAGATGAACAAGCTTTTGGACATCGGCGTTTTGATTATAACGGGATTTATTTTTTCTGAGCTGATCGAATTAACCCTTGGCAGTAGAGGGGTGACTCAGAGTCACCCTCTAAAAATTGTTGTGCCATTATTCACATTATTGTTTACATTATTAAATATGTTGGTATCCAATCGGTTACTACTACATTAAGCATTGTATGATGTATTAAATCAATTTGATATCCATAAAATGAAAAAATTTGTATACAATGGAATAATTCTAGGTCGGAAGAAATGATTTTTTTTCAAGTTAAAATAACTCCGACTGCAAAGGGTTAAAATCCAGAATACCGTCTGTTACGGTCACAAACGCAACGAGCATTTACTTGATATTCGAGGAAATTTCCATTGAAAATCTCGGCAGGATTTTGCCGCGCGTTGAAATCCCTGGATGCTCTAGTGTTCCGTTATGTTGCCTTCCGCATTGAATTAGTTTCCATCAATTACCCTTTCAGCCGATTCTCGAATTAGGCCAATATCAATTCCGGTGACCGAATTAAAACGCGCATTACGTTGTAATTGGCTTTCGGCTACCGTGGCCCTACGGGACATATTTTCCTCATTCGGACAAGAGTTTGTTTGACATCGTAAAATAATTATCCTTCGATTGCGCGATTCGGCAGTGCAAATGTTTGATGCAAACACTGCGGCTTGTGGTCTGGATTGGATTCCCCGTTTAAATTGCTGAAAGTCGAATCGTACTTTTAATACATCTTGCCTCCAAACCAATGCGTCATATGTAGACTGCAGATCTTTATGCAATTATGGCTTCTGAAAATGTTCACTTTCTAGGATATAAAATATGACAGAATTTAGTACGATTTTAATTTATTTCAGTTCTAAAAAGGCTACCACCACGGAAAATAAGATACTATTTTATTCCACTTTCTTAAAATTCATCTACAAACATTCATCTAAAAATATGTATCTGCAACTGCGCTAAACGTAGATTAAAGAAGTGGTTTACCTGACTTCCTCGAGCCCTGATCAGAATTGTTCAGTTCACTTATCACTTTTTGTTAGATCATCGATTCGAAATCTTTTGAGATCTTTCGGATATGGCTTACGGTATGTGTATGCTCGCATTTGCAAATGATGGTGAGAAGTACTTAAAAAAAAAAATTGACAATCGGTGTATTCATTCATTTATTGATCATCTATATTTTTCAGTTCTATCGTGATTGAAGGTCTAATGAAAACAGTACTCAAAATATAGTTACACAGTTGATTGGTTAGTTGATTGACCAGCATTTTTTCTCTATTTATGTTTGCATTCTTTTTTATATATTCTAATAACTTCATGATTTTATTTCGTAGATCATTTTAATTCATTTCGATTTAAAGAAGATGGATTTATTTATTCACTGCAAGATACGAATTACTTATGTGACTGATATTAATATTTGGTCGTTGATCATTGAGGATGAAGAGGCTAATTTTAGTCACGCGGCCGGGCATGTGTTAGCCATGCCAACCAACTGCGGAAACGTCGTTTCGAATAAAATATCTCGAAAATTTTAAGTTGCACTTCGACGTACCGTGTCATATATGTTCCAGTAGTTAATAGCTCCAAAAATATTATGAATTCTAACTTAAAATTTTACAGAGACATTTCTAAAGAATTAAACTACAAAATTCTTTAAAAAAAGTCGATTAATCGAGTTTTAATCAAAGGTACAGCATTATCACAAAAATTGAATTTTAAATTCAGACGAATCACTGTATCATTCATGTTTGATGTTAATGAAATGAGGATAGACATTAAAGCGTGAAACACAGGATTCGATACAGGTAGCTAATATTCGTCAAAGAGAACCTCTGTAATATTCCATAGTGTTCTCAGCAGGAAATGCATGTTACGACTACGATATTGTATACAAGTGCCTTATTAGAACGGCACAGTTAATCACCGTTTCGACACCTCAATGTCTAATAGGCCTTAAAACGTGAAACAGCGGTTCATTACTCCATTGAAACAGTAGATATTGCAACAATAGATGAAACACTCCTTTGAGAATTTGACTGACATTGTATTACTAACATTATCTATTTGACTGATCATAATTAGACTCCGGATGTTTAGACAAAATCAGACTTTTTTAAAGCAATTTAACCCTGTATGAATCTTTATAGCCCCTAGACAACATTCATTTCAAGTCCCATTTTCATGTATTTCTGTTCTAATAACTTGACAATGTGTTGATTCTAGTTAAATAAATAAAAAATCATCTTTTCCTTAACTATTTTTTATATTTCTGTAAACAAAAACTATTTTTGGTAGGCAGCAGATATGCAGAAGTTGTGGCATATTTTTTGAATAAATATTTATCTCTGTGCCAGAAAGAGATCCTCATGGTATTTCTGAAAAATATATCTCCAATAATATGATACGGGATTAGATATATTTTTTAACAACTATTACTTTAATAATTTTGATAAATTCAAGAGAGTGTAGTGATATTCTCAGATGTTTTAGATGCAAAAAATCCGCTGTCATTCTATAATCGTATATCATACGTTTTCTACGTAAGTATCAGAAAACATACTGTCATTCAGAAAATTTTTAGTTTTTCCGATTCGTAACTAGGCAAACTCATTTAACCTACCGACTGACGGGGTTGGGTCCATTTTGACCGGGAATCGTGAACGAATACATTCTAAAAAACAATAACGTTGATCTCAAAGAAGTGGCTTGAAAAATATTTAAAAGGAAATTGCTATGTAAAAATTGGAATGGATCTAGTTATTGCAGCCACAAAATCGTCAGAAGCGTCCGCCGTCTAAGGGTGAAGAAATCAGTGTTGCGAAACACCTTCTACTCGTTGTCCACGTAATAATATAATAATTATTCATGTTGTAGAACGGTTGTTATCACGTCTGATGGTAAATCCCGCATGGTAAGCAATCCGCGTGCACGACAACCAGGAAAAATATGCATTCCTTGTCTCGTATGCACCTCTTCCAGTGCCGCATCTCAGCGTTCCTTAATTCATTTGCGGCGGTCCTTTACAACGTCGTAACAGGTTCTTTTTATACTGGCGTGTAACGAACAAGGGTAAAAATACGCGAGCAGCCATGAGTGGATCGCAACGAGGAACTCCGAATCTAATTAGGCTATCCCATTTTCCGTGGCAATTTGTAAGAGATAGGTGAATATTTCGTTATTTTAATACGTTCGGACTTTTTCCTCCTGGCTTTCGTTTTACAAAAGGATTGGAAAAAAAATTTCTCGACGAGCCGGTGCGGCGAATAGGCTGGTCTCGTTTGATTCTATTTTAGTTCGAACGCTTCCACAATTTCGATTAAAAAGTGTTACTAGGAGTAAAATGTGTCAGGCAATGTACGCGTAATTTGCACAAACGGTACGGAAGGCCAATTTCGCCGGAATGGTTTAAAACCGTTGAATCGCGGACCTTCCGGGAGCATTATGTGCGTAACAATGCTTTTTATGGGAAATTTACGGTCCCACAGATTCTGCAGCTTCCAGTATGCACGACAAAAAGACGCATTTCTGGGACGTATTCCCTTGTTTCCTTCGCGTTGCGTACCATAGCCGGACACATAAAGAAGAATGGAATGATGTCACAGGAATGTGTTGAAGGAACACATAAGCTCGATAGTTTCCCCTTGATCGAACCAGATCTTTACCGGAATAAAGCGTTTGGGCGTACGAGCACTTCTACTACACTTTTATATGTGATTAGTATCGTTGTCAATAATTAGAATTCGACTAACGATAGTATCCTGAAGGGATCATCGATGGGCACGACACTCGTAAAAGTTCTATTTCGTCGAATCTGTCATAAAGAAACACCTAAAGGATAACTTTAGTCTGTTCCAGTAAATCGTAAAGCGAACGATAGTTACCGAAACCATAACATTTACGACGCTCACACATTCAATTGGTGTTCGAACGTGAGTACTTATCGCTTGGTAATATTTTTCTATGGCGGAGGAACAAGGCCTCCTGAGAACCTCTTAGTCTCATTGGTCACGAAATTTTTTACATCTCGAGACTTTCTTCAATTAAATAAAGAGGGCTATGACGTCGTGGCTATTCTTAGTACGGACACATCGATTTTGCCGAAGAAAGTTATGGCTTTTAAAAAATGGAGAAAGAATTGTCAGTTATATACCAAACTGAATATAAACTTCTTGTTAGGTTATTTTTGGTGAGATCCTAATGGAAGTTTCGAGAATCCTTGAGGGGATTTTATTGGAAGCGTTTTAGGATATTTAGGTACAGAGATAATGGACTTCTAAAGCGTTGGTACAGCTCAACTTCTCCTCACAGGACCAAAAATTTTGGACTTTTGTTTATCTATAGTTGTAGATTTTGACGAAAAAATGTAAAAAATCGAAGTTTTTTACATTAGGAATTAACTGGTCCGAAAGTTGTGCGCGTTTGAAGTTGATCGATTTTAAGCGTTTCTGATAGGCAAGGGCGCCGCCAGGTGTTCCCATTCATATACCTCACCCGGTATAACTATTTCGAATTTCTGCCTGTAACTTTGGATTTCGCATGGAAGCAAACTATCGATTTTTTAAAGTTGGGATTTTCCCATAAGTGTAATGAAAAGTTAATTTGTTCACTACATACTATACGTATCTCGTGCGTATCTATGGACGTGTGAATTCCAATTCTTATGTTTATCGTAAGTGCAAAGATTGTATTTGTTCCGTCGTTATACCCTCTGGGAAGGGACAAGCGCGCGACCGAGAAGGGCCGCTAGCCTACCTAATAGCGGCACAACGACCTTGAACGCCAAAAAAAAAATGGAAGGCGCAGACAAAAAATAGCGAATCCACCGTAGTTAAAATATTCGACACCTCTAAGGACAGGCAGCTGACGAACACATGCTGAATCGTTTTAAACGTTAGCGTACCGAGATTTATAGTTTTCCACCCGCAGCCGCCCGTAACCGAATGTATCTCTACTCCTACTCTTCCTAATTTTCCACTACTTCTACTACCGTTTAAAACACACCCTCCAACCAATTACATATAATTTTCCAAGACCACACCTACCTTCGAGCTTTCCTAATTTCTATGCGATCACAACAAGACCAGAACTGTTTCGACTACCGAGCCACTACCAACTCCAAGCACAGCCGACTCTGACTTGCAGACAGCAAGCCATGTCTTGCATCTATTACAGCCAAGAAATGTGTTCTCCGGAGTTTGACTGTACAATCATTCACCGTTAACCTAACCGTGATACGACCTCCCAATTCCGGGATCGACACGACACAACATTTTTTGGTCCTTCGAGCATGGTCGCGATTGTTATTGCGTGTTATTACTGAACAAACGAGGAAGCAGTAGCTGAGTGTTCCAACGGATATCAATAGTCTCCAGAAGAAGCATCCACGATTGACTAGATCACTTTGGACAACCTCAGCATCCAGATCAACCAGCTTAGCAGAGAGCTACATCAAGGGACGCAGCATCCACTTCTGGCCCATCGACGTCATCAGAAGGGAACATCTCGTCACATCAACCAACTCAACTTCGGGACCAGTGGACGTCATGAGAAGGCAAGGTCGTGAATGGTGTAGCGGTACTGCACAATCTCCATTCCAGTAACGTTTCGCCTCATCTATTTTACCGGGTAAACTTTACCTTACCGGACTCAAAATTTGTGCCTTTCTCCTATAAATTATGGTGTATTTGGTACGCAATCCAGTAGATTTGTACCCGGAGCGGCTGCAGCCGAAATTTCAATCCTGTAGGATCAATGGTTCAGGAGTTATGCTTGATTAAATTTGTGTATTATTCAGTGCTTTTGACAGGTAAGGGCGCCGCCATATTGATTTGTAGTGACAATCGTGCTCCGCTTACCGAAGCCCGGGCACACAGTAATATCGCTAATACAGAGAAACTATTTCAGATAAAGTTTGAGAAGAAATATCGTGGAAAATATTTACGAAAACCTAACCCAGACCTAACCCAGAGCAGTTAAAACGCAACATCGTGGCCATGTCTTCCAAAATTCAAACAACAATCGTAATACCCGCTCTATATTATCAACATTAACGCGTGTCCGTGCTGCCATCTAGCGGTTCCGTTCGGTAAGCGGCGCGAGATCGTCACTACAAACTAATATGGCGGCGACCTTACCTGTCAAAAGCACTGAATAATACACAACTTTAAGCAAGCATAACTCCTGAACCATTGATCCTACAGGATCGAAACTTCGACTGCAGCCGCCCCGGGTACAAATTTACTGTATTACATACCAAATACACCATAATTTATAGGAGAAAGACACAAATTTTGAGTCCGGTAAAATAAAGAGCAGCCATTTTACCTTCTAAATTTCCTTTATTCCCAAAAATTGCTTCAATCGAAGGATTCCTTCGAACGGAGTCCGACTCGACGACAGGTCCCGCTTAGCGTGGCGTCGCCGTTGGTCCGTGTTTTTCATTAATAACTCCTAAACAAAGCCGTGGACGACATTTTTTCAAAGGAAAATGTCGCTTCAAATGATCTCAGGAACCTTCCATTTCCGGATGTCGAAGGAATTTTAAAACATCCTGTATACATATATTGGGATATTTATCGTGCTGCCACACTTATATGTATAACTATACTAACTATCTATCGATCCTGGAATTCGTACTGCCTTTTGTATTTTTTTCACAACTACCCTCCTGTGAAAAGTTTGTTTATTGTTTTTCGATACACGAAGCTTTGCAGGTGTTTGCACGCAAACATTGCTCGTTTTCCGCCAATTGATCGTCCTGGTTGTTATTTTTTGTTAAATTATACGTTCCGGACGATAAATAACGCGACTTTTTTAATTGAGTCCAAATATTAATTAAAATTGAATGGGTGTAGCTATATGTATAGCGCGTACAGCTTGTCGACAGATTGACATTCATTCCGGTCGTTATAGAAAGTATCAAAAAGCTGTGCTGACTGGTTTTGCATCATTTTGCAGTGGCAAATGACCGAATATCTCGTTTGCCATGTGTTTATACCCTCTGTTCAAACGTTTTAATCTCAAACGGACCACATTGTATTGCCGCATTTGTCTCGTTAATTAGTTCCTACTCGGTTATAAATATCCTCTGACGGTGAAACGTAACTTCTGGAACACGAGAAGTTCAGATAACTGGGCTACCTGTGTCACTGAGTTCAGTCAGGTGCACAGGGGGTTTTCCTTGCCGTAGGAAGCATAATTATACAAAGTCAGATTTTCGAATAAAACGCGTATAATCGTGTGCCTCTTCTTAATAACATGCACGAAAGGTATATTCGCAACGTTAAACATTCTTTCATTCGATTCTCGTAGCAATTAATAACAAAAAGCAACTGAACAGTACAATTTGATCACCTGGTGTATACACCAGTGTAGGATTTAACGACGCGATTTCCAAAGGATTTGTGTAAACATCAGCCAAGAGCAGGGTAATTTTTATGCAGAATCGAAAGTGCCATTGATCACGTCGTTTCCCGTTTGTCTTGCTAATTGCTTTTTGAAATGTCATTAATATTTCTGCTTGTACAAGTTTCTTAACATTTCTCGCTTTAGAACAGCTGTACTTACTGACTTACTCGTTTCTGAATGACTGTGAGTTAAAGATTTAAGAAAAGAGTACATCTTTAAACTGCTTGTGTAGTAGGCATACGATTGTTTATAATTTGTATTGTATTGCGTAAAGTATTATAATGTTCTAGACTGTAAAAATCTCTTCATCGAGATTCAAATTGCATTAATAAAAAAAACCGCAATACTTAAGTTCTTATGAAGGAATCAAAAAATGACTTGACGATTGGAACGCTTCTCGCAAACCGAATTTTTTGTAATGCGGGATCCACTTATTACGTGAAAAGTGGTCGTACAATAGTGTAGAATTAAGTCGGGACTGAATGTGGACACTTAAATGGGGGGACGTAGCGTCTGTGTGAATTCGACTACAGGAAAGACAGCCGACGAGTGCGAGTGAGATACCGATGTTGTAAGTTTCAACATCGTTGCGGTGTCTTCGTGGTGCAATCCGGTTAACCATAACTGGAATCAAGAATACGACGGGGTTCTGTGACAGATCTCCGACTGTGAGGGGTGTTTTTGCGACGTCACCGTCAGAAGAGCTTCTTCTTCGTCGTCATCCCCTGCATATATTACGGAAACGAGCTCATTTAAATCAACTTCAGCATCCGAGGTATCGTTCGCGCATCGCCGAAAGACGTTTCGCGGTAACTTTCCACGGCAACTTTATTCATTACCCTAACTTTCTTTGGGAAGCTGAAGGCTCGCGTGGCCGATTCCGTTGCGGTGTGTGGGCGTAAGACTATCCGACGAAAGATGGAAAAATCCGCTAGGACACGGAAGTGTACGTCGAGAAAGGATTAGTGGAGAATATGCAAAACACAAGAATCGAGGGAGCCGGGATTTCGCATTCCGGACAATGAAAGCATTACGAGGGAACAATAGACGTCGGTAAGCAGTTGAAGTAAAATTATTCTTGCCTGAAAATGGACCATTTATTTCGTTGAAACAGGGGCGTAGGGGGGGATGCTTTAATGGGACTGCTTTGGCAAATGCGCGGGCATGTAAACGACATATAAAGTGGACGGTTTGTGAGGCAGCCTTGTAAAACTACTTGATACGCCGCGTCATGGACAAAGCTTTAGACTCGAGTCCCGCCGTGACATTAGAACCGCCATTTCCACACGTTCGTTCCTTCTAACCTACAGGACATTAAATTTAATAGCGTTAGGAAGATCAAACGTGTTTAATGATCTTGCAATTGTTTGCTCAAAACTTCATGTATTTCTGCAAAAATCAATTTGTCCAATACTTTACGCCAGTGTTTCCCAAAGATTCGATATCTGTGTACCCCTTCTATAACTGTCGTAACATTGAGTATCCCCCGTTAAGAACAATCGGTATTAAGTAGCAAGCGTGTACATCCTTTGTACGCAACACAGTAGACTCCCGCTGCACCAGGATTGTTGCACTAGAGTCGGTGCGTACCCCCTCCATACCCTTCCTGTACCTCCAGGGGTACGCGTACCATACTTTGGGAAACACTGCTCTACGCGTTCGAGTGTCGCTGTTTCGCGGACGAGGTATCGTCGAAATAATCCGAGTCGACATCACCGATCGGATGTAAAACACACGATCAAGCTCCGTACAGTTTACGAGTTGACCGTCATTATACGCGGCCCCGTTCGCAGTTTACGCACGGCCGCAAAAAATCGGAGGCAATCGCGTTAAATTAAAGACACGTTCGTTGTTTATGAACACTCGTCGCGATAACTCACGGGCCGGGGGTGCCGCGAGAAAACTGCTGGCCGACGAACGGTGAAGACAAACATCAATATAACCGTAACGGCCACGGCTCGTCATAACGTTCCGCTATTTATTGCCGGCGTTAATAAAATACCTGTCGATCGCCGGCGCGGCACACGCCTGTTAGCATTTTACGCGTGTTTTCGTTAGAACTTCGTACGTACAAATACGTCGATGCTAAAAATAAAGTTTGAGCCCGGAGCAATAAAACAACTGTGCTCTCCCTCCCTCCCTCCCCTCCCTCACCAACCTGGACGGCGAATAAAATTTGCGTTATCTTTACGATAGATGGTGTATACACTCGGCGGCGTATCTACGTTGCGCCATACGTAATCATATTTTACGCGAATGTATTCGGACCGCGGGTTCGTGCGATGCGACCGAAAAACCACCCACGTCTTTTTGTTGTATTGTACGAGAAGCGAGAGGGTGGATTCGAAGAAGGGGGAATACAGGCGAATTGAACGATTCGATAAACCGTGAGCCTTATCAGGAGCGTATTGGCCACGCCAGGTAAACATGCGATACCTGCGGGCGACACGTTTCACAGAATCGCATCGGCGTTATTTGTGGTTACGTTGCTCTGCGAATGCTGAAGACTATAGCAGGTTCGACCGAAGCCGGGAGCACAGACGAACGTGTTCCGACGCGGCGTATCGACACGGATCATTCGTAAACGTCAGTCTTTGTTCGGAAAGTGGCGGGAACACGCGAGATAAATCGGAGGCAATTAACACGCAGGGACATCGCGATAAGGCGACAGCTCGCGGCGTTTTAAATTAAGGCACGATGCATCGATATCCGCCGCGTCGGCGATCATCATTCGAGCACGCTACGTTCGCTACTTTATCGCATTGTTACGTGGTTACCCGATAAGCTGACCTGGTCGAAGTCTGTTTCGGCCGACCGAAATAACACGTTTTCAAATATTTATTTTTCATCGTCACGCAAGTAGTGGACCGTTTCTATAAAATATCTGCAATTGACCTTATGCAGTCGGAGCTATTTTAACTTGAAACTTAAACGTTCCTTCCGACCTAGAATAATTCCATTGTATATTATTTTGACATGCAATACATAAATGTGTAGTAATTGATAGATACCGTAATATTTAAGAATGTAAAATGTAAGCAATATTGTGAATAATGGTACAGCAATTTATAATGGCGACTCTGAGTCACCCCTTCGACAGGTAAGGCGAGACCCTCGAGCGTCCCTCGTGTCAATCTGACACGCTTTTCACGTAAAGGGTGATGCATTTGTAGAACAATTGATCGGAAATTTGCAGGCTTTTATTTTTTCAACATGAAATACATACAGGGTGACTCCTGATTCCTGGACTATTACAAATGATTCTTTAAACCTCTCTAATTTTTTTTTTAGATAAGGGTGTTTGAAATGCGTTATTTTACGTATGCACATTTCACATAATAGAAAAACATTATTCTCAGCAATAGTTATGACCAGACAGCAGATTTCGTGTATTTATGACAGAAATGAATAGGCACAATTCGAAATATTAAATTTAAAATAAAAGAATTAAGGAACATCAGTATATTACTTGAACCAAAACGGTTGAAGATACAAAACAATTTTTAATTGGCTCCTGTGTCAGGCAATGGGAGCTCGAAACTTTCATTTTGCATAAAAATGCGCGGTTTAGAAATGGCGTATGACGGAGCAGTCGACCAACGGTGGCGTACACTTCCAGTGCTGAACCACAGCGCTTCAGGGGTTAAACAAATCGGCAGCGCGAAATTAAATTCTGTGATAGAAATTCGTCTTGTTGCATACGCATTGCAAATATTTTTTGGGAACGGCAATGAACAATTTTTCACTGGTGCGCTGTGGTCGACTGTGAGCGCGAACGGCGCGACGCGAAGTTTCATTTACATATCCATCGATTGAATATGCAAACGCTTTCGTGTATCACGGAATATCGCTTACGGAGACAATCCGTTTCCCCTTTCGAATGTTTTCGGATACGCAAGCGGATGCGGTGAGAAATGGACAACGAAGTTTTTGCGTTCAATAATCATGATCTCCTCCTACGTTTGCATCGTTATGCTTGCGAAACTCTTGAGAGAAATGGGACGTCGCGGGAAATTTTAATATATAATATATATGTATGAGTTAACCCCTCCCCGTATAATAACGAATTCGTCTCTAAGCGAAGGTAGATGATCAATATTAACACATACGGGCCGGATAAGTTCGGACACACTTGCCGAACGAATTTTCAACATTTTACAAAGTTATATAAAGTTATATAAATTAATACGTTTAGATCGCGGATGTTTACGCAATTTTTAATTTTTGTAAATAAGTTTTAAGATAGTAGAACCAAATGAAATCTTTTTTTTTCAGTAGTAGCAGCAATTGTAGATCTGCAATAAATAAAAATCGTACTAAATTCTGTTGAATTTTACATTCTAGTCTCTTTTTAGAATTTTCGGATGTCATAAAGGCATAAAGATCCGGAGTCTAATATATCTGAAGATAAATTGAGCCATTTAGAGATTTATTTCTATACAGGATGATGGTTCGGGACGGCTTTCGCCATATTGCGGATGAGTGGATCTTTTTGCAAAATAATTCATTTCTATCACAAATGTATAAAATCCGCAGTCTAGCATTGATATTTGAATTGCCAGAGATAAAGTAAAACCAATTGGCAAAACAGATTATGTTAATATCTGCAATTACTGTTGAAATACTAAACTCCTTTCGGAGTTTGTAGCAAAGTAGAAATGAACAAGTAGATCAATTTGTATATTTAAGTTTGGAAAGAAAGTCGTCGGACTACTGGGAATTCCACTCCAATCGTGTTTAGTGTAATAGATTCGTTAGACTCCTTTATAAGAGTGAATTTCCCCTCTCGGTTCCGTACCGGAGCACATCTCGGTCCATAATTAAAACCTTTTCCAACAGTCGTTGCAGTTTTAAACAATTAACCAACGGGCAACGGGAGTGTTCGTTTTAATCAACTAGGAAAGTGATGCCCTGTCCCTCCCATACTTTTCAGTTTCCCCGTTGAATCACGTTATACTCTATTTTCGCGAGCTTCTCGAAGACAATTCGAGCAGGCTAACGAGTTTTCTACGACGAAAGACGAGAACCGTAACGCGAAACGTCGCTGACACAGCCAGATTTTCGTACTCTCGTTTCCTACTCTCTGCGCGCGTGTAAGAACCGAACCGAGGGACATTCGTATTCCTTTTTCCGTACCGGATACAGTTCGTTCCGGCATCAATCCCCTGGATAACTTTATCATCTACCTGGCAGCTAGCGGCGCTCTATTTGCCCAGATTTGCATGGCCAAGTTCTCACCTTTTACATCACAGAGCGCGATAACGCATGGCGTGCACGCGTCCGTTCCTGTGCGATGCAAAGCGCGGTCTCCGTGAACGATCGTATAGTCGTAACTCCATTCGACGAGCTTGCTTCAGCTACGTAACATTTTGACTTCCATTTTTTCCCCACCTTTTTATATTGCAAGCTACGGCCCTTTCACGCGAGGACACGCGAATGCTATACGCCGTCGAGAGCCTCGTTTGAATTTATATCGATCATTTACGCGTGTGACGATCATTTGTTCGTACGTATGTTAAGTTGGTTCGTAAATCCGCGCGGTTTCATGTACCTTCGTACAAGTCATATTTAATTTTTCGACCGCGCACTTGCCCGATCTAGCTGTTCGTTTGGTAAAAAAGCATCTTGCTCAAATCGATGTTTATTCAATGCACATTGCTTCCTAAATGTTCATGACACTCGAAAACGATGAATGACGAGTGAACAAGCATTTAAAAATAATTAAAAAGACCTCTTTTCTTATTGATACGCTGGAGAATCTATTTAATATTATGTGTCCATTTTTGTTGCAAATGTATACTATTTATGTGTTGTTATTGAAATAACAATGCACAATAAACTAAAAAGAATCTTCAAAGTTTTCTATCATCGATATTATGTTTTTCGCAATTTTTTAAATAGAATATTTTTGATTATATTTATAATATGGCACTAATTGTGATATAATTGCAATTGTGCTATAAAAAAAACCATTACTTCAAAAATGATGGATCATTGTGTTTATTTAAAACCTCAACCTGATTTATCAGACACTTCTGATAATCTGAGAGAAAAATGTTTTAAACAAAACTTAATTCAGCGGTCTACAAATTTCAATTCAAAAACTTTTGAATATTGCTGAAATATTAATGAACAGCTAGATCGTGCGAGTGGACCAGTGTGATACCGGCTCGTTTCTACTTCGACGCAGATCAACTATATGTATGTATTTTTCTGGTCGAAGAAATTGACAGTTTCCGGGACGTTGAAATCTACCATACTTCTGTTCGGCGCAAAAATGCGTGACTCGTGGATATTTTGCTTGTTAATTAGAATAATTTGTTAACTTGACGCGCAACGTTTCCGAGATGGATGTGGCGCCGTGGGGCGATTAAACGAGCGAGAACTTCAGCGTTCTCGGTGGCCCGTGTTGCGAGAGCAACCCGTTCTCGCGGTCGTTTCTTCGTTTTGTACACGTTGATCCAGGCGAAGCGAAAATCCCAGGGAAATGTAGCGATGCGTGGGAACGCTTTTGAAAAAGGTGGAAACGCGACGCCACAGCCGGAAACACGTTTCTTCTCGCCGGTTAAAAGCCCCCGGGGAGAAAATACAGCGGTTGAGACGAGGCACGAGAGTGTAAAGCTTGCCCTATGGTAAAAGGGAATGAGTAGGGCCGGGTTCCGCCACTAAATTCCTTTGGAGTAGGTTATTGTAGTTGACACGTAAGCCCGCGCCTCTCCACTTAGGCTGCGTGTCGTTGGTGTTCGAGCCGCGCGCGACCTGTACGGGAAATGCTTCAACTCAGATAACACTTTTATTGCCAACCTTGAAGCCGAATCGAATCCTGTCTCGATTCGTCTCCGCGGATTATGAGATTGACACGCCGAGATAGAGTCGATTAATGCGTTTTTCGACCCGGGGGGATCCAGTTTAATGGCTGCCATGGACAAATATCGCTGATCTAATACAACTAATGTCAATAGGGCCGGGAATAAAACGGTTCGCATATCAGAGGATTATTACAGTGAGGGTATGATTTCGATCAGTTTCCATATGCTATCGGAAGAAAATGTACATTTTAATCAATCAACTATATAGTTTGTCCCAAAAATATAATTCGTCGAAAGAGGTGATTCTCGAGGTTATTTGCCGTAACTTTTTCCGTTGCGAAAATATTCTCCGCGTCTTTGTTCAGGAGTTATTAACGAAAATCGTGAACCAATCAAAGCGCGGCTACGGTGGACAGATTCGACTCGGCCAATGCCAACGCCACGTCCAACGGGACCTTACCTCGTTATCCTGATGTATGTAGGACATGCTACCCTAATAATAGGTAAACAAACCGTATTAAACACAGGTTGAAAACTCAATCATTACCGAGACACTATCATCTTTGATTTTACATAAACTAACATTAGCATTATGATGTGGAACATACATGATGGGGGTCCAGTTCATTTTTAAATGTCACGTGAAAGAGTACTTAAACAGCGCTCGATCAAAGGTTGATATGACATGGCGGATCAGTTATACGGCTCCCCCGATCCCCTAGACCTTTTTTATGGGATATCTGAAAAGCAAAGTGTATTGCATACCGATAGTACGCCTTATAGAACCGATTCAAACATGTTTTTAAATATCGGCATATCAGTAGCAAGTCGATCATGAAGATAACACGAGTTCTCGACATATATACGTTTACTAAGGCCTTTTTGGCTGCATTTTCACTCAGGGGACCAAAAACTTTCAACTTTTCTGAATGTAATATTACAAAATTCGACGTGAAAATGATAAAACTTTAAACTCTGGTGCGATGAAAGGAAGTTTCCGTGTACGGAGTTCAATCGTTCAAAAGTTATACACGAGTAAAGTTGCTCGATTTCAAGCGCGTTTGACAGGTTTAACGCTGCAATATTGGTTTGCAGACATACGAGTGCGTATGATGTAGTGAGTGGATCCGCTAGATCTGAGTTACGTCTTGAATTTCTCGCACTAGAATTTAAAGTTTGATCATTTTTTCGTCGAATTGTATAATATTACATTCAGAAAAGTTGAAAATTTTGGTTCCCCGAGTGAAAGTTTAATCCCTTTTTTACTTATGATTAGGATGGTATGGCCCTTATGTCGTATGAATCGTAACTGTTATTTTTGAACACCCTATATACTATGTCATGGCAGAATCGCCTAACGTACCATACGAACATTAATTAACGACTTCAGGATACAACGAAACACCTGGCCGAGCTCCCAACTCAGATAGCTCGAGTCACATCTGGCTATGCGGCCTATCGCCTCCCACGCGTAAACATTGGAGAACCCCGAAAATTCGAGTGTTTCTCGCTCATTCCGATTTTCGTTCACTGCTTGCTGCTCAGCTAGTGCCATCGAATAACGGTAGCACGACCGGTTAAATGACCGATTTCACATTTTTGAAGTGGAAACTTCTCTCTAGGCGCACCGCGTACACAATAGCTGAGCAGTGAAAGAGTCTGACCCATCACGCTTCGAGGTTAAACGCTATTCGGGTAAATTCGCGGGAGGCGAGTTTAGCCGAGCGAAAGAAAAAACACGCAAGTGTGCAATCGTCATAAAAGTTTTCACTTCGATCGTGCAGTCTTATGGGCACAGTATTGGTCTGCTTTTTATTTCATAGTTAAATATATTTCTTCATTCCAGCACATATACAAGGCTATACAAATTTCCAGAAACCTAAATATCTCCAGCCTTACCATTTTTATAATACCAGCCACGTTTCGTGCCCGGTTGAAAAATAAAAAAGAAAAATTCGTACTGAATTGAATATCGCATTATTTGAATAGCTGCTTTAAATTACGATTCCAACGTGCAAAAATTGTGGCATTTATTGTGCACACGATACTACTTCTTAAATTCTCTTTTACCCACCACAGTACATAAATTCAGCATTTTCAAGAATATGTTCAGAATGCTGGAAGTTAAACATACTTGTAACCTGTTTCGTAAAGTAGTTTGCACATTATTTAGTATGTTGTGGTTGTATCCTCACATTTTCCCGCCACACACGTTGACGCAAATCGTTTGCACGTTGAGTTATGCTTTTTCTTTCTTCTTGTTATTTCCACCGTAAAATATATTGAGGGACCGCACGAATTTACAAATACCAATTCTTTAATCTTTCGTTAGTCTTCTTATATGATGTTTATCGTGGACTACACGATAATTAGATCAATATACGCGTTAATGTCTGGTAATTTTATGGCGGGGTCATAGCTGTCTAATAGCAGGATCGAACACGTTTGAAGTGGTTGTGTTCATTAGCGGTGCTAATAATATAATTTGTTACAGCAGCTTGCAGCGTATAATTAGAATAGTTTTAACAGGCTTATGTCCTGATAGTTGTTCCAACACTACCTCGTAATGCTTGCAGGGTTTATTACGAGCCTAATTACATGAAAGTTTGGTTGCTAAATCTGTTCTATCGTCGACTCGCCAGTGGTTTACGCAGCCGCGCTGCTTCTTATTAAAAAATAATCTTTCAATAAAAAAGCTGTTAATAACTGGAGGGAGGAAGGGGCACCTTTCATTTTTCGCCAGCGAATAAGCTGTATGTTTTCTTTCGATCGACCTCGTTTTTTATCCCATGTTAAGAGTTCTTCGCTTCTTCGAGGAATGTGTCTTCGAAAGATAAACTTTTCTTTGAAGTTAGGGAAAACCTGTAGTGGCATGGGGATTCTGTTCCTCTTTAAACGCGCATACGATTATTTGATTCTAGGTTATTAACTTAACTAGGTCAAATTAACGCTTTCAAACTTTTAATTTAAATTTTTATTTAGCGAACTTCAAACATAGCGATGCTCAGTGTGCCACCTAAATTACACGTGAGCACTCCAAAGTGTATAATTTGATCAAAACGCTTCATCGCAGCCGCAATATCTGTGGTTGTAAGGAAAAATGCCGCATGTCACAGTTTCAAAAAATTTGAGTTTATGCATTACTTGAGCTTTAGAGTTCTTCCTTACAACCACAGATATAAAGTCAGACATTTCATATGTAACGATCTAATAGGTGTTTAAAAAATGGCGATCTTTGGACGACAGGTAAGGAAACTAAGGAGGGTGAGCTAGAACTTCGAACTTGAATAGTGCCAGATTTTTCACCGTTTGATTTGTAGCGTATAGTTGAGCATATCACGGAGCAGAAAGCAGTAAATTCGTGCGGAACACATTTGTCCAGCTTTTCCCATGGCCTCTAGACGTCGAGGAAACAGTTGAATAATGAATATTAATTTTCTTTGCCGTGTTCTCCGTACTGTTCTCTGTGTCCGTAAGACTCATTGGCGAGATTTATGTCACCGAACCGAAATTCAGACCAACGCCCAGCGGCGTCGTGGTCCGATCACTATACTACTAGTATCTTGCCCGAAAACAATGTTTATGTCCTGCGTTCTTTCAGCTGCACGAGTTTCAACTCGTAACCATACTCGAAACTCTAAGCCATAAGAATCATTGAAATTATGCACCTCTGTTCATGTGCGAGATATGTACTTCACGTAATGTATAATTACACTAGTTTCGAATGTTATATTTTTATTAATTTTTATGAATCCGTTTCAGAAGAACTATTCTATATAAAGAAATTTTCCGAGAGTTCAAAATACGGAATACTCCTTAAATTGTGGGAAATTGTTTCATTTGCATTAGTCTCGTAGTTTTCACGAATTACCCGTTCCATTGGTGTCGCGAATTTCTTTCAAGCTTTCCACGGAAAGAGTATTGTCCCCGCGTTAAAATTGAAAGGAAATAACCGGCAACTTCTTTTCAATCTGTGATCATTTCCATTCTAATAAACGAAATTATAGCCGTGGACGACGCTTCGCGTGACATCGGCTGTAAGCGGGTGGTCAGCCGCAGGCGCTAACGAGTTCTCCCTCAACGCGTTTGTCTCCCTTTCCAGCCAGCCGATTAATCGGTTGATTCTTGGTAATTTCGTGCATTCCCAATTAGCACACGGCGAATATGCAGCATTGCACACTCTCAAACAACTTCACACGTACCTTCCAATTCATACGGGGTTTACTACCGCAGCATTATTTTCTGCATTTGCGACTTTAATCATCTCGTTTCCAAACATGCACCATTAGCTTTTCATAAATATCATGACACGTAACAGCAAGCCATATTTTGTCGATGGAGATCACGTTGTAAGGGAAGTTCCCATTAATTTCAACGATAAATAGAAATGCAAAGAAACATCAATCTATCTGTATAATACAATACACACAGAATATCTCAAATTTAAACGACGAAACAAAAAAAAACGATCAAAAAAATATTTTATACAGTTTGTCAGTTAACCCTCTATTGCATTCCGTTCCCAATTGGGGACTTAAATATCAAATGTTCTATAGTAAATTAAGTAGACATTACTGAAGACTCTGAGCATGTTGGTTCCAAGTGGGAACATTGCGCTTATGAATAAAACCGCATATGTATAAAGTTCCCATACAGGAACAGTCATGAAATGCAATAAATAAGATTTTCTAATAAAATTTTATTATTTATTTCACTACCACACTGATTTTTAAGTAGACTAACAGCCACATACATTTTTTTCAACTCGTCATAAAAATTCATGCGACAGAGGGTTAAATTTCGGACACCTTGTATGTAGATAGTCGTGGACGTATATAGTAAGTGAACGATCACAATTCATGGGGAAGCGAATGTAATTACATTGTTCAAATACGTAAACAAGCTTATGGAGTTTTGGAAAAATTATCTGACGAAAAATAACAGACGCTAATGTGTTTGGCAAAAAATGGGGGAAGCGTACACAAAGACGGCTATGTAATCATAACATTAGAATGTGGCGATGGATCGATCATCCAGTACGCGTTCTAGGACTCTTTTAATCCCTGGTCTCGTGGGTCCGATTAATTTCAGAATTCATATCAAATTGCTTTTGGTTGTGTAGTTTGTGCACGAAGAAAATGCCGAAAATTCCGCGTGGGCGTCATGCGAAATAAGTGAGTTATATCTTATCTGGTTATCTTGAAAAATGTTCTTGAATATGAGAATGATTCGGGCAAGTGGGGCCGTGCGCGATTATAGAGAGAACGATGGCTTGTGGTAGATTGGACAAGTTGACAGCTACCCGTCGCCGTGGAAGACACGAGTTTGTCGTGATTGTTTGCCCGATGTAAATCAAATCATTGTGCTGTTTCACTAGTGAGGGAGCCGGCAACTGCATGCCGTCTACAAAATTACGTTAATTCGGTGCGGTATAGTCGGAGAAATTTTCCTCTTCGAGCGCGCAGGATACCGGACATTACATGCGGTCATGTGCAGCAGGCTGCTTAAAAGCAGAGTGCAGTTTATCTTGAGGACTCTGAAGCTACCAGGTACACGAAATTTTCGATAGTTGGATCATGTTTCATATTCGTTGGGAATTTCCAAATGAAACGTCTCTACCCAATTTCAGGCTAACCATCTCTGTGGACAGGGCACATACTCCATATAAATTCACAAACACTGGTCCTAAAGGGCTGAACTACATCGTGAAGTTTCATTTCGCTGCTATCATCTCGGCAACTTTCGTTAAATAGGAAAGAAGCTTTCTCGACGAACAGGTTTATAAGACGCGAGAGAGCAGAACTCGACGAGCCTTTTTATCCTCGCGGATTTAAAATGATTCCAGTTCCTTAAGAGCGGATAACCGCGTTAATTTCATTTTGAATTCACAGTTCCGTGTACGTGTTTGCTTAAATACTCAGCGCTACGGTCTCACCTGGAAATTTCGCGGAAGCATGTATTAATTAGCGGAAATATTTCGAAACAGAAAACTCTCCAGAGGTGTGTTTCCATCCTGCTTCGGTTGCAACAGGGAAAAGGTATACCGACGCATTATATTTTCCATAAATATGCAAAGTTTTACAAAAATCGAGCATCATGAACAGGCCATTAAAAAGATATGAATATCAAATGCCAATTACAGTCACGAAACAGTGAACAGCCCTTGCAAGATGGAATTAAGCCTGTAATGACAGCGTAAAACTGTTATCATCTGTATGCAGCAAGCTTCGATATTGTCGCATGCAAATTGTCAAGCACGCGTGGAAGTCATCCGAAGTTTTCTCGTTTCGCGTTCAATCAAAATGCGAGGCAGCGTGATCGAGTGGTGTGTCTTATCGTTACTCCACCCGATGCTCGTAAATCCCCTTTTTCCTAGGCTGTCTCCATTCTTTCTCCCCGCCTCTCTGTTGCACTTTTCCGTGTGGCGCGCTTTCCCTCCGTAACTTTCTTCATTTCGTGTGTTTTTAGTTCTTAAATCGCTGATTTACAGTTTCGTACGATCGCATCCTCCAGGCGTGACCATCGTTATAAATCTGTTGTCTGGACGCATCGCCGATAAATTTCTCGGGCAATGTCCAGAGTTTCAACGGATCTGACCAATTGGAACATTCACAGCATTAGAAACTTTAGGATACTTCTCTGGAGTAAAACTGACCCAAGTGGAATCTTACACCGATCGCTGGCTTCTTCCTGTATGATCGACGTACGACGTTAATAATTTGAAATTATGTCCTACCAATGCACAGTAGACCAGGAACCGCGAAAACGTAGCCAATTCGTACGGTCGACTTATAGGATATAACACTAGTTGGGCGAGAAAACTTGGAAAGCTTTCTATATAACTATTTTGTATATTTTCCGCGCATATTTGCACATTTTCCGCACATATTTGCATATTTTCCGTGTACATTTGCCTATTTTCGTACATGTTTGCATACTTTCGGTGCATAAATATTATGCTTTTTGCATATTTTAAGTGCACATACATCCGCTGTCTAGTAATAAATATTGCCATATTCGTCAAAGCCTGTATAGCGCGCAAACGTCGTCCCTGAAGGATTAACCTAGTATTGCAACTAATCTCAGCAGGACTCGCAGACGCACCGATGTTAATGTAGTATCAAGTTGAATAATTATACACGTTATACATATGTGTGTACACGGGTGATAATATTGATAAGAAACATTGAACAAATGTTCCTTCCAGATATAATCGATGCCCAAAAGCCCTAACCCTACGAGGATGATGGCGATCGTCATTTCCTTTCGCTACGATGGATATTACATTATGTTAGGGATGTTACTGAAAATTCAGACTCTGATATTTCCCATAACCATGTTCAAAATATGAAAGAGTATCGTGTCTAATAATTTGTTCGTGTATAATCAATTTAAAAATATTCTTAGAGTCGGTATAATGTACTGATGTCGTCCCCGAAGAGGTTAATGCATAATTTACAGCGTTCTCGGAACCATTGTCTCAATGAGCTTGAACAGCGTTTAGCGCAGAGTGATGGGGTTTAAGTTATGATTTGCAGACTCCAGATGTCTTGACGGCATTTCCCGTCGATCGATTTAATTAAACATTCTAACCCAGAAAATTACGCGAAGCCGTCGAACATTCCACTTGGCTCCGTGCCCTCTCATCAGTATTCAATGAAAGCGTTCTTTTAATCACCGCAGATATTCTCACCTTGGCACGAGGATGAGGTGTGTGTCTAGCTAAAGACTTGTTACGTGCTCCCTGTAATTGTCTGTCGAAGTGTTAACTATCTGCACCTGCCGCGGAATTGGTCCCCGAACTACTCAATCCTCGGACGTCTTAATTAAGTAAGAACTTACGTAATCGAGTTACATTCTTTGACATCAGAACGCACTCTTGATATTACAAAAGAAAACTAGCTCAACTCGCTGCATTTGTAGATAGACTCGAGCTATTTTATTTTAAAGCATTATTTTAAGCGACGTCGGAATATGATCGAATAAAACGATTTAAAATGTAAAATAATATACGCAAAAGTGAGTCGAAATGGGGGATTAAAATGTGGAGGAGGTAGTGAAAGAAAACTCACACCGTAGAGATACTCCTCAACACTCTTTATTACAAACCCGGATTCAGTGGAGAACTAAGTACTGGTCTCTAAGACGCTTCGAGAGGAACTGTCTTTCTCAAAAAACCAGGAAACCCCTCCTAAGCAAGGAATCGTGGAAGACAAAGGAAGAGTGAAGGAACGAATAGTGGGAGACGCGTACGGAGCGGGGAAATCCGGAAAAACCCACGAAGAAAGGATAGTCAGGAGAAATTCAAGAAGAAAGGAAGGTCAGGAGGTTGTAAAAGTAAAAAACGGAAAACTGACCTGTCCGGGGTGATAAAGAAGGCATAGGATGAGGAGTTTCCTAAGAAAGGTGACAGTGGCGTGGGGCAGCGCCAAGGCCGCCACAAAAATTTTTTCATTTGACTCTTCGTTTTCGAAAAAAGCGAGTTTGAAAATTCAGCGAATCGGCTGATGCGTCTGATCATGACCTACCGATTCTACTTCGTGCAGACACAATGCGTGCAAAAAAATGTTGTTCTTTCTTTTCGACTAACTATTGCGGGTAGAATTACGTCCCGATCGGTTTTCCACGGTATGCGGGACACCCTGTACACAAAACCGATCATTTGACCAGTGGTTTAGTCTTAATCATTGTTGACCGACATGGTACTCAAGGTATTAAATCAGCTCCCCACTTCAAGAACTGTTTCACAGACAGCGTAGATACAATGAGTATGTATATAGTACTATTTGTCGATGACAATAATCATGGCTTTAACCGCGACAAACCCTTCGGAAGCCAGCCGTTGCCAGGCTTCATCTACGCTCTTCGGTAATGAATATATCAGGCAAAGCAATTAGTGTCTAATGAAGTTTCCCTTCGACGACGAAGTATGCAGAAAGGAATTAAGGGTCGGCCGTGTGTTAAGGAGGCTTGAAACGACGTTATCAGCGTGACGTATGTACGGCAATTTGGCCGAACGCTTAACGTCGCCGAGAATGTCACGATTCCGATTGAAAGAGTATCTCGAGTTTAATAAGTCCGGTAGAATAAAGGAAATTTTCGGGGAAAGAGAATCCAAAGCGTATACTCCATCGCTGGATTCCTTTTGCCTGGTTCCCGTGAAAGTGGCTCGCCTCGCGTTACGCGTAATAACGCCTAAGAAAATTGGTACCAACGTAATTTTCCCGGAGATCTGTAATACGAGTGCTTAAATGTCTCAGCGTCGCGTTGCGTTATCCTATTAGATCGCGGCCGAATGACTTCTTAATTGAATTATCTGTAGAGGAGATTGCGGAAGCTAATGTGTTTCCGCACGGTTGCTTCTTTTCTTAGCCGGCGCGGTGCGGCGAGCGGACTTCTCCCGGCTCCGAGGAGATGATATTGACGAAAGAAATCAAGGCCACTTTTGCAATTACCGTATTGGAGACGCCATCTGATGCTATTTGCGAACGGATCTCGTTGAATCACGATTTCGAATAGAATCTACTCTACCGGGACCCCTGATGAAATACATGTAGGTTACGGTTCGCTTTGTCCTCGTGTGGCATCGGTGAAATGTAATTTAAATCGTCGAACGATCCGAAGACTCGTTTTTTGGGAACAAAAGTGTCGGGATTGATCAGCGACCACTGACAGGTTAACGAGAATTCGATTTCGCCGCTGAGCCTTTGCTCGAGGAAGTAAACGGGGGTGCAAGTGGGGGTTGGCTCGCGCGGCGAAGAACAGAAAAGAGTTCGTTCCGCCACCCCTTTATTGTCAAACACACTGAACTTTCTCTCTCGGTCGACTTCAAACACGAAAGGACTGCGGAATCGTGGGAATCGTCCACGCGACTCTCCCTGTTCTAGATCAACTGTCGATGTCAGTGTCGGACCACCTGCTCGGAATTTAATGAATCGATTCGTTCGTCTCCCCGCCTTCGTTTCCGAGTTTCTTCCTTTTTCCTCCCTCCTCGTCCCTTTCTCCCCTCTCCTTATCCGGTACAAAGAGTTTCTTCCGGTCTCGAGTTCGATTTATATTTTCCAGTTGCGAGCAGCGAAGGGGAAATATTTGTGTAGGCGAGAATTACGATAATACGAAGGGCCGTTTCTCTTCGGCGGAAGAGCCGAATTTATGATCCCAGCGATACGTGAGCCCGATCTCCGAGGAAGATTAAAGGGGATATCGTGTTCCTCCGGGATTCTTTCTATTTGGCGCGCGCGCGAGAGCGCAAAAGCGAGCGCACCGCAATTTGGCCGGCCGTCCGTTTCTGAGGTTTATCACCGTGACGTGTACGTACACGCGGCGTCGTCGAATCCACCGGAAAAATGCCGCGGCCTTATTGTCCTATAAAAGCGTGACGTTATCGTTCATCCGTGTAACATGTCCCTTCTAAACAGCGTTAACCGGATTGCAACTCGTTGCATTCCTGATTCCATCGCAGCGTAATTTTCCTCTTGAAACGCGACAAGCGTGCGCTCGTTCGGCGGGCACTTCGACGGATATCAACGTCGTTTTATCGATGAATCTCGAACAATTTCGCGGGAACGTTCCCCGTGTTCACAGCGAAGACCAGGCACATCTGCATTTAAAAACAAAAATTTAGGGCGGCTAGATAACGCGACTTCGTGAGTTGATAGATGGCCAACCCCACGTCACGCAGTTCTTTTCGGCGCAATATCTCGGCGGCCAGTCGAGCGTTATCATGACGAATGATGAACGCTCAGCCACCGTTAATAAGAGTAATCATGCTGACCCGCGGTAATCGCACTCGGTTCATTTCATCTTTCCGACTAGTCATTCATTTCGAGAGATGTTTAATTAACCGTTTTTCTACCTTCGATGTAGCGCACTGTGGGACGAAACGAGCCCATTCTTTTATATGTCATTAATTACATTCATCGTAAATAGTTGGAAGTCTTTGATAGATTAGAAGAAGTTCAACCTTTTGTTAAGGTGTAACTCCTTTGACTTGCACACCATTATTAAAGAAGTTATTCACACTTTATGTACCTAATACGATCAATATACATACGATAAAATATGTAACTGTTATGATTGAAACAGCATCTTCCAATGTGAACTTCTCATAATCATGAATTAGGGTTATGGATTCGGAAGACCTCTTCATGCATTTTTAAAAATTCATTTTTGTCATACTACAATGGATTGAGTAATGCGCCATTCGTTTTTGTCTGAAATTTTTATTACAATGGTTATATTACTTTGATTTAGTGGTATTTTTTGGGGATGATTGTTCGGCAATCAACGCGTTAGTCACGTATCTGTTGCATGTTCGTGCGAGTACATTTTAGTAGCGTAACTATTTCGAATCATGAAATCACGAGCAGTACGAATCGTGTACAGTAATTAGACAACAATCTGCCGTGTTCAAACACCACGTTCAATATCTATGATCGCCTGCGGGCATCCGACAGATCCCACGGTCCGACGGGGGACGCTCGAGAGTATTCAGCGGTGCTCACGGTCAAACAAGCATTTAAGAACGGTTTGGTAGGTTCGGCAAGTTTCGACTTTTCAATCTCAGCTCGGCGAACTTCCTCAACTAACACGTCTGCGGGACGCGTATACAAGTTTCACGATCATGAAACGCCAAGCACCCGTCACATCGAGTTTATTATCGCAACAATGTGTATTTTTCGCTCCAGTTACACCTAGTTTGACCCCGTTCCTCCTCGATGTGACCATTCGCACCGGCTTTTTATTATCCCTGCTCTGGCAAAGCGATTCGAGATGGCGTTCGATACAGAGAACGGCAGCCAATTCCTCTTTTATTCCTTCCTATTACGGAACAACGTCTTGTTGTTGATCTCGGTACCCTGAGTAATTGCCAGTAATTGGGATCCTGTTATCAGGAAGGTGCAATCCTAAGTTTCTTTCATCGGCGACTATATCCGACGCCTTATTGTGCTCGTTTCTGTCGGAGCAAACTGTCCACCGTCTCGTGCCACCTGTGGCTATCGAGGTTGCTCGAAGCGCATCCGGATCGAAGCATTAAATCGCGAGTTACAAAAAACATTTACCTTGTTGTATGTGCTTCGTTGCGATTGCGTGTGTTCGACAGATCAGAAAAAATCCTCTTCTTTTCGCGTTACCATCAAGCCTATTCAGGCATCCCGCGTATGTTTGCCATACTCGTCCCGCGCGTAAAATCGCTGGCTTCACCTGGCTATAAAGAATGAAACAGCAATTACACGGGGATGTACATACATACAGTGACTCCCGCAAATATCCGAAAAATCCAAAATTCGATAACTTTTTTAATATTGGACTATATACGTGTTAGGCAGTGAAACGGTGCCTCGGTAGAGCCCTTTGAAATGTTGCACTTAGGGCCGTTTATATCCCAAAGGAGTATCCACTATTGTAGGACTAAATGGAAAAGATTCCCATAAGTCCCTGGTTATAGTCTAGGAAAAATTTTGAACATGTCTCTGTTAAGGCGGTAGACTCGTTTCCAGGATTGCAAGGGTGCGGGATTCGCGTTCTCACTTCTCGATAATACAAAAATGGGGGTTTTCAGTAGTCAAAAACTGTTTTTTCGTTTACGAAGCGTAATTTGCATTATTTGAATTATTGCAGTTGTATGCTTCCGAATAATGCAAATTACGCTGGTAAATATAATGCTAATTAGACTTCGTAAACGAAAAAAATAGGACTTTTTGAGGGCGACAGCGCCCTAGATCGATCTTTTATCTAGCGTATTTGGCTACTGAAAAAACCTGATTTTTGTATTATCGAGAAATGAGAACGCCAATCCCGCACCCTTGCAATCCTGGAAAAAGGAGTCTACTCCCTTAACGTGGTACGTTTGGTATGTTTGCAGACGAGACAGAGCAGCGGGACTGTGGGGAACACCGAGGAGCAAGAAGGGATGAGCGGCTGTTCCCCGAGAACGTCCACGGGGACGATAACGATGACGATGACGACAGCGTCGACAACTTCGACGTCGACGATGACAGTTACGTCAGGGCCGCTGCCATTCCTGCCCGCCGAGACCCAATCATCGATATCGTCCGCGACCAACTCGCAGGAATTTAGCGAACGGCAATTCCAAGGTGCTCAGTACCGATGTGCGTCCGCCACGACCGCCATGTTTTCGCCGGCCTCTTCGTCCGCGAACACCAGCCATATGGCGACAAGCAACCACCTTTCCCTGCCGGTGTCGCCGAAAAGACCTGCGTCTGTCTTGTCCAGTAAATCACCTAACATAACCAAGTCTCAGATGAAAGGTAAGTCGAAGTTACAATCAGAGACAAAACGACAGGACACCCTGTCAATTTGTTAATTTTTATTAGGTGTATGCAGAAGTTTTATGATCGTTGTTATGAATGATTATGCATGAACGATTGCAATAGACTAAAACTTCTGCGTACATCTATTATTTAATTGTTATTATTTGGTCCATTTATAAGAAAGTTATTCTGATTTAAAGTGCGTGCCAGCAGTTATGAGACCGACTGTAGTTATTCCAAGTATTTCGAGTCCCGAGACACTTTGATTTGCCTCTAAAGTATTGGGAAGAATAAGATTACCATTTATGGAGACATCTGAAGAGTTTGTGGTACATGCGTATCATTTATACGTGCGAAGCACCGATGCAGCAAGTTTACTGCTGTTGTCAGAACGCGAGAGATGGAGTAGGATCTTCGAAGGAGTACGACGCGACGTTCAGAAGGGGGACGTATTGAAGTGTCTGTTGAAATGAATGGCGGAGATGTTCCAGGCATAAGCACTTCGAGCAAACATAACATCTGACAGGAAATGGAGTAACTTGTACTTGGAAATTTGTAGTTAGAATTGTCAAGTTAGAAAATGTTTGAGAGAAAATGCTCTCTTATCTCTGTTCAACGAAAACGAAATCTAGCGAATCATTTCTGTCGAAGCTTCATTGGAATGAATCGGATTAATCTCCACTTTAGTCGAACGTTGAGGAATGGTTGGTTCCTTTTGGCGATTAATCGTGACAGGTAGAATGTTGTAGAAAGAACTGCCACTGGTTAAACTGCAGATAACCGTGTGCGTCAGGGAAATGTGACGCAGGTTCATTATTTAAGTAATTACCTTGAAAGTTGCGAATCTGTTCAGTACACGCGTTATTCGATATTTCCGAAGTTACATTGTACTGTGCAGCACCTACGATGCGTTGGAAAATAGTCCGACCACGGGAGATTAATATATTATTTCGAACTAGTTCTACACAGATCATGCTATGTATATTAGACAAATTAATTATAATACTCTGCTTTATCTCGATCACAATTATTTCGAAAAGTTAACGTCTACACTTTCGAATTTCCACCAGCAGCAAATTGAAAATCCAGTTTCCGGAACACCATAAATAGAATAATTTTCTTTCGCGAAACGTGTTCTAGCAAATCCGAAAATTCGGGATAACACGATGACGAATTCCCTCTCAGGTTCTACACCGTAGGAAGCAGGATCGAAGGAATACTGCCGGAACATTGGAAATCAGCCCTCCGGACAAGTCGTAAAATCGAATTTTTCGTGTTCCGAACGCGACGAGTTCGTTCGCCGTTACTTTTTCAATTCGTTAGCTCCGTCGAAACGACGCGACGCTTCAGAAGTCGAACGCGTAACGGGTCCGCTCGAGTCTCGGTTCTCTTTTCGTCTGAAGCGATAACTTGTTAACAAGTAGCTCGTGGTCGTTGTTGGATTAAACAGCCAATTAACGCGAGACCCGTCGGGAATTGATTTCTCGCCGGGAACATCGTGCGGAAACGGAAGCGCGATTGCTTGCTCCAGTGTCCCTCGATTTTTCGCGACGCTCGCAAGTAGCGGAAGTTTACGTCGGAACGTTTTAGTGGAAACTGTAACGATCGATCATTCGGCCAATATGAAGCGCGTTTTTACAACCCGGGAAAACGGTCGACCGTTAAGACTTTTGACAGAGTCGGCGATAATCGTCGACCATTGATGGTCCCGCTAAAAGCGGAGGATATGGGCAAACGAAATTCCATGTCAAAGAGATCGCGACTGTGAATCGCAGTCGGGAAACGGGACGCGAGAGACCGTGAGCCTCTTCCTTTGCTGCAAATGCAAAGGGAGGTGTGTAACGCGCCAACGACTTAAGTTCTACAGCTTCCGTTTCACTTGGGGATTTTTTCAGCGGACGATGTCGGGGAACTATATGCGGACAGTTTCGTATTTAATGCTCGTGATACTCGAGGGGCTCGAGTTACTCTTTCGCAAAACACCGATGATCCCGAAGCTAGTAGCTGGAATCACTCGGCGAACTCTGCCAGCGGTATAGATAACTTTATCGGCGATCAGCGCATCGCGGATACACGCCGCATGTACCAATAAACAAATTTTCAGTGACCTTTGAGATCGATCGTTCTGCAACCGATTTCAATCGAATCGTCATTTTTACCACGGTTTCAACGCCGGTTATGACCAGCGCTCCCTATTTCACGAGTCTTTTACGTACCGTGTGTTACACGTGAGTGAAATAGGAAGCTTTAATTGAAACATGGATGCTCTAACTCCAAGTTCTAACGGTACTTTGGAGTACCACTTACTTTAAAATGTTACCGTGGTCTGAAAACGTTTAGAACCAACCTAGGTCTTGCAATTACCGCTGATTTACAGTCTTCCGCGATGCTACGAAGTGGCGGCAACGCTCGGAAATACCACATTCAGGTGCAAAATGCATGTGTATGTTTCTCTTTTTGTCAGCTGATGCGTATTGTTGCAATTTTGAAAGCATTTTTAATATCTACAGAATGCTTCTTTTCGTATACATCTTATAAAGATCTCTACCGTAACTATCAGAATTTTATCCCCACCACTGGGTGAGACCAATTAAGCGGTAATCACTAGAGTGCGGGAAAATACTAGAATTTAAAATTCCAGAGAGTTTAGTACGATTTTTATTTATTTTAAAACCTTAAAGAGTACCACCACTGAAAATAAGATGCTACACGATTTCACTTTCTTATCATTTGCCTAGAAAAATTAAAAATTGCATAAACATCCGCAGTCTAGCGATCACGCTCGACGATCGAGCCAGCGCAGCGAAGAGTTACAATTTAGACCTTGAGATTTGTAAGACATATACAGGGTGTTCATTTGAAAACTTTCCAGCCGGATATCTCGAAAAGTATGAAAGATATTAAAAATGCGTAAAACGCGTGTCCAAGGATTTCGAGGGGAAAAGAGGGGGGCAGTATCAGTTTTTTATTTGGGTGGTGTTTTCAAGGTCATTTGAAGGTCAACTTTGTTTTTTCAAATGCAAACCTATATTTTTTATTATGGGATCTTATTGTACGTAAAAAGACCAGCAATTTTCGTATTATATTTTTTTTATCCGCGCACTAGTTTCGGAGATATTTAAAGAGACGCAGAGCGAGTCATACTTGTACTGCGAGAAAGTTTGTTATCTCTTTATAACTATAAGAAATTTTCAAAATGTTCTTCGTTGTTTTCTAAACAATGATACAGACGATTCTCAAATTCTGAACGAACATTTTTGAAGGTATCTGTTGGAGTAGCTCTACAACAGACAACATCAACAAGAGATCGATAGAGGACAATTTTGTTTTCAAACGGTACGTGCTAGTACATCGGGTAAACATCAACGATTTGCGTCGCAGATTTGTACAGGGGTGCAGAGCTATTCCAACAGATACCTTAAAAAATGTTCGTTCAGAATTTGAGAATCGTCTGTATTATTGTTTAGAAAACAACGAAGAACATTTTGAAAATTTTATATAGTTATAAAGAAATTACAAACTACCTCGCAGTACAAGTATGACTCGCTCTACTTCTCTTTAAATATCTACGAAACTAGAGCGCAGATAAAAAAAAGTATCCTACGAAAATTGCTGGCCTTTTTACAATAAAATCCCATAATAAAAAATTATAGGTTTCCATTTAAAAAAATAAAGTTGACCTTCAAATGACCTTGAAAACGCCACCCAAATAAAAAAACTGATACTGCCCCCCTCTTGCCGCCACGAAATCCTCGGACACGTGTTCTACACTTTTTTAATATCTTTCATACTTCTCGAGATATTTGGCTGAAAAGTTTTCAAATGAACACCCAGTATGTTATATGTATATGCGCGATAACTCGAGTATAGGTATCTTTCGCGATCTTTCTTGCAGCAGCTATGTGTTCGGATATCGTGGGTGTTATCTCGAAAACTGCGCCCGCTTGAAAAAGAGGGAAACGCAAGAAAGGAACGCGAAACCGCAAACTCGTAACCGGGTTAAGCAGAAGCTATTTGTCTGCGGTTCTTCCTGCGCGCTTTTTCCTCGCCGTTACCCATTACAGCAAAATCACGAGGTTTCTCGGTCCGATCTATTCTCTCTCACTCTCTGCCTCTCTCTCTCGCGTCGTCTGTCTCTTTCTCATTCCGTAGGCCAGAGTACAATAGCGCATGGACATACCGGTGCAGAATGTGCTTATAGGAAAACCATAGCCGCCGGTACGTACAAAATCAATGGGCCGTGAAACGAGGCTATTAAACGGTCGAGTCAAGCACCGATGATCCAAGTTCTCGACCGCTTGTACCTTCTCATCGCAGACGGTGTTCCGCTCCGAAGCTGAATCCGAACCACGCCGACGGGGATCACATATCGCGGGATGTTATCGACCGAAGCGTTTAATTTGTTCGAACGAACATTTCTAACTCTACCGTTTGGAAAAAAGTAAAGCATCGTGACGGCGGCATGAAAACCGAAGGACGTGTTTCACGATTTCTACGAGATCTTCGACAATCGAGCGCAGCGCCACGCCGCGCCGTCTCGTTCCCCCTGTTTCGCGATTTCACTACGCGCCAGTAATTAATCGCGTCGAGCGCATCTCTCATGACTATTCTTTGTGCCGTCACTTTCGTGGATTTGTTTTATTTTTATGGGAAAATCGATGTCCCGATATCAGTACAGAGACTCAATTTTTATTGGTGCGTATTAAGTAGGGTAACTCGTGTAGAGAAGTTCTTTTGTACGTTTATACAGAGTGTCGCAAAATGTTCTACTTCCTTGAAAGGGACGATTCCTGAGGTCATTTGAAGTAACTTTTTCCTTTGCGAAAATATTCTCCGCGGCTTTGTTAACACATTACCGACCGGTGATTATTGCATAATTTTGAAGAAAATCTATGGTACATGACTAAACACTTTTTAACACTAAACCTACCATCACCGGTCAAAATGACTGGTTCCAGATTTTTTATTTTACGATTATTGATATAATAAAAATAATTTCATAAGAAATGATTGTATAGATATCTTTCGTGGAGCACATATTACGATAGGAGCTGCACAAAGTCTAAATAAAATGAATCTTGTCATTTTTATAAGGGAACATGTACCCGTTACGTTTAAGGCTCGATAGGGTTGGTGCTAATGAAACCTTCAATAGCAACAGCAATTTTCATTGTGAACTAACAAGTCACCCTCACTAACGTCATCTAATAGTTTCATTTAAGATTGACGTTAGCTGGCGTTAGTAAAGCGTGGCGTTAGCTTTGGCTGACAATGAGTCGGAATCCGTCCGCTGTAGCCGCGCTTTGACTGGTCCGTTTGCTGATTGGGCTGTTGGTCGTGCGACGCACAGATGTAAAATCGACTAACTTTGTTAACACATTACCGACCGGCGATTATTGCATAATTTTGAAAAATCTACGGTACATGGCTAAACATTTTTTAATGGAACATTCAATAGCAACAGCAATTTTCATTGCGAACTACCAAGTCACTCTCAATAACGTCATCTAATAGTTTCATTTCAGATTGCAATGTAAAAGCAAATTTCCATGCTTTCTTTTGGTACAGCACAATTATTAAAAATCCTATTAATAGGCTTCCGGTAGGTAAAGTGTTAATATTTTGAATCTCATATTGAAACTTTAGGAACGTTCGAAGTATAGTATTATTGATTCATACAACGAAAATTCGATTTTTTGGCCGGTTCCACGAGTTGTCCCCCTTAAAATAGAGAAACACTCGGAGACACTTCTGAAACGATTCTGAAATGCTTTTTGGTACTCCGAACTTTTCGCTTTCACTGTTTTTAGCTCGCAGTGAAATGCAGCCTCGTCCGAGCCATTAGGCAACAGTAGAAACAGAGAGGTCATGCAAAAATTGTGGGACGTACGAAAAAATTTTACAAAATATTTTACAAAATAGTAATAAAGTTAGATTTGGTGGCAGAGCTGGACAGGAAAATGAGAAGTGTGGGTTGAATGCGAACTAACATAAGATCGAGACGAAGATCTTGACGCAGGTCTGGTAGAATTCGTATTCTTTCGATCATGGTACATTAAATGTATTGTATGTAATGATTTCACTGTTGCAGAGTTCAGGGAGGCTTTCAACCTGTTCGACAAAGATGGCGACGGAAGCATCACGAAGGAGGAGCTGGGCAGGGTGATGCGTTCCCTTGGACAGTTCGCAAGGGCCGAGGAACTTCGCACTATGATGCAAGACATCGATGTAGACGGTGAGTTTACAACGTTGCTTGTCCAATAAATAAACTGCGGATCTTTCTGGAAAAGAAAAACTGCGAGCAACGTGAAGGAAATAAACATTTATTTTTTCTATTAACAATTACAACTCTTTAACCTAGCACAATATAATTAGCTAAGGCTTGACTTACCAATCTTATCGTAGTATACCATATTGTTGCCGATGCTGGTTATAAACATTTCGAATATCACGAACTGCATCAAATCCACAGTCTGGCAGTGAGATTTTTTAACGATAAAGTGACGCTTTCATTCAATATGAATACAGTTCGTTATTTGATGTACACCAGTAATCAAATTTAGAAGTAGTAGACGCTTGAAACTTTTTTATCAACAACCTCTTTTGAAACTGTGTCCTTGGACTTTTCAAAAACAGCTTGACATGAAATTTCTTGAAAGTACCGAGGATTTGAAACATTTTCCTTAATAAAACATGTTTCATTCCAAAAAATCTCTCCTAAAGTGAATTATTTATGTCATTGGTGAGTCTTTCAGAATTGCGCACAATTCGCTATTAAGAAATGTAAAAATACCACATGAACAACGTAGAGAAGATTACCATGAATTGTTTCAAGAATTGAATCACTGAATAAAAATAAAAAATGGACGCTTGTAATTCAGTCGACAATGTACATATAGTGCCGAACCTATATAACAATTTTAATACCAACAGTGTGATCCCGAAATTATTAGGTAATAAAATATTTTTAAAGCATATGGATGTGCTTCGATAACATTTATCAAAATGGTAATATTCGTCAGAAGCGTCGGAATTATTATCCTTCGGGTTTAAATAATATTCAGCAGTTATTGATTACTTTCGAGTGGGACGGCGCGGCGCACAGTGCGTTGAGTCAATGGGATTTCAGGACAAAAATCATAATTGCAGTTTAAATACGTTATTTGCATACATGTTAACTAAATATTATATTTTCAGTGTTTTTGAATAAATATTTACAATATAAATAGTAAAATTATAAATTTAACAAAATATTATTGCAGTATCATTTTTTCTTAGAAAAGTATGCCTTCAACGTCATTAACACTAGGTTTACGGAGCTGTAGAAATAACTATTTCACATTACTTTATAAACATAACAAGGATGTGTCTATCCAAATTTTTGGCTATTTTTCCAATAATGTATACCCAAGGAAATATATTTGGTAAATAATTCCTCAGGAACGCACCTTTACAATCTTAATAATCGCAAATTAAGAATATTAGAACCCGTCATTTTGATGGGTCCCGTAAATCTAGTGTTAACAGGTACATTATATTGTAAAAACCTTAGTTTTTCTTTCTTCGTGGTTGCTTGAAAACCATATCTCGAAGATAGATCTATTAGTAATAGATCACTCAGAATATGAAAAAAAATTTTGTTTAATTGTCGGGCAGCTGGGGACAGCTAATTTTTGTGTAATCCTTTGCAGGATACATGTATGCATATTTTCCAATAAAAATCATGGAGGAGTTTTAAGGAGTACTTTTTTAAAATCTTAATTAAAGTTATAAAAAGCGTTGCAATTTCTGCTACTAAGTCTATTCTAAAAAAATGAACATAAAAGCCAAAGTAGTGTAAAAATTGGAAGTACTTATCCTCGGAAACACGTTCCATTTCAAATATGTAATACAAAATTTTTACTTTTATCGCACTGGTACACTAGCTCGATTGGAAGATGAATTTCGACTGAAATTGTTGACACACACGCAACTTGAAAGAGCATCGTGAACGATTGTTTATTTCTTCCAATCTCACTTCTTGCCTTAATAATACAATACCAAAGAACCCTCCACTGACGACATTGTTTAACAAAACGGAAGTTTACGTTTTGATTTTTATCCCATGACAACGCACTGTGCGGCTGGTCGACCGATAGCATAATCGTTTCAATCGCCATTTCACGAGGGATCCGACGTGGCTCGTAAACAAGGTGGTAAACAATTTGGTATAGGACGAGGTCTTCAAGGTTTACCATTCGTCCGTGTAACCACGTTGGCCCACTTACAACCTTTCCACCCGTCGTCGGCATCGACTTAATTGCGGGTAATTTTCGTGAAGTGTTCTCCCGCGTGACAATGGAAAGGACGTTCCGTGAACGGAGCGTCTTTATTAAGTCAGATCTACTCACCCTCGAACTCTTTCCTTTTCTCCGACCATGCGCGTTCTTGCACAACCATACTCCCACCAGGCAATTTTCTTCTTCTTCCCCAGCGTCTCCTTTTTCTTCTATTTCGATCCCCGCATTTTCGAGAAAGAATATAGAGTTGGCCAAGAATGCTGGACGAATGACTGCAGTCAAGCTAAAATTTCTATTGTTTCGACGACCGACGACGATACTCCTACCACGATCTTAACGACCGCAATCCCCTTAACTTATCCAACCCTTCTGTCAGGAAAACTTACTTAGACATATTTCAGCGGATACGACGTGCGAGTTTCGCTGGAAATTAAATCGCGATCATTACCCTCGAACGACTTTGTTAACTGAACCGTCAAAATTAAGATCAAGGGAAGTTAAATATGGAAGTCGTGGCTCGAAGGGTTTGAAGGAGTTTTCGGAGCTTTGTACCTGTTGCTGATTCTTAAAGCGGCAAGAAAATGTCTTTTTTTATTGCAATAATAAAAGCATCACCGTTGCCCGTCCTTCGTTTACGGCTCGTTAGAATGTTTGTGATTTCGGAGCGAGATAACCTGAATGAGTTCTTTTCCCGTGGGTTGACGGGATCAGTGTTCCAATCGAAATTAGTTGTACGTCTAAACTACCGTCGTGTCGACGTCACTCGCTGCGCCGAATTCGCAAACTGTCACCGTCAATTGCGATTCGTGCTTACCGCGTGTAAAATTTTTCCTCTCTATTCGTGAACTCTCTATACATACCGAGCCGTATCCATTGCTCGTGAAAGGCTGCGCAACACAGTGACAGAATATTTATTAATTTTACGCCTCGGTGAAACCAATGGACCGTGGACTGCCATGTTCTCGCAGTGGTTACCGCGTTGCCCCGACTAATGAGTATTAGGTGTAAGGGAAAGTTTTGTCTTCTTTTTCTTATAAATTCGAAATCATTTATTTAATGTTTCTAGAAACAAGTCAATCCATTATATATTTTCATTGATTAGATGTGAACACCGCGGATTTTAATGAAAAATAAAAATGTTGTGCATTCATTTCAAGGAGGGTCCACGTAAAAAATTCTTTCATCCTTTAATAATTTGGATACATTGAAAATAGTAAATTCATGTTTCTAATTTCTCTTAATCTGTATTCTATTTTAAATTGTACCTACCCATTTTTGCCATAATTGCATAAAATCCGAAGCCTAGATGTGACCTTCTGCCAACGCTCTGGAAGCCTATTGACTCCTCGAATGTAGAAGGTCTTGTATTTTCCAATGCACCTCAATTTTACTCAGAGTCACCACTAAAAATTCCTGTACCATTATTCACACAATGTTGTTTACATTATTAAATATGTTGGTATCTAATCAATTACTATTCATAAAACGAAAAAAATCATATACAATGGAATTATTGTAGGTCGGAAGAAATGTTTAATTTTCAAGTTAAAACGGCTCCGACTGCAAGGGTTATAACCTTACCTGGTAATAGTCCAATTAAAGCCTAATCCTTATCTTGTGCTTAGATCAGAATGACCACAAGTACTATCAGGAGACTGTTCTCTTATCCGTATAGCGAGTCCACTTATGACAAAAACAGTGCGGGTCCGAATGGCTCAGCACTGTCGACCGACTTTTAACCGTTAACCCCTCAAATACGGTGCCAGCATTGTATATACCCGCACAATACGTTTAGTAAATGGGACTTCGAGACAAAAGCCATATCTCGGGTTTTTATGACGTATTCAAACATACTTCAATTCCGAGAGTATTCTCCGAGAGTCTTTACTAATTAGTAATTACAATTACGCTATTAACACTAAACCTACCGGCCATCATAAGTGACTGATGTGTATAGTATTGTAAAAATAACAACATTAAGTTTATTTATATTTTGTGCGATTTTTACTATAATATATATTGAAGTCAAAAAATATATTCAATAATTTCCCACGAAAACACTTTCACAATGGGTTATTTATTTTGACCTCTCGTGGTAGATTTAGTGTTAAGTATCGTACATTTAACAATTTCATTATTACACATTTCCATAAGATCGAAGTATCTGAAACACTATTGTTCAAAGTACTAGCCTTTGAAGTTATTTGTAGAGCAAAAACAAAGATTCTTTTCTAGACCGGAAGCTTTGCCGCATCATTCCCAGTTCGTGACTTCTTCTAACCTCTCATCAGCTCCAGGCCACTGTAATTATAACTTGAACTTTCCCGCGAAGATAGTTTCAATTTTTTGCTTTAGCTGTAAAAGCTGTTTTAATTACCTGAAACTTTGTATTCGCGTGCCCTGCAACGATTTTAAACATCTAAACAATGTATAATACACTGCGTGCTTTAGTTAAAAATTATAAAAGCATTAGTGCAATGTACCCTATCTTCATTAGAGTACAAACTATAAAAACTGAGCATAGCTTAATGTTAAGTAAATATTTGACTGGTAAGTGCTGTACATCGCGTCACAGATTCTCGAACACCGACTAGGGGGTAAACTGCCCGGTCCATTAAAAGCTACGGCGAAACTCTATGACTCGATAGTGATTTTTGCGTCGATTCATTCGGAGAGCAAGTTTCGCAGTCGCAGAATTACAATTCTTTCGCGTGGATTCCGCGCAGACTAATGAACGGTCGTCATTAGTATTCCGGCGTATTATTCCCCTTAATCGACAAGTTCGCTCAATTCTCGCCGCGAATACCAGACCGCAGGAAGGAATGCGTTTCAAGCAATCGGAATGGTTCGATACTACAGCTCGGGGGGGAACCTTCATTTGAGGGATGCGTCGCCGTCGCCGGGGGTGGCTTCGAATTTCGATACAGCAAGTATCGAGGCAAGGTCGTACGTGGCAGATGTATAATTAGAAGTAACGTGGCTAGCGGTACGCGAAACGAGACCGTTCCCTTCGTAATCACGCCTACGTCATCGAGACTCGTTTCATCGTCAATGCGTCCCCCTCTCGATGAATAACCTGCGCCTCTGTGCCTTCGAATTAATCAGACGCGCGCCTGTACGGAAAGAAAAAAATGTCGAAGATAAAGAGCAGGGAAACCTGAGCAGAAAAAATATAAGCATACCGATGGCAATTCGCGGTTATAGAAACGTTCCCGATGCGACGCCGCCGCATCGCCTCAATGCGCCTTCATACACCCTTCCAGGAGAGACCGACTGTCGCGACTTGTACCATAGGCAACTACTTGGCTTGCAGGTACAGTCACTTGCAATAACATTCGGACACTCTTAAAAAGACGACAACTTTTTTAATATCGAATTTGATTTTTTGGAGAAGTCAGAACAATTAGTTCACGCATTTATTAGAAATTTTAAATAAATTGCAATTGGTCGAAATTGAAAATTAAATCCTGAAAGTCGTTTATTCAAACTTGTCATAAATGTATATTATAATAATAAGAAATGTAAGAGATAAAATTTCTAACCAATTATATAAAAAACATTTAGCTGGTGTGTTCTACATGCGTCTAATTCCAAGTTTTCATGCAGTTTGCTTTCGTTACAAGAACTTCGATGCCAACAAGAGAATTCCTTATATCCATTGTACTGGGCTTATGATTTTTTTTTCTATACAAACCTTTTAAGAGAATACTTTTCTATCCATTTGTACTCTATATTTTTTCACCTCTGCACATGCTTTTGTTCGTATTCTGTTCCAATTTCCTCTTACAGAAATATCGATGTATGGCAGACATATCTTTCTTTATTTGAAACCTTAGCTTTATTTGAAACCTATTTCAAGTAAGCGCATCGGCGATAGTGTCGCAACTAGCTACGACTGCGTATGTTGTAAATCTCGGCAACCATATTTTTAAACTCAAATTATAAGTTCTGATTAACAACTTCGCTTACAACTGCGAAGTCATAATAAATATTACTTGAGACACATCAGATGAAAGTTTAGGAAAATGGTTGAAAATCATATCTGTTCAAGCAGTATTTATGTTAAAACTTTAAATCAGTAGGAAAATGTTACTTTACTAATTTTGTTCGCTACACACATATATTACATATTCTATACTGTCACGAACTGGATATGTGAATTCCAAATATCATTTTTCATTATACACCAAAAATTTGTATTAGTCTCTGTTGTATTTTGAAATATTCAACGCGATACATTCACCTCCCTTCTGTTATTTCCAAAACAACAGTATTACACGGTTCCACTGTTAAGCAATAAAATGCTATATGTTTTATCTGCGTTAGACAAATTACGTATATATTTTTCAAATTTGCTTTTATCGTTTTCTCTGTAGTTTAAAAAGTGCGATTTTGATACTCTCTCTCTTGTTACAAATTTATTTGAAAGCAGGAAGTGATGTACTCATATTCCTTAATCTCTAATTGGCAGAATTCATTAGATGTTTTCTTATCAGGAATTACGCCTTATAACGAATTAAAGAATAAGAAGTGGAAAAATTAAGGATATTTAAAGAAAACATTAATGAAATAATGTGCACAAGTTTCTTTATCAAACTGAACACTAACTCTTAGCACTCGAGTGGTGAATAAGAGAGAGAGAGAGAAAGAGAGAGAGAGAGGGTCACCACTAAAAATTGCTGTACCCTTATTCAGAATATTGTTTACATTAGATGTTACATTATGTATACATTGTATGAGATATTATATCAATTTAATATCCACAAAATGAAAAAATCATATCCAATGAAATTATTCCAGGTAGGAAGAAATATTTAATTTTCAAGTTAAAACAGCTCCGACTGCGAAAGGTTAAGATTATCAAAACTGTTTAATCAAGATTGTAATCACAGACTCTTGAACCTTGATTTCTCGATTTTCATAACATTAAATAAATAGCCCCTATTTCGTAGAATTTTAATGAACGTTAGCTGGGCAAATAAAATGTTATTACTATAATGTCATTTTCGTATTTTTTAGCTAACAGTGGTTTTGTTATAATAAGAGTTGAAATAATTAATGTGGCAGGCGTTTCATTTGTTCGATTCAGTACTTTTTGACAAGGGCAGTAGTGAGAGATCGTGTTCCGCGCGTTCACGAGTCGACGCGTCGCATGTCAATTCAACAGCGGGCGTTACGTCGCGATGTTTAGCAATGTCGACGGAAGTTCCAGCCGGTCGATAGTCAAGAGCGACTGGCGAAGTTGATTCCGATAACTTCGAGGCGAGCCATACCTGACCGGGCTCGTTATTCATCGGGGAACTGCCGTGGAATGTGGCGAACTAGTGGGACGAGAACCACGAATTGATTTCGGCGAATCGAACCACTTTACACGCGTGTCTTTTGTGCATTCGCATGGGTAGTTGAATGGCGCGACAGAATTTTGGAGTCGGGGCTTCCGTTCTCGCTGCGTGATTTATGCGACGGCTTCATTCTGTTAACCGTTGTCGTAGGGACGGTTTGTTGTGGAATTTTTAACAGAGGAGAAAGCAATGGTACTTGCAGAGATTCATTCACTATTGAAACCTGGTATACATCGATTGTAAAATGTCGAATGTACAAGACAAATAATGCGTATTCGTATTTTTATATATTGGATGTCTGCTTATGTCCTTGTCTGAAGTTGTGTCCATACTGAAGTAACAACGAGAATCGTTTTGTCGTTTCTATATTTCTAAATGTTTCTCTAAATTTTACTCTTATTATTTTAAATAGCGCTAACTCATTTTGACAATTATAATTTAGAAAAGTTAAATTCTAATGCAGATAAATCTGTATTTATTTCCTCGAAACTTACTTTATTAAAAAAAAAAAGAATAGTAAGAGAAACATACATATGTGTGATATTAAGTATAAAATACTTACTTGTAAAACAATATTACTTACAATTCTTTATGCGACAAGTTTGCACCATTTTTCCAAATGTTTCTCTAAATTTTACTCTTATTATTTTAAATAGCGCTAACTCATTTTGACAATTATAATTTAGAAAAGTTAAATTTTAATGCAGATAAATCTGTATTTATTTCCTCAAAACTTACTTTATTAAAAAAAAAAGAATAGTAAGAAAAACATACATATGTGTGATATTAAGTATAAAATACTTACTTGTAAAACAATATTACTTACAATTCTTTATGCGACAAGTTTGCACCATTTTTCCAAATGTTTACGAAATAATGCATAAATATACTTGTATACGTCGCGTTTATATCGGTATCCACCATATTACATTATCTTGTGACGTGATTTGTGGGCACCAGATACTCCGTTATCTTGGAATACTGCGTCCTATGCATGTCCTATCCCTATGCCGGGTCCATAAATATATATATATGTATGTATATGGTCTGAGATTTTAACCAAAAATTGCATAAGAGGACGAAAATCATATCTAAATGAAAATTGTAAGTCATCGCGTGCCGGGAAAATCTAGGGAATGCGAATTCGACACAGTTGTTTCTCTGAAAAACTGTAAAAACAGTACGTGATCGTTCTTTAAAGTAGAAGCATGTTTTACCGTTTCCTATTCTATCTCGTGTATGGCATGTGCAAGTTTACAGCAGACATGTAGAATATCAAGCGCGAAGAGAATAGGTATATTGTTGACTCGGATGGATCACTCATGTCACCAATTCCTCTTCCATACTCTTTCCATTCAACAAATGGTCCTCTGTTTTGTTCACGCGTGTTTTTTTTTTCTCCCCACCGAGTAATTACTTTACTCGTAAAACGGTCGCACAGCAGCCATTATGATACACCAGCGACATTAATTTAAAACGCTCAGCCGTTTCGATTTATTACACTTCGTTTGATGTGCTATTATATCAAAGCGAAGGAGATGATGAATGCATTTAGTTCGCGTGAAAGTTCGAAAGCATTCATTGCGCGGCCCGCTGGTTGGAAAATTACACGGCACGCGGCAAACTAATTGTAAGTATATTTGTCGGCTCTTTATCCTGAGGTGGAAACCAGCGGGAAACGTTACATCGGAAAGTTCGCTGAGTTGACTTTGAAGAGCCTTCTTCACCGTTGAGCGGTGGAATTCACTCGAATAAAGTGTTCCCCGGTGTTAGAGGTTGACGTTTGAGTTATTCGTCGAGCTCGTCGAATAAAGCTCTGGAATTCTGCGGTACCTTGACGTTGACATTGTGTCGTCTTGTTCTGTATTATGTTTGCCCTGCTCTACTTACGAAAAACGAACTGGAAGTGAGGAAATATGAACTACCGCAAAGTGCCAAATATATTCCCTGTAACATGTCCAATGATCATAATAATGTCTCCCTTGAGATTCAAATTGCATCAATAAACAAAAAAATGTATAATAACTATGTGTACAGAAAATTGTAAGAAAAGAAATGCAATAGTCACCGTGGAATAAGATAGAAATGAAATAAATAAGATAAGAAAGATGGAAGGAGCAACGAATGGTTTTATTAGATCCGATCGATGAAAAGGTAACAAAACTAAACGAGATACACTTTATTATTTGATATTTTCGATAAATATAGAGTAACAAACAGATATACCTGTAAATTCAATTTTCATTTTTCCGTTATCCGGACTCGTCGTCCGTTTATACGCGAATCGACTCTCGCTGTGTTCTTGTTTTCTTTTCGAGATTACAGTTCGCAGATCCGCGTGTCGGGAAACATGTCACGATTAAAACTGCCGTGTTCAAGAGACTTCGATTCATAAATCACGCGCAGTATCCGGTGTTTACAATTTCCTGTCGCTTTTTTACCGGTGATTCCATCTCGTACCGTCGGAGTGAACTGTATTTGCAAAAACCTGTCATAGAAACACTATCCTATCGACGGAAATAGTACATCACATTAAGAAAAAAACAAATAACAGGTAAAAGTGTAGTACGCGTGCTTTCTACCTGGTAAATGCATTTCGTTTCCATTTTTCCTCTGAATTCTCAGTTGGATTAAATTCAGAGTACAACAGTTCCTCGAAGTAAAACATTTTCCATCGCAGTCGACATTCGATGATCTTGATGGACCTTGAGTAACAAAACGGAGTTGACCTTCGTACGTCCTCTACGCGTTCACCTTCAAAAAAGTATTAACATGGAATTATGCCACCCTCGAAACCACGCAAGTTTCGTGCGACACATAATTTGTTTCTATCGCTAACAGTAACCGAGTTATTCAGGTGGCCCGTTTTAGGTGTCTCATCCTGTATAATTATATCTTCCAACACATAATTAGTGTTTAGAAATAATCGGCTTTGACATTTTATTATATTAATATTAATATTGATAATTAAAGTGATTTTTAATTAGAATAGGTAATGTATGATAAATTTATTGAGTATCGAATTATTTAGTTTTACATTGCATTTTATTCTATTAAATCTGCAAAGTGATTTAATATGCATACAAGAATAGCCATTTCCCGCAAATTAAAAGTTCCAAAAGCGATTTAATGTGATAAAATGCACGGGAAATTCGCGTTGAAAAATCTGTACTCGATTATCGGAGCAAGAGGAGATAAAATGAGGCGAGGACGTATTAAATTGTCAAGCCATGCAAGACTAACCACGAAAAGAGTAAAACGAGTCGTTTAACCCTTCAGGAACATAGCCCTTTTGTCGGTTTCTTTCCGTAAGATCGACGCGTTGTACGATGTTCCCTTTCATTTTCCTTCTCTCTCACACAACATCTACCATCGCGTCGCCAAAAGTATCGATACATAACTTTCGATTTCCTGGAGTTATTGAAGAAACAAAGAAATTCCTAAGTGGCCTCTGGTTCTTTGTGATCTAGGAAAGATCCACAATCTACTGATAATGCGCGAAAGTTTATCGCACCTAGGGTTGCCATCTATAAAATCGCGAAGCCAGGACGAACGGCATAAAAATTCCGGACTTTACCGTCTGATCCCGGACACTTTTAACTTAACTACGTTTTAAGCTAGACGTTAACCAAAAATGAAAAGTTTCGGACGGGAAATTCGGGCAGACAATTATCACGATAATTATGGTTCAAGAATTATAATAAGGCTGTGTATCGCGGTGAAACAATTTTGATTTCGTCACTTTTAAAGTCTCCGCTTTTTTAAAAACAGATCCGTAAAAGGGACACGTGGGGCTATATTTTCATTTTTTCAAATTTTTGAAAAGTTCTTTGCTGTGAAACATTTTTTTCAAATCACTACATTTTTAGTAGATGCTCTTATGTTTTCGCTATAAGCTCCTAAAAACTCATTCTCAGCGATTTGTTAGTTCTAGTCTTATAATTTAACGAAAAAAGAGTGACACCTTTTTTTACACATCTGTAAAATCAACAATTTTTAAGATATCGAAAAATCCTTTGAGATTCGTTCATAGGTAGCTAAAAAGAGAGACTGCAACATATTCATATTTGTACAAAATCCGAAACAGTCCTCCATAAAGTGTATGATTTCGCGTGGAAAGATCCTAGTCATAATGGAGCAAGTGTGAGCGAGTAACATCAAGAAACCCGGACCCTTAAAGGAAATCCCCCCGGACGCACTAAAAAGTAGGACAAATCCGGGAAAAACAGGACGGATGGCAACCCTAATCGGATCTAATAATCTGACCTTGCGCAACCAACTTTGAAATACTCGTCAGTGCTGTGCAGCGGATTCGTCTCGGAATTGTTAAATATGGAGTAAGGAGAGCACGTGCGTATTCCGTCACTATACCAATTCCATTTCGGCCCCAATGCTCCCTGCTCTCGTTACAAACAACCACGTGGCTTCCCTACGCGACACCACGGGCCGATGCACAAATCGAGTGAACCACCGGAAGCCGTCGACGGCGATTTACCGCGAAACATCATGGACTTTGCGTCACTGGATACAGAACGCTTTCACTAGCGATTGCGAGTTCAAAGCCCGCGGGCTACGTATTTCAAAGGAGTCGGGTTCTACGATAAACGTATTGTTCCACAATCCCTCCTCGGGGATGGCATTTCTGGGTCCCTTGTAATCAAGAATATCGATTCGTTGATGGGTGATTAACTGCGATCGATGCCGAGAGCCAATCAGGTGCTGCAGCCGGTGTCAAGATAACGAATGGTGGACGACCCTTGGAAATTCGCAGAGCGAACTCTGTTTTTCATATTTGAGATCAAGAAGTCTATGATCAGTGCTATCGATACCCAGAAACGTATTAAATTACGCGGCCTTCATCGCGGGCCGCTGGTTCCGGGGAATCCGAACCGTCATCGGTATTATCCATGCGTCGATAGCCGTCTAACTATGCTCGATCCCGAACTATTCCATCGGCACAGTCGGGAGCATGATCGAGCTGCGATCGCGAGGACTGAAAGACGCTTGAAAATTTGAAGAGTAGTGGAAACAGCAAAATCCCCTCGCTGGATTCATGCACAGGACCGCGATTCAATAGGAGACAGTTTCAACGCATAAGGACATATTAAATTCCGCGATCTCTTTGCCAAGCTACCGCTTCCGAGGTATCTCACTGCGTCATCGCAAATATCGATCGGTCAACGAGTATTTCAGAGACACTGGTTTTGATCTGACATGCGATACTGACGTAACAGCTTTGTTAGTTTTTGAGACAAAGGAACGGGAAAATTCTTTCAAAAATTTTAATATCGAGTACTTCTATGGAGTAACAAAGGAATATGTCGAAGCGGTTTTTTTATTAAATTGTCCGAAAAGTTCTTTTCGTGACGCGGCCACGCGCTTAATGTTGACAGGCTCTGTAAGCGTATGCAAATGTTTTGTTAATGTTTCATTATTTCCTGAATTTTTATTCATTTAAACGTACTACTTGTTTACATAAAGTTAAATTATTCTCAATTTACATTGTGCATGTAAAGCGAAAGCGAAACAAATTTTCTGGGACAACTAATATACTGGACGAACATTTGCGACGAAGTTTTTATCATGTAACATAGAAGATTAAATGTTTACGTTTTCTTCAAACATCCTATTGAAATATTACACGTTGTTTTACTACAAGTATAAAAAATTGTTATTAAAAATACATAAAAAGTTTATTCTCCTTTCTTTTTTAATGTATGGAAAATACCTGCTGATGGTATTCTGTATCTGGGGCACACCATATAAAAAGCATAAACAGCAGTTTTATTAATTTGGGATTAGACTGGCTTTTAAATTTGTATTTCTTTTTATTTGATACTTTCAGTTTCTTATTCTTCGCATATTTCACTTATTAATAGTTCGTATATTTATAATTCATAACACAATTTATTTTTATCAATTTGGGATTGCATTCGCTTTTTTATTATGCAAATTTACAGCTTTCAACTTCAGTTATAACTAGACTACGGATCATTATGCAAAATAAAAAATGTTTGCATTGATTGCAAGACACAGGAACCAAATAGAAATTTCTTTCCTCTTTTAATTGTCTTATTAAGCTGAAATTAATACACGGATGTCCTTAAATCTTCTTAATTCGTCCACTGCTTTAAATTGTACGTTTAAATTGTACGTGTCCATTTTCGTCATAAACGCATAAAATCCGCATTCAAGTTACAGCAAACGAAGGTAGAATGAAAATTTAGTGATTATATACATCATAAGGAGACACTCCGAATAGAATGGTCTTTGAAGTACGTAGGTAAATATGTACTTATATTCACACTATAAGATTTTGCAGATCATCAGAAGGGCCACGTAAGCAGGTCACGAACTCTCGATCTCAAGATTCGTCGACTAGTTAAGCCATGCTTTAACTATCTAGCGACGACGACGAGTATCTTAGCGACATGTTTTAGTTTTAAAATGCTATTGTGTAGCTTTTATTAGAAAATGAAAATTCTGATCACATCATCGAGAACATGGACGTATCGGAAGTAATCGTACTGCATCACTTTATTGCTATAGTTGTCGTCGTTGAACCATGATTGCGAAGCAAAAGATACCCGAATACTCGGAAACTAGAAACAGAGGAGCCTGTTTACCGGAGTCACGCCGTAGAACGTGATTTCATGGCTGATGCTGTATCGGTACGATTCCGATATGCCGTCCCACTCGGTCGAAGTTTAAAACGAATCGAAGGACCCCGAATTGCGCTCCGGTTTCTATCGGTTGTATAATTTCTGAGTTCCCATCTCCTCTCTCTCGTATACAGGCTGCCTCAAGACGGGTGGCACGATCTGGCATTAGGTGAGACTTTACACAAACATAGACAAAAATACGTTGACGGTTCATTTGCGATCTATGTATACGATACACTGAAAAAAATCTTGACCTTGAAAATCATTGTTGACATTTTTGCCTGAGATTTTTTACAGATCTTCATTGATTCAGAGGCGGAGAATCATGCTGTACATTAATATATTATTAATATTATTTCTGAAAAGAAATAATATCTGATCGTTACGAATAAAAGAAAAATTAATTAAAATAAAACTAAATAGTCAACGACCATTGTCTCGCTGTAATACCAGGTTCTCGTTCGATCACCGAAGTTAAACAGCGGTGGACGCGGTTAGTGCTAGATATAAAAGGTCGATCGAAACCCACCGCAATAAACAGTAGGTCCCGCTGAAATTAGGCGTTCGTGAGAGTGGAAGAGGGGGAGAGTGATAAATGGATTTAAAACCCCGAGGGGACCAAATATCATTACTACTACTACTACTACTATTTAAAATAATTAAAATACTTGAAAAAAATGTCATATTTAAATGTCTATTTTATATATGATTTCAAGAACTTGTAAATGAAATATTTGATTGTCAAAAGTGCACGTATGATAAAATAGACTATTCACTATGTGAAATAGTAATTTTCCCAGCTCTGAATAGAACCACCTCATGCTCGCTTCTAACACCTGACTTGAGACGCTCTGTATAGGATGTTCCCGCGGTTTCCGAGTAGCATCGTTCGACAAATTGCAGTTTCCTTAGCCTGGATCTGCGCCGCCGTCGTTTGTGACCGCACGCGTCCCCGATCGCTCTCACGACTTTGACGAACACTTTGTCTACGCTCGCACGTGCCGGCTATCGGCTCTCGCCATGACGAACGCGCCGGGCATTTAAATCGAACGTTTCTGCATTCGTAACGAGCGATCGCCTCCATCGGCCTGCTGTGAATCGGCCCGAAACGGCAGTTTGTTTTCTTCTGCAATTTATACAATTTATACAAACCGTTCGGAGGGGACGCTGTTTTACGACGGTCGCCGATACCCGGACAATATGACAGCTTTCGATGGAAACGATTGTGGGGGTAGTCTCATGCGGAAATAGCAAAATTCAACAATTGTCAGGAATTCTTTTCAAGATGATGTTACGTCTTACGTTATAATTTCTTTGTAACTTACTTAGTTACTCTTTCGTCATACAGAACAATTTTTTACATAATTTTAATTACTTGTTTCTTGGGTCTATCTCGTCCTCAATAAATGCATGTATAAAAAACGTGGTAAAATCGTCTCTTTTCCGAGCAAATGCAGAACGTACAGTGACACTCACGGATACACTTCGTACACTCTTAAAAAGACGATAACTTTTTTAATATTGAAAAATTTGATAAAAATTGCTGTAGCATTGTTCATAATATTGTCTAGATTATTAAATATGTTGATATCTAATGAATGACTTCACATTTAAGTATTGCATGAGGTATTACAGTGAGCCACGAAAGTATTCGAACGCCCTTTAAAACAAAATAACTTTTTTATAATTGTACCAAACGACCTGATTTTTTATAATCAATTACAAGCATTGGTTTATGAAATGATATGCAAAAAAGATTTTCCAAAAGTTATAATTTACAAGGTCACATGCAGAAATAAAAAAGGCATTTTTTATAATTCTGTTATTTTGGCCATTAATGAAAATTTAAAATATATGTTTTGTAGATCTGGAAATCTATTAACATACACGCGGTACAATATAAAATATACAAGCGGTTAAAAATAGTGAAAATCGTAGTTTAACAAGACTTTTGATCAGTTTCTGCTTAAAATTCACAGAAACGTACATCTTTCGATGCGTGTCGTCTTTTCCTGCGTCAACCGATTTCGACGAAATTTTCGGCATGTGCGTAATAATTCATATAAAAAATAAATGTTTAGTATATCTAGATAGAAATATTATAAATATTAATAATAGATAAATTAAGTAGTTAATTTATAATTAATAATTTTATATTTTTAAAATAAAAATTAGTATATTTTAAGATATAATATTAAACTAGATCTACAAAACATATATTTTAAATTTTCATTAAGGGCCCAAATAAAAGAGTTATAAAAAATTTTTATTTTTGCACGTAACTTTGTAAATGATAATTTTTGGAGTATCATTTTTGCATATCATTTCATAAACCAATGCTTTTAATTGATTATAAAACATCAGGTCGTTTGGTAGAATTATAAACTGGTTATTCTGTTTTAATGGGCGTTTAAATACTTTCGTGGCTTACTGTATATCAATTTCATATCCATAAAACGAAAAGAATTATATACAATGCAATTATTTTAGGTCAGAAGAAATGTTTTTTTTTTAATTAAAATAGCTTCGATTGTAAAGGGTTAATATGAGAGAGTATGCAAAAGAACTATCTCTATCGAATAATTCAGTTTGATCCCCGAGCTGACCGCAGGCGTCGCGTCGGGGCGTGTCTTCGTGAAAGAATTACGGGCCAAGTTGAGAAACAACGATCAGCCGGCCAGCAAGTTATATGGTCCAATTTATTAAGAGACTCGCGAGACGGCAGCTGTAATTTCCGAGGAGAGTCGTGCTCATTTTCCGCGACGTCTCCGAGCTCGGTCTTTGTCGATGTACTCACCAAGTTACGCTTAAGATGCGTCAGGAGATTCCGTAGGCGAGGAGCGGTTATGTAGCATCGGCTACACGTTGGCCGCAGGTTACGTTACCGGAATTGCACATGTGAAATCCTGCCGCCACCTAGCCCGAGGACGACTTCCGAGTTTCATATGCACGCGAGCAAACGAAGCGGGCAAGTGTTTACGCGGATACGTGGCTGTTATGACGATAGGGAGGAACCCTGACTTCCAACGGAACGGCGCATTATCACGTTTGAACGTGTTTCGCTGCGAATTTCCTCGAGTTCCATGCATGTTCATACTGTCGTTTATATTGTACCGCAGTGGACGCTACAATGAGCACGCGCACTACTACAAACGCCTAATTAAAGTATTTCCGTTGTCTAGCGACACCTATTCTTTCATATTTATGCGTTTTCTTACAGCCCCACGTTGCTTACGATTAGAGAAAAGGAAATTCAATAAATATTTGTTAGGCTGTTGCACATGAAATGTGCAAAGTCATTTGAAGGTCACAGTACATGTATCAGCTACTGCACTATTCAATCAATAATATAATACATGTTTGAGTATGCAAATGTTTAGTTTCCGTGACACTAAATAAGTTATTTCAATTTTCTGACATTTATAAAAATGTGTATAATTGTATAAATGTATAAAAATGTTGCTGGTTCTACACTCTACGTTTTAATAAATGATGTTTTAAATTTTTCTAACTGAAAATATGCGTTAAATGAGCGCGGAAATTTAACGTCGACCTTCATGTATAATTACGACTGAATCAAACGTGTTTTCATATCTGCGTCTGCTTTACATTCGACTGTTACATTCTAAATGGTAGAACATTTGCAATCTGTACGTTTTTAATCGCGTCGGAAATCAAGAAAATGGGTTAAATTGTAACAAGTGACAAGTGTATCGTTGACAGCGTGTATAGTCAAAATTCCAATTTTTAATTTTTCTACTACAACACGGCTGCTCTGCAATACTTCCAGAATTTAATGATGTTAACCTGCCTTTGATCAGATCCCAAGAATGAAGCTGCTATTCGAAACATCAAATTCCCTGTAATCGTAAACTAATTATATCTCGTCGTGAGCTTGCACAATACATTCCCCGAATATTTTAGATATTGTCGTTGCTTTTCAGTGGATCAGTTAGATTGCATTGCGTTCGAAATTTGTTTATCGTATCTCTCAGAGGATCATACATTTCACGGGACCTGAACTTTGACTGTTGAATATTTTCCATGGAAATTGGAATTAAATAAATTATCTAGAAATCATTTATTAACGGATAATTTACTGCATTCGAAGCTTATCAGTATATTAAATTCGGAATCATGTTAATACCTGTGACTGGAACGATCGCTATCGTCTCTGGAGGCTCATAACTACGATTGGAAACTGTAGGTAGTAGGTGACCCATGGCCTTTAACTTATTGTCAACCTAAGTCAGACACGAGCCCCGATGAAATGGACTCCCTCCGAATTTATGCGATCACAAGAGACCGGTTGGTTCGTCAGACAATGGAATCACACTTGAATTTATGCAAACCCATGCGTCAAACGGACGAAAAGCACACCAGTAAACTGTAATTACTTAAACAATGCTTTTGGTAATTATACAGAAGAGGGCATACCTCACCGATTTTGATGAAACTCGAGTGCAGAATCCATTCTATGCAGAAGCGGCAACAGATTTTTGAGAATATCTCAGAAACTAAAGCCGAACAGCGGCAACATAAGGGTGGAAATGATAAAGTGTTACAGACGAGTATCTCCAAAAATATTGGTTGTACGCAAAAATGTTTCAGATGAAAGGTGTTTTGTACCGAGGGGAATATCATGCGGTGAGACTTTTATTTCCCGGTGGACACTCCAAGGTGAGGTGCAGGTCACCTTGATTTTTATAATGGAAAGACCTACTTTCTGTACCATGAATCGATTGACTATCGAAGTCTGAGTACAAATGTATCGACCTCCGTATGTCCTAAATCGTTAATAAGGGAATATCTCTTATTAACGAGATATTCTCGAAATCATTTTCTATATATACTTACCATATTCTAGTCGAGGGACATCAGTTCGAGCACCCACTAAATTCCAAATAGCCGGTACGTATCGAAAATTGTTTGGATAATATCTCGTTAACTGTTTGGTTTAGGACATATGAAGGTCAACACTTTTATACTTAGAATTTGATACTCAATCGATCTATGGTACAAAAAATAGGACATTCCATTTAAAAAAAGAAAGTTGACCTTCACCTCACCTTGGAGTATCCAACGGGAAAAATAAAAGTCCTATAAAATTTCGAGTACCCGCGATTTCGGTTCCCGAAAGTTTGCAATATTCGGGTACTCGAAGCGAAAGTTGTATTTATATAAGTATAATGCTGTTTTATGATTTTTCAGTTCAATCTTTTATTTTCACTGGCAGGTTCAGAATGATTTATGTATTTTTAGTGTAATCGGTTATCAAACTTCGCGAGGAGAAAAATATTTTAGAATACATTATGTGAAATAATAGTATTTTATTCTAAATTCGTGTGCAGGAAGCATAATTGTTCTACTTTTACCGATACGAGTTTTGTTCCCGTGGCTGTGACAATATTTCAATATAGGTCACAGGTAGTCGTTTACAATTGCATTTCCATCATTTCCAACATTGCAAACTGACGGGGACCCGACCCGATTACCATTTCGGGTACCCAAACTTTATAACCTTTTGGGATCCCGGCTCGATCCCGAACAAATTTCCCGACCCGACCCGAACCCGAAATTCGAGTACTCGTACACCCCTAGTATTTGCTAAGCTTCCCGCGCGATGTGAAATCCGTTTAGGTATACTACGTAAGACGAGCAAAATCCCAAAGCGACAAACGAGATGCGTCAGTTTGGACCGAGGGTAGCACGTTCGATCGTGACAGATCGTGTTATGTCGTGTTTCGGAATCCCCGGCGGTCACGTTCGCGCGTGTTTGAACTTAAGTTGGCTCTTTCGTCTAAGTGCTCCCGAGGTTCTTGAGTCGACTAAAAAGTAGCTCATTGAAATTAGTGTCACGCGGAAGACTGACTAGGGAAAGACAGTTACCATACGTTTTCGCCGCGAGAGAACAGTCCCCAAAAGCATTTTCCTCCCCTGGATCCAACGCTAACGCTACCAACTGTGAGACAACAGCTGTTTGATGTACTCGTACTCCCAACGCCTTCGTTTGTCCACAGCAATCGGTAAGGAGGGCTTTCCTGCTAGTAATCCCAATATTTACCGAAGGGGTGGTTTTACTTCGTAACACTTTGGTAATCCAGACCCTATTTTAATAAGAATGGATTGTATAAGTAAAAATAAGTGCTTGTTAGTATTAAATATAAGTACCAACAAATATTGGGTTTCTTATGCATAATCTTCTATTAACCCTTTGCAGTCGGAACTATTTTAACTTGAAAATGAAATATTTCTTCCTACCTACAATAATTCCATTGTGTATCATTTATTTCAGTATGAATGTGAAACTGATATAATACCTCTTACTATATGTATATAATAATGTAGCATGTACTGTGTACTATAAGAATAATACTATAATAATGTAAACAATATTATGGATTATGGAATAGCAATTTTTAGTGGCGAATCTGACACCCCTCGACTGCTAAGGGTTAATACTAGATAGTAAAATTAATATTAAACCTACCACCACCGGTCAAAATGACCGGTTCCAGATCTTTTATTTTACACTCATTGAAATAATAACAATTATTTGATAAAAAATTATTGTATAGATGTCTTTAATAGATCACGTATTACAATAGGAGCCGCACAATGTCTAAATCAAATTAATCTTGTCATTTTTATAAGAGAGCATATTCCAGTTACGTGTTAAGTAAATACTATTTCCGATATGTTCTTCATCCTTTATGCATACAGAACCGAATGTTTACTTCAAAAGTAAATAGTAAAAGGGTTTACTTGCCTTTATACACATGGTCCGTTGTTCAATAAATTTTAACGTTTCTTTGAAACTTTGAACAAACAGGTCTGATAGATCTTCAAATACTGGAATCTGTAAATTTTGAGAATGATGTTTTCCACAAAGGAAAAGTTTTCATGCATTTCTTCCGATAAATATATAAATCACATCTTCTGCAACCCAATCAATAAATAAAACCACATTTTTAAAAATTGTGACATGCGGAATATTTCCTTTAGTCGCAGATTCTCCCTCTTTCCTCCCCGATTCGCTGTTATATAAACGAGGAAAGGTGCAAATGATGGGGAACATGATTTTCGCGATGAAAAGCTGGATACTAGGGAAAGCGGCTTTGCTTCCTGAGAACTTGGAGTCGCAAAGTTCGCTAATCCGTCGATGTCGCGGTTTCTGCGTTTTCACGTTTGAGCGTCGCGTTGGGAAGCGTGAAAGTAAAAACAGAAATTCCTTTAGGAGAGAAAAGTTCCTTATCGGAATGGGACGACCGCCGCGTCTCGCGATAAAGTAGTTGTCTTATCACCTTATCCGCGATTTACACGGATATCATTTGTCTTTTTGCGTCACGCTAAAAAACCTGTCTAAAAGAGGGGAAATGAAAATAACAATGGAATGAATGGAATAAACATGATGTTTTTGCTCCTTTCTTTTTTCAGGAGATGGAAACGTCAGCTTCGAAGAGTTCGTGGGCATCGTGAGCAACATCAGCGCGAACGAAACTACCTCTCCCGATCAGAATCAGGAAGAGAAGGAGTTGAGGGACGCGTTCCGGGTATGTTTGATTGTTTTTATCTGTTCCCTTTGTGTTTCGAGTGGCATCTATCCATCCGCCGTTTCAGTAAAATCACTAGTATGGAAAGCCACAATAGATATACTATTTCGCTATCCGAACACCGCGTCCTTTTAACGATCCAACAATTCCGCGGTGACATTTGAATATCTAGTTTCTGGTCACGGGGGACAGGCCTAGCAAACGGTTTTACAACTGCAAACTTTGGATCCTGCGGACGAAATTTATCGATAAAATGGTCATTCGGTGCGATTTTTCGAGGTTGAGGACACAGAGTGCAGCGAGGTGCGACAGGATACGGATTAGAGGAACAAGAATGCTATCCATTCGATGGGGCAGATAACTAGGGAGCTAGAGAATGCACTCTTTGTGGATAATGGGGCTACAGTGGATCCAAAAAGTATTTGAATACTAAATTTTCTGTTTCCGAGAAATTCTCAATATTCAAACCATGTCAATTTCATTTGAAAATACAATAATTAATTTGAATTCATTTTAACCCTTTACAGTCGGAGCTATTTTAACTAAAAAAAAAATATTTTTTCCGATCGGGAATAATTTCATTTTAAAAATATTAATAATAATAATTTTAAAAATACGTTTTGTAGATCTGTGTTAATCGATCTGTGCACCGTGAAAGTTTCATCGAAATCGGTTGTTGCGGGAAAAAACGACAGGTATTGGAAGATGTAAGAAACCTTAGATTTATTGAAGTTAGAGGCCGAAAATCGTGAAAATCTGCAATTTTTACCGTCTTTAAACGTTTATAGCTTATCGCAAACGTCGACCGATTTTTAAGAAATTTTCAGAATATGTTTAGTCGACACAGATCAACGTTTAGTATGTTTTATACAATTCCGATGAATTGCAATTTTTGAAGAAATTTCTTATCACATCCTGTAGTAAACTAATTGCTCTAGCTTCCTAAAAAGTTCAAATCGTATAGTACAATATTAAAAAAGTTATCGTCCTTTTTAGAGCGTTCGAATATTAATTCGGTTCACTGTAGTTATTCGGAATTTTGTTGTATATGAGTTTTTTCATTTTATGGATATGAAATCGATATGATATCTTATGCAATACTTAAATTTGTAGTAATTGATTAGATACCAATATATTTAATAATGTAAACAATATTGTGAATAATGGTATTGCAATTTTTAGCGGCAACTCTCTGAGCTAGTAGATAATTGAAACTTTAAACACGACTTTTTTTGTTTTTTTTCATTTAACAACATATTCTTATTTGTTTGTTATTAATTTGGTCTGATCGTTCCATGTAACGTTTTTCCAAAATTCCATAGATTTCTATATGCACGTTCACACAACATAATTATATTAATTTCCGCATAAATTACAAGCATCAACTCACTTTCCGACATATCGATAACAGTTGCAAATTAAATGAAGTCTCTAGCAATGAACTGCTAGTCAAATACTATTTGGAATGTGTAACTGGATTATATTTCGATTTCGTAGGTAGGTATAATGATGAATATACAATTATGATGATGGTATTTACAATGCTCGATGAATGATTATTTTCCAACAAAGGCTCGCGCAAAAGTGAAAGCTAATGGTGATGTAGGTGATATCGATTGACTCGTGCCACTGATCAGGAATACTAATGTGGTTTGTAGACTTTGATCATGTATTCGAATTATTATGAGATTATTCCGTGGAACGATGAAATTTCAATCGCGTAATATATTTATACGGCGTGAAATAGATACTGCTGTTAATTGACTTTGATGGCAAATTACAATCTGAATAATGGCGTTTAGTGTCAACCGAAATATCTATGTATAATATTTCGATACAACAATCTTATGTTTAACTGAGTTTACGAATTGTTTAAACTAGAAAATTTTTATTTACATGTTAAGCAACTATCCACGCATATTTATATCGCGTAGACTCGTGATTAAAATATCTGTATTTTATCTACGAATTCGAACAATATTGCACGTAGATATTTTGCGGATATCCGTTGCGGAAATCAACGTAACGAATTAATTAATCAATTAGAGTAGAGAGAAATAGAGGGAGAAAGTGAGTACACCTGTGACTTTTCCTAAGCTTCGACTCTTCGAAGGTTCGAAGAATTCAAAGCAACGAAGGGAACTTCGAAGTTTTGAAGTTTCGAAGTCTTCGAAGTTTTCGAAGCGGTTTTCGAAGACTACGTCCCCGTGACCCGGCCGCGCGTCTCGCTTCCCGTGGCGGTCCTAGCGATGCAAAATTGAAAACAGCTACGTCCAAACTTTCGCATCGCCGACGCTTACATTTTAACGCATTTTAGAAAATGAGCGTCTTCATTCGCGCAGATTCAACTTTTTTCGCCTCTTATCCGTTAACTAGGAACGAATCGAACGAACCGAACAAATCGAAGCTTCGAAGTTTCGAAGTCTCGAAGTTTTAAAACTTCGGTTCTCATCAACTTCGAAGGAAAGTAACAGCCCTAAAAGGGAGATGTACGCGTGCGAAGTTATAATTAATTTTAGAATTGAAGTTGAATATTTGGTTTTCTCCCATATTACATAATTAAATGAAACATTTCTTTACTCGCGAAACAATTAGTAAGCCACATCATTGACAGTAGATCGGTTTCGGTGGAAAATGTGCTCGAAATAATATTTTTCGACGGTTATGAATCTTCTGCGATATTCAAGAATATTTGAATAAACCCTGGGTTACTTCGTAAGAAGTTCGTGTAGGTTCACACGCATTTTCGGCACGGGTTGTTATTTTTACAAGGGAACGCATATTACAATGATCAACAGGTTTGGTATTAAAAAAGAGAAACGTTTATTGAAGCATGTACAATATCGTTCGCATGGTGCAGAAAAGATTGATCGTCACGTGTAGCGTGTACAAGAAAGAAGTATGAAACCGCAGGGAACGAATGCGCGAGGAATGACGTGTTAAGATGCGATGATAAGAAAATCTATTAGCAGAAGAAGACGTTTATCAATGATCGGATTGAGTTATTTATGAAAAACTTGTTTATTATTCGAGCGAGCCATGTTTCGCGTTCCCGGTTGCGAAGGAAATTGTAGTTCTGCGCTGTATTCTACGGTCTTCTTGTGCCGACGTTTTCGGCACACGTTCGCCGGGAGTAAAGTATAAAACCCCGACGAAGCTAACCTGCATTTCCATGCGCATATTGTATAAGTTAGTGCTTGTACGTGCGAAGTAGCAATCCGTTAAAGAAAACAAATCTTTGCAGCCGGCGAACCGTGAAAGACGAAAGAACTTCAGATCTCAAACGACACGGGATACGCGTACGTGGCTCATGAATATGTTCCTGACGTCACAGGGGTATGTACCTTTCACAGGGAAAAATATGCGAATCTGCTTAGTTTGATACGGACCGAGATGTGTTCTTCTTACTTGGCTACGTGGCATCATGCTATTCGCCGTTAAATCGGAACATAAAAAGATTTCATCTCTGCAATACGCTAGGAAATATTAATGATGACCAAAGGACATTAAAGAGAAAAGAAAAACCATAAAGCGAGAACAGGCCTTAGAAACATTCAACGAAATCGTATGTATCGCAGAAGTTTCAGCCTCCTTCAATCATTCGTGCATAAAGATTTACAATTATGATGGTTACATCCAGACTGCGTACCTTTATGGAAAATTAAAATGGTATGCGTTAATTGGAAGTTTTATTTTGTATATAAAACCACAACGGATATACGAAACAACAACAATAATGAAGATTATAGGGGTGTTTCATACTGGGTCTAACAAACTCCACGTGACTAACTAAAGGTTACTGCAGTCTAATGCAAAGAGAAAAAACTCTTAAATTGTAAATATTCACAGAGTTATAGTGTATTTTACTGTGGAGAATACGATAAAATAAGCATTAAAATAAACTGTCATATTACTTCGAAGCCATTCAACGTTTTTATCATAAACGTCGGTGTCATTCGATGTTAGCGTTGTGCGATAATGCAAATTTCGTAATGAGAATAAGAGCATTAAGTTCTATAGCTGACGCAGAAAGGAGAGACGATAAAATAAAAGACGTATCAACGAACACTCATTATTTAAAATGGTACTAAAATGTAGAACTTTCTCAGGAGCTATGAGCTTATTGGTCGTTGAACCCGGAAGTTCCTGGTGTCTCTTGTTCTACGCGGAGTTAACTGGATCTTCATGGTATTGAAGTCATCTTAAGTAATACGATTCAATCAATCGCACGACAGGTGACAGATATCCTGTGTTGATAACGGCCGCTTGTAGATCTACAGCTGACCCCGTCTTCGTTACGCGTATCAACTACGTAGGTTGAATGGGAACGTTAATAATAATTGTCGGCTAACGAATGATAACAGATTTTATTCTACGACACAAAGCTTTGAACTCGCCGCATCGTTTTTGGAACATCTACAAAGGAATCGCGCCTCGTCCCTGTTCTGGCTAAATCCAATTAAATCCTGCCACGATTTTACTACACGAACGCATTCTCGCGAGGCTTTGTTCGAGCGGCGACACGCAGACGCATTTTTTTCAAAAAACTATACTCTTGCCGAATGTGTCCGCTATGTATTAACTTCCATTCAGCATCTGTCGCTTTATTTGTTCTATACGCTTCGGAAGTGGAAGCAATTGTATTTAAATATTTTCTTAAACGAAACATATAAGTTCGAACAGAATTTCTTTCAAAACAAAACCTATTTGTTTCTGATTTAAGAAGCTCGCGAGGACACTAAAGTGGAGCTTACTTTTCAACTGTGAACTGTTGAGCACGCCGTCCCCACCCCAAAATTGTTCCATTTGATGAAAAAAATGATATATCTAAAATTTTAAATCGATCGGACTTCGGGAACACGTGGCACATTGAATGCGAAGTTCTGAAATAGAAACTACTGCACGCTAAATGTGAAGAGTACACTGCAAATTTAAGTTAAATATTTGATACATCCAAAAATATCGTATATTATAATATCATAATTCCTTACTAGTGATTCAGGGTTATTACCCCGAAGGACAGGAGTAGGTATTCGTTAGATTTGTACTGGTTGTGTTCCCTAAGATTCCCAGTACCCTCCCAGTTAGCCTAAAGCAAATCACCTTGGGGGTTTAGTCAGTAGAAGTCTGACACTATCCCATCTTCTCCCCACAAGAGGAGGGATCTCCATCAGGATTCCCCCACGTAAAAAAAGAACGATATCAGTTAGATTTCGCTGAGGTCTGGATTAGCTTTGGGACGGAAACTAAGGCGAAGGGGCAATTACAGTAATCGAAAAGAAATGTTCAGAACGAGCAAATCATAAATATCGGTCGGGTGACCAAGATTCCGAATAATTGCTGTTTCGATTTTGCAGTCTCAAATAGAAGCAATGGTAACTGGTCGAACTAGTCTGATCAATGCATGGTTGTTCTACTGCGTCATGGGATTCCCAGGCAAGATTCGAAGTGATTTTGTATTCATCGATCAGATCATGTTCACTCGAGTAATTTGGGCAATCCGATAACCGAATTGGTCTTTTCCGCTCTTATGTAGGAAAAACGAATATTAAAATCGTTCGTTAAATTATGCTTTTCGAAGAATACTCCTCCGAAGGTTATTTAAAGACCAACATATTGTATACATCATTGAATTTCTATTTCTAATAAAAATAGACTCTTTAAACAGCCTTTATATGAAAACAAATTCTCGTTAAAACCAACGGAGAAATTTTTGGTGAAAGTATTACATGACACCCTGTATGCCATTGAAGAAGCTAGATAGAGAACAAAAGTGAGCGACGGAGATTGTGTGTATATTCGATACCTTTTTGCACGTGTTCCGTCCTATGGTTGGACGCTTTTTGAGATGAGATCGATCGAATGATTTAGATCGAGGATAAAACGCAGTTTCGAACCTACCTGCATTCACCGGTTTCGGTTCGGGGAATCGAGGATTTTTCAATGGCAGTTGGCTTCATTTATGGATATATGTATATCGTGGAAATCGAAGTCAGGTGTTTGAAATGACTTGACAGTTGTTTTCATAACAAAGAAACAAGATTATATTTTAAACTACTAAGTCCGGATACATAAAGTTATTAGTTTCTTATTATAAGTTGTTAGTGTTTACCGTAGATTGGTTTGACTTTGGGGTGGTTCAACAGGCACGGTCACTTCTGGTTGTTGTTGGTGGTGTTCCGGCGGTTTAACACGCCAAACTTCAACTTCACAATTGACACTGCCGAACTCACGAACTCTTAGCTGAACTGTTTGACTGTTTGACCGACCGACTGAGTGGCTGACTGCTTGACTGCTTAACTGCTTGACTGCTTGACTGAGTGTTTTTGATGAGGAGCCGTCCCTTTTATAGTTTTGTCCATTCTTTGTTCTAAGCTTTGTCTTCGTGAGAATGGTACGATTTTTCCTTCGTAAACGATTTCTTATTAATTTGTCGTCTGCATTTTGGTCGGATTTGATTTTGCATAATTTTCTTCTGGCTGGATCTTATCGCTCTCCGCGTTCTCCCAGATAGTTATATTTGCCTATCCTTCGTCTCTTCTGTGTTCTTAGTTCTGTCGGGGTTTTGTTTCTGCTGAACTATCTTTTATAATTTTGTGCTAAGTATGGTCTACGGATCCCTCGTTTCTTCAATCGTACGCTTATTATATTTCGGATTATCTCTTGTGAGTTCTTCTTACTTCTATCGCTCGCAATATGGTATAGTATAAGATAATTTATAATATTTATTACAGAAAGTATTAAACGAGGTTCAGAAATATTTACATTCATGATTGATTTGGTCAATTATCGCTAATGGCTGGACCACCGGACGTGACACACGCGTCAAACGTATTACTCGTGTCTCTCGCATTCTTTGCTGGGTGACGTCGATTTTCAGCGTCGCGTCGCGTCGCGACGCTGCGAAACGCATAAAGTAGAAAGGCTTTTATTCGATAGGAGCATGTAGGTCCATCGAAGGCGTAAACAGGCTAGTCGATCGCTTTGCAGCCTCGAGACGCTCGTTTCTTTTTTGCTGGCGAATGCTTTAAATAACTGCCGTGTCTTCGTCCAACTCAATTCCCTTTGTCGTGGAGTTACAGCGTTCTCAGCGAGGGGCTCATTTTGGAAAATCCATTTGACACCGTTTTCTCTTTCACCGTAATCACCCGGCATGCTCGCCGCCTCGTGATCACGCGAATCACTCATCAGCCTGACGAGCAGGAGGTCGTTAAAGTAAAAATTTGTATTATTCATGAGACGACGTATGAATCAACGTTCATTTTAACGCACATCAAAGCAACAGCAGACACATCGAAGTAATTACTTCAACGTGTTTGCTACTGCGCGGAAGTCTGTGTTTATAGTCTGAGTCATTATGCGCCGAGAGTTATTTTCTGTGCCAGCATCAGAAGAATGTGTGTTGTGGATGAAAAATTAGTCTCACTTTTGATTCATGTAAAATAATTACTCTCGTCGAATTAAAATGTACATACAAGGATAACGCGCGTAATGTAACTTTCGTTTGCCCAATATTTTACGAGTAGACAGCGGATCTTCATGAAAAATAAAAATTTTCTACGTAAATGACAACAAAATGGAGTGACACAGAAATTGATTTTCTTCCTTAATATTTTTAAATTCTTCTAATGTATTTACTGGGTTTGTATGCGCATTGTGCAATGTAAGAACACTTCGTGAGAAACAATCGTTTATCAAAATCATGTACAGCGTTACTCAAATGTTTTCTCAGGTGTGTCGGATCCCTAATGTTTTTACTGTTATAAATTACACCTACTCGTTTGTTCCATAAATGCATAAAACTCACTATTTATGAACTGTCTATTTATGAGATTTGAATGCGTTGCTTCTCTGTCGAGAAGTTGACAGTATGTACCTTGTTATAAGCTCCCCAACTCTCCCTCGTTTTTCTTCGTCCTAGAGGATGTGCAAGGAACGTGCGTAAGCAGCTTCAATCAAAGTGCCGGAGGAGTTTGCAAGGAGAAGAATTTAAAGCTTTCGGGGAGTTACAAAGTCAGCGAGCTGGTTGGAATTTAAGTGCGTGAAATAGCAACTCGCTAAGACGCGTGGTTTCCCGAGCTAATTTAAGTAGTGAATGGAATCCCCTTGCACACGCGACGCGGCGAGCGGATGAAGCTGTTCCTCTGCCGCACCCCGCGGACGATGTTGGTAACGAAAGGGAACACAATCACCGCCCATTTCAAAGTTCTAATTGATAAATCGAATCCTGGACAAGTTCCTGTAGGTGACGAAAGCTTTTAGGTAGTGTTGTGTGAAACGGCGATCTCCGGCTCAACGCATCCGTTCCCGTCCGAAGTAATTTAAAATTCCCTCGAATCTAAGTTTTCTCGTTTGTGACTCGTCTACCTCGAGCCAACTGTATCTTCGCGGAGGAAACGAGTCTTTGTTGATTATGAAACAATGCTGCAACCCTGGCGGGTTCGTCTTCCGAAGATTACCAGTATCTAGAGTCTCAATTTATCTTAAAATAAATAATCATAATTTTATTGCAATGCTTGGCGAATTCGCTGAAGCTAAAATATAAGTTTAAATTGAATGTAATCTAGGTTTCTTCCTCGTAATTCCTTCGGTAGGAATAAAGTTTCAATTTATCGTAGTCACGTTATCGCAACAGTTCTGTGCTCTCCCTTTTCGCAGAAGTATTGTACATTGTGATTCTTTATGCAAAGTAAAGATTTTCTACGTGGACTACAACAAACTGTTCGATGAAAAATTAATTGAAGGTTTTTTGAGATACCTGGTGGTTTTCCCGAGACTCAAAGGGATCACTGGCAACGGTATAGTCTTGTCCCAACGAAGAGTGGGAACTTCTTGTCCGGGATGTGGAATGCGATTGCAGATGTCCCCGAGTACGAAACGGACGACATTTACCACAGGATCCAGTTTAGATCCTTTGGTCGTTGCCTTTCTCCCGCGAGAGAAGTTCGCCGCGCATTCAGGCGAGAAGAAGACGATGGACAGGGGAAAACGAAGAAAGTTTTCTTCGCCTCCACGCGTGACGTAACTGAACCTAAATTGAAGTTTTTTACCAAATCCCTGTTTAACGGGGTCTTATCGTCACTATTCTGATTCTTGCGACACACGAAAAGAAAATTCATTTTCCTTGTAACCTCCGAAAAAAACAAGAGTTTGGATCATACTAAAACTTACCTTAGCTTCTTGGCAATCCACTCCCATAAGTGGCATACCGGTAACATCGTAAAGAGTCCGTAACATAAAATGAAGTTATATCGCATTATTACAAAAGTTATCCTATAAAAAGATTGTGATGTTGTTGAAATAAATATCAAATATTATCAAAATAGATATTAAAATCTAATATTAATATCTAGAACTAGATAAATGTTAATATCTAGAACTAGAGCATATTATGTACAGGCTGTTAAGAAATGTTTGGTCTCGGCAAGCATAGGCGTATTCTACAACTTCGGCTCGATGGAGATCTGTAAAAAAAAGTTGCCGCAAAATTGTCCTTGACCTTGAATGTCAAGGTCAAATTTTTCTTATTGTATTGTATTCTACGCATCATGAGGATAAAAAGTGTCAAAGGAACTATGGGTCAAAACTCAACCGTTCTCATAAAAAATAATAGTAGAGTTATTACTAATGAAGCATGCAGTTACTATTGTTGTTTATTTGTTGTTTATCGGAAATCTAACATAATCAATCATAATCAATATTATCTTCTAAGTCTTGAAAGATGTTCATCTCCTGTTTCTTCTTCTTAGCCAAAGAACCGATCCATTCTGATTAATATTTCTTAATAGCCGAGCTTGACTGCCAGCTTCAATATAGCCACCATTGTTTTGCAAACAGGTCTCTAATTAGTAATAACTCTACTATTATTTTTTATGAGAACGGTTGAGTTTTGACCCATAGTTCCTTTGACACTTTTTATCCTCATGATGCGTAGAATACTGCGTAGAATACAATACAATAAAAAAAATTTGACCTTGACATTCAAGGTCAAGGACAATTTTGCGGCAACTTTTTTTTACAGATCTCCATCGATCCGAAGATGTAGAATACGCCTATGCTTGCCGAGACCAAACATTTCTTAACACCCTGTACATACAGTAAAGTCGCGATTTGTTTCCCATCGCCGCGGTTTCGAGCAGGGAGAGAGATCGTGTAGGGACATAATCTTTTCATGACGGCGCCGATCCCGCCGAAAGTTCAAAGGATGCCGAACGTAGAAAAGGACAGCATATAAACACGGATCTTGCTGTCCTTCCTTGAGCCCGAAACTTTCATCGTCAATTAAACCACTAAATACAGTTGAAATTATATCGTGTTTAGTGTAATTTTAATCATAAAAATGTCACAAATAAGTTGGTGCAAGGTCCATAAATAATAATGAAAACTAAAGAAGACTTGTAATTGGATTGGTAGTGGTTCACACCGATATACCCGACCCGAGATCAGATTACGCGGCTTTGCCCCTCAGTGGAATGGGTAGGCAAGGGAGAGTTGATCGTGGAGACTGTCAAGGATAGAAATCGCGACTTTACCGTAGCGTAGGTATTTTTCAGACATAAACAGACTATAAAATCATGTTTCGAACGTGTGTGGCACGGTACTCCACGTGGCACGAAACGTGTTAAGCCACGGAAATGTATAACCGATACTAGCTTATGATCATAGGAATTTGATCGAGGTCGAATCGACATTATTCTCGTGGCGATATGTGTTTCACCTTATTGGCTGAGTGCTCGCTTCACGTCAGCTGCTTTAATGAGTCTAGGCATTCGAACAACCGTTTATGCAAACGTATATGCAGATAGATCGATGCATATTCGCTTGTGTACACTATCGAATCCCCAGCCAGTCGTGCATACCTGTGAGATTCTACTCAAATCCGTATATATGATTTACATATGTTTAGGATAACCCATATTATAATAATTCCACATGAAACGCTATTTTCGTTCATTTCATTACAATCTCCTTCCTACATGCGTTTTACAGTGCATCCATAGCTTCGCGAGTCACCGAGAAGTAAATTCCGTCGAGTAATCTTCCGAATAGATCTGCCGGGATTTTGCAAGTTTTTTAGTCGTGCCGTTTAACTCCTTGTCGCTGTAAGTTAGTCCACGCTTATCTTGAATGGCAGTAAGACTGAGAAAAAGCACGCGGAAGGACGATGTAGCATTGCGCAATTTTATAAATCGCACTGTCCAACATGTTTTAACTTCTTCTGCGTTTCGATAAGTATGTAGTAGGAAGTTCCTATAAATTTGTGTCCATTACTCTTAGTTTCTGAGAAATTTTGTTTTGGCAAAAATTTCTCTAAACTAAACTCAAAAGCTTTCGGACTCGCGTGTTCGGCGCATCAAAATCTATAAGAATCGCGAAATCGTCGTTGAACAGCATAATCAATAACCCAGGTCCGTTACGTCTATCGACTAAAAAGTTCTTAATGAAAATATGAAGCATCAAGACATCTTTAAAGCGGTGTCGCTTTCCTGTCTTCAGCAGCAAAGGACGACTTCGAAAGTTCTTCATCGATCGGTATAAACACTAGATAAGTTTCGAAGAGTGGTTGTGATAAGCGCGACGGCGGCTGTCGTTTAGTTAGGAGTTAAAAGGATGGTAAAATATGCAGATGCAAAGGGTGCCGCTAATGAGTTCGTCTTCAATCACTTTTCATATCAAGCCGTGACCGCTATCAAACCGGCGAATAAAGCAGCCGTGTAACGATGTCGGCCCGATGAATAATTAAAGAGTCGAAACCACCCTCCGGGAAGGAGTTATATGAAGCAACTCCAGTGCCACGGGACGCTCGTAATTAAACATCATTTTACCCCCCGCCAGAGGACAACCTAATCCGAGTTTCGTACAAATGGCGGTACTCTGATCTAACAGGCTCCCATTTTCCAATTTTTTTAGTTGGCAATCAAAGTCTAGTACACAAAGTTTTTTCTAATGATTTAATTGTACCTTCCGCAATATTTATATTCTTTTTGTCGCATAATATAGGTGTAAGATGTCTGTAGGAAGGCACGAAGATCAAACGACTTTTGTAGACACCCGTAACAAATGGTTTTAAAGAAAAATATTGTGCGGTAAGGATGTGGCTATCGTCTGTACCACGATTTATCATTAACCCATTGCTCCTGTCTGTCCCCTGCGAGAGACACCATTAAAAATTATTATACCATAATTCAAAACAACCGCTACGATACCAAATATCTTTACGTTTAATAAATTTATACAATATATTTCTAAATCTATAACCAAAAGCCTCTAAATAATTAACACGAAAAAAATCTTTGAATTTGTCGTTTCTACAAGTGCCAAGAATCGTATGAAACGAATACAGAATCAGTCTATTAAACGTTCAGAATATCCCCGACGCGAGACATAAAGCGAAAAAGTACCCGATTTATGTGGAACGTGGAAGGAAACTGCCTATTGGTATGCGAAACATTTTCCTGGGCGATGTTTCGATCAGCCATAACCGCGAGAGCGCACTTTATTTTCACCGGTTTAAATAAACCTTATTGAATTTTGGCCCGGGTCGCTGGATAAGGGGCACAATAGCAGATGTTCCCGTTTCAATTTCATAACGTGACTTTTGTGCTTTTGCAGCCAATAAATCGTCGTCGATGGACAGAAAAATAACAAACCCGTATCTAACGAATTCAATAAAAACAGAATCCACGGATACAGGTATCACAATTTCGTGAAGGTTAATAAGGTGACGATAATTTTTTCGTAGAGTGATTCTCTATAACACAGGCTACAGTTAAGTTCAGAGTTACCAGATTAAGACGTGTCTGTCACGTGACTCGTTTCGTCTCTGTCGTGCTAACTTGTTCCTCTCAACCCGAATAAATTCTCCTGATCTGGCGACTCTGGTTTTAGAAACGTGATATCTTGCATTTTCTGTTCCTCGTATAATCTCCCTACACCCAATTGCACCACCAGTTCCGAACCGCCCGGTATAAAAGCAAATAAAATATATGTACAGTAAAGTCGCGATATTTTTCCAACGGCTGTGTTCTACACGGAGACGTATCGTCGAGTAATTATTTTTTTACGACTGCGTCTACAGCGCCGTCCGCGCTGAGAGTACAATCAAAGCCGAACGTAGAAAAGGACAGCATGTAAATACGGATAGCGCGGCCGAAGCGTATCAGTGTGAACCACAGCTAATCTAATTACAAAACTTCTTTACTTTTCATTATATTTTTATGGGGCTTTCGCCAACTAATTTTTGGCATTTTTCCGAACAAAATGACACCGAACACGTTATAATTTCAACTGTATTTAGTGGTTTAATCGGCGATGAAAGTTTCGAACGCAACGATGAACAGCGTATGGGAAATTCTTTGAACTGTGCCGGCGACGGCGACTGTCCGCGACTTTTTCTTTCCCATATGCTTTTCGATCGGACAGCTAACAACAGAGTAATCTCTACCGATCACGATTCGTGATTCATTCCGTATACACAAGTCGCAGCGTATTGCATACACGTATCTACTAATGAAAGCACACCTTCGAATGTAATTTATTTTTCCGTGGCACCCGCTCTTCAATCGAAAATCAGCAGGTATTCGTTACGTCGAAAAATACTACATATATATATCTTTTGCTTTTTCTTCGATACTGTCCGTCCGCGTGTGCTCTTTACGCCCCCCCTTTCATTTTCGTGGCGAGCGGCACGCTCGAGTTTCAGAAGTCGATAATATGCTTTCGACACACGATCGTACCTATTCGTCCTCATTTCCACCGCAATGATAATGTACTACCCACGCGCCGTTATCGTACATATATATTAGTTAGTCGAACGAGCTTAGCCGCTGCACATGTCTCTCTCGAACTAACTTCACCTTCGCGGCTGTTCCGAAGCCCGTTTCTTGCCGCGACCTCCGCCATAGCAATCACAGCTCTCCTCGTTTTGAGCCGTCTACGACGAAATCCGACCTGGAAACAACCGATACGTTCGGTACTTCTTGCCATGAATGTACGATCGTTTGGCGACCTCCTGACTACGAGATCGCGTGGCGAGAACTCACCCGGTATTTCCCGTGCATCGGAAAAGTGTCAAGTGACGAGAACATGCATTCCAGAAAAACACTATGACCTTTTTTTCCCTGAAATTCAGGCAAGTAAAAACTGCGTGCATTTGCTGCGCTGTTACATTGCGCCGACAGTTTCATGTTGCAATAACACGGGAGCAACTCGCGTTTACCAGTATGCGAGCAGACGTTTCCATTTTCGCAAAAATAACTGGTTTTCTCCTTCTGTTTCTGTGCACCCGTGTTTTCTCCTTCTGTTTCTGTGCACCCGTGTTTTCGTTTGTTTTTTGGAGATCCGGAAGCCATGAAATCCACGGGAAAACTGTGGTGAAGACGAGAGAGTTTGGTTAAGACCTTAACTGCTGCTTAATCTGAGTTAAAACATTGCATTCCAGGTGGTGTACACAAGGGCTTACGAGACAAGCGATGTTAACGTAATCCCATTATGCTAGTACAACTTCGTGAAAAGAACCATAAATATATTTCTTGACGGAAAATATACTGGCAATTCGAAATATCCGAAACATGGATGCTAGCCTTTTCATATAAAAACGATTCGAGGTTTATACAATGCAGGTACATTCAATTGTAAATATTCAGAGTCGGCTGGTACCAGTAGTAAAAACAAAGAAAGGATTTTTCTGCTGGAAAAAAAATATGTTGGAAATGCCGTAGAAAATATGAAACGGTGGAGTACATTTTTCATTCAATGTTTGTGTCATTAAAGTTATTGCTTTTGGTGGCGAAAAAACCAAGTTACGAACAAACGCGTAATTTCATAATCATTAGCCGATATGTACTTGAAAAAAGTGTGACTCGACATCAATTTTATTTACATTAAAAATATATAAAATGTGCAATATATTTTGTAATGATATTTTTATACTATGACGGTACAGAAAAAAAAACAAATTCAGCTTCCTTCTTTGAAGTGACCTTGAGGTAATCAAAGGTTGCAAAACTGAACAACTTTTAAAACAGACAAGTGTACTGGTACATCCACCCTATATGGGATCCTTTTAAACAATTCTTTCTACATTTACTGTATATTTCTTGCCACATAAGATACATTTATACAGCCTTCCCAAACAGTTTTTTTTTTGTTCACGTTATACCGGTGTCTACTGTTATAGAAACACTGCTCGTATTTTATTCTATGAATCGGTCACGAGCTTTTGCAATTATCCAATAATATTTAGTACACTGGTGCGGAGGGGTTGGCGTACATAGGCCGGATGCTATGCATGGCGTGTTCGTTTGTGCATCCGCGGATGTGTGGAGGGAGGCCGGAGCGGAAACGAATAGACGAATTGCGGGCGAATGCGGGGGCACAGAGCGGAGAACGGTGTCGCAAAGGAAGCGTGTCAAACCATTGCGCGACAATACATTCTAATGACTGTGTCTCGGCAGGAGCACTTTCACCCTCCCTTGATCGTCGTTTTCGCGTTCCATTCTTCTTCGTTGTTACCTGTCTACGCCCTCGTAGCCGTTCACGACGCCTTTGTTGGCCCATCCGTCTTTTCGCCAACCGATTCGGTTCGGCTCGCTCTTTCCTCATCTTCGCGCTTCGTGCCATTTCCTCGAGCGTTTTTCGATTATCGGGGGAATCGCTGCCGTCTCTTCCCTGTCGTCAATTCTTCTTCATGCATATATTCAATGGGAAGAATCATGGAAAGAGAGAGAGAGAGAGAGAGAGAGAGAGAGAGAAAGATGGGGGAGAAGTGGCTCGGCTCGCGGTATCAATTCCACGGCCGTCTTTCGACCCTCCCAAGAACCGTTGCATATTAATTTGACAATACTCTGGGAATATTTGCCCCCCACCTCAGCTCCTTCCTGTTAACGAGGCTCGCATTAGCATTCCCGAAGTCAATTTGTCAGCCGAGTGATTTCGGCCCGTATTATTCAAATCGTTATTCAATGCTTGCCCGCTGGCCGGATATCATTTTCATTTTTCATCGCGGAACCGTTGTCCGCCATCGTTGCCCACCTACACCTTCCCGGCCTCTGCTATTAACCGTCGCCACTCTCTCGCCGCTCTTCTCTCCATTCTCCTAGCCATTACGTGTTTATATTCGAACGCACGCCTCGTCGTCGCCGGCCACCATTTACCGCTCCATTTGCGCTCACCTTTCCTCGAAAGTAATTCCGAAATAATTATTGCGTCGCCGCTTGTTATGCCGCGTCCTTCTTTTTTTCGTTGTTTGGAAGATTGCTCGGTACCTAACGGGCCAAACGAAATTTTGCATCGCCGATTTGATACGGTCTCGCTCCTGCTCCCGGAAACAACATGTTTCGAATCAAAACTTTTGATGCAACGCGCGAAATAGCTATCGCGAATCCGCTGTTAATTGACCGTGCTACGCTGTCATTTCCGTCCAGACCAATGGCCCGACCCCTTTCGGAAACAATTTCCGTTACCTACAATTTTCACAGAAAAATATATCACTGCAATTTTGAGCAAAGACGAAAATGAACAAAGGCAGACTGATGTGCGTGTACACCACTGCGACAAAACTATAAGCAAACGTCATAGTTGTTACGAATCAAAGGTTAGAGGTTATGGTATAAGAGTTAATACATTTGATTAACAAATTTTGTTTATGAACAACTATGATGAATAGACTGCGGATTTTGATGCGTTTATGAAGAAACTGGCTGTGTGAAATATGAAACAGTAAACGATCAGAAAAACGGAAGAATATTGGAATATTGTCTTTAATGCAGTAAAATCATTAACCCCTTGCCTAATTTGACGATCCAGACTCGTGATGAAGGTTTTTAACAAAGTCTAACAAATATGACTTACGCGTTTCATTTTAGATGAAATAAAATTTGTTTCGTTTGTAATAAATATTTTATTTTGTGCGTAAAGACGTTCTAATCGCTGTAACTGTAAAAGAAAAGGTACGGCAAGGAATTAAGGGCGGTTAAGGGATGAGTTCAATAATTATTTTACTCCTACTTTACTTCCCACAATCAATGCAGAACATTTTTATTTTGCATAAAGATATTTATTTTGCTGTCTAATGACGAACGACTAAAATTATTCTGGCTACCAGCGAAGATGATTAGAATTTTGTTTAGTTACCAGTTACACTATTATCGATAAACGGAATTTTATTTTGATTCATTATTCACAAGGAAGAAAATTTCTTACTAGGATAAACATTTTATTCGTGTCCTTGTATGATTAGTTTTGTCGTGGGGTGTATCTGTGGGACTCGTTATTTTTAATTTGTGGTGTAGTTCTGAGATTCCACTTGAACTTTTTAGCAATTCAAGGGGTGGAGTTTTTTAGTTTAACGATCCTTGATGTTACGAAGCAGAGTGCGAAACGTTTTTCGTCGTTTTGAATATGGTAATGATGTTAAACAGGTTTTGTGAAGGTAATGAGGTTCTTTTTTAGTAGAAATATTATGAGGATAGCGATAATCGTCTTCTAAACAAGAAATCAATAATTCGGTTCGTGTCGTTGTTTATTTCTTGACAACCACACGCGATCGATTAAAATATTAAAGACGAGGTCATTATTTAGCCCAGCGACGAGCATGTGTTTCGTTTCTGTAGCGTTACCATATTTGATTTCGTCGATACATTATTCATTGGGAACCGTCCGGTGAGCGAGACGTCCAATTTTCGAACTCGATCTCGATGTTCGTAACCTCGCAAGGAACTTTGCAAGAACATATTAAACACGGAAATTAAAGACTGAGAAATCCTGCGTGGATAATGAAGTGCACTTAGTATGTGCTAACCAAATTTCCGAGCTTAATATGGGGTGAAGCGAGGCGTCTAATATTAATAGACTCCGAATTTTATCGGTTGTACTCACGACTATTCAAACCTGGATGATATATAATACAAAATTTAATAATGGTTCCAATTTACGCTAATGGTCAATAACGCTTCGGTATTTACGTAAAGGAAAAATCTTTTGGTATTAGGTTTCATAATTAATTGAAAAATTTCAAGAAAACTAAAAAACTTATCGGTAGAGTTCTAAGAAATGGAATGAGAAAATTAGCTAATACTAGTATATGTATAACTTCGCAATAATTTTTAACGTTATCAAAAGTCCTCAAAATAAACCTGCTATGGTGATTTGTATTTACCTTCCTGATCCAAAATGAAGATCTAATTCTATATACATATTTCTACGTAACGGGTACCCTCGTCGTTTCTGTGATCGTATACCGCAGTTCCAACCTAAAGGTACCCAGGAGATCACTACGTATTTGGCAGCTTTCCAGTATACAGAGTGTCTTACCAGATATTACCACCGTGATTTACATCATTATTATTAGTCGCAGCGAGACATGTTTGGATGGAGATTAAATGGTTTCAGGCGATTCGTGTAGCGGTGTTGATAACTATTTTGTAGATCAATACATCGAGGACTTGTGGAGGTAAACTTTGATTTCCTAAATGGAACCGTATATATTTTACTTTACGGTAATGGAGATAAAATTGTCGCAAATATCGTGCACGTCTTTCTCACGTATACCGAGGCATTACTGTATGCCAACAAATACGGATGCGCGACCAGTTTCCCATAAATTGAATGTTAAACACAAGTGTTGGAAAACCATTGTAGCCATCGGGTAAGCTGAAATACATAATGAAATCGTCGTGGAAAATGCATCACGTAGGAATGAATAGTGAAAAGCACGATGACTCTTCTGTTCGGCTCGCAGCATCGCATTCCGCAGCGGCTAGAACGTTAACGATCGGATCGCGGAGCGAGTGTTCGCGTCGGAAGCTTCACCTCGATCCCTTTAAATCGCCTAACGCGCGCTTAAAGAGTTTAACGGGTCGGCATTGGGGTCAGACGCGGGGTATCGCAGCTACCGCGTCGATATTTTAATCTCCGCGGGCTGGCTAGCGAGCCGTCAGCCGGATCGTGGCCGGGCGCCGCGCCGTGCCGGTGAAATAAAAAAATAACGGAAAACGCGGACAAATGAGCGGAACGAGAGCCGCCCGAGAGAGAAAGAAGTTTTCCGGTGGCTGGGAACGAAAGCGGCGAAAGATATGTATAGCAGAATGCTAGTTAAATTTATTACATTCAAGACTGGGAGACGAAAAAGCTACGGATGAATATTCATGAAAAGCTGGATTAGCCGACTAATGAAAATATGTAATGATATGCTCTTACGTAAACTAACGCCGTGTATTCGGTTGAATCCTGGTCCACGAAACTAATTAAAGTGGTCTCCACTTTTGGTTTCTAAGAGACGAAAAGTTAATGCGCGTGGAGGATACATATGTCGGCAGCGGTGGTAAAGCGAAGCAGTATTATTTAATACTTTCGATAGGTCATTGTGTACATCGCTAGATCTTCTAATGTTGACATTAGGGATTGCAATACCGGACCAAAAATACAATACCGGTATTCGGTATTTTTTTAAACGTTGTTAATACGGTATTAACACCGGTATTATGAATTTTCATGAAGGTACAAAAACACAGTTGTTTACTAGAAAAAAACATTAACTAATTTATTGACTTCATATTCTTGAAATGTGATTGTAAAAAACATAATGCATCTATTGAACTGTCATTAAGCCTTGAACGTATTTTTCTGCACAAATTACCTGCAGTTGAAAATGCTCTTTCCGCATCCACGATGGTTGGTGGTACCGTTAATAATAAGCGATATACTTTCTCCAAATATTTGCCTCGATGTCCTTCATCTTCTAACAACTCGGTCTCTCGTCCGACGGTTTTGGATAAATCTATTTTTTGTATTATTTTTGTATTATCGTTCGTGGCAATTTTTTTATTTATAGCTAATTGTAATTTCTTCTCGAGAGACAATTCTTTTTCGATATTAACATCAACATCATCTTCAACGAATTCTTCTGGATAGGTTTGCGTTTGGTTTTCATAAATGTTTTTGTGGAAATTGACGACGAACTTAATTATATTTGACCTTGTTAGCTTCTTTTCTTCCTTTCCGTTTTCTTTTTTAAAGTCGTTATAATTATGTAAATACCTTAAAATATTTCCTGGTTCGCTATGCCTTTCCTGTATACGAATTTTCAATGCACTGTATAATTCCGCAGACAGTGGCGCGTCCTGATCTTTAAGTGATTGCAACATAAAATTTATTGCTGCATTCGCTGTTAACGAGTTGGAATCGTTCCGACAAACAATAACAAACCATTCCAGCGTGTTTTAGAATCTAATATTAGCATAAGTTCTTTTTTTATTTCGGTAAGTATATATTTTTGTAAAACGGCGTTTTTAGTAGGGGAACGTTAAAATATTTTAACAACTTTTCGGATTTTTTTAATTACAGGAAGCAATCCTTGGTAAGTTAATATTTAAACGAGGTACTTTCAACAATTGTATTATTATTTTCTTCATTGTCACTCTCTTCGAAATCAGAATCAGAAGTTTCTAAATCCAGAGTATTTGAGCGGCTAACGTATTTCAAATAAGAGTAGATGCCCAAAAAAAATATTTATTATTTATAGCTAATACCGAAAATACCGGTATTTTAACTTAGCAAATACCGGTTTCACGAAATTGCAAAATAGCACGAAATACCGGTATTCGGTATACCGGTATACCGGTATTGCAATCCCTAGTTGACATGTATGGTACCACGCCAGAGAAGCCATAATATTTATAATAATTTAATTAAATTTATTTAATAATACAAGAATAGACCGGACAAAGCTTATCATAATAATAATGTTTGTGTAACCTTCCCACGCCTCGTGAATCCTAATAATTATTTGTTGCGGCGCGGCGGTGTGCCTAAAATCCTCGAGGATGCCATCGACTTCGCAGTGGCACAATAGCCCATCAGCCGTGAATGTTTAGATTCCGCCAAGTAAATAGCTCATCAACAGCATAAAAGAATCGTAAATGGTACTGAAAACGTGGTCAGGGAGTGTCGCCATTATGAATCGGGTGGACTGGGAGTTAGAGGTACAGTGGTAAAAGATGGGGTGAAAAATTCAGGACATATCCACGGAGTATTGAAGAAGGGGGGTGGCGGGCAAATGTGAGGTAGCTTTGCATGCTCGCGGACCAACTGAAAGTAACACATGGGACGAATGTAAACGAGGAAGAATATGGAATATATCAGGTGCAGTTTGCCACAGATGTACTCTGTCGATCGTACATCAATGATCGACCGTATTACTGGGTCGCCAACTGTTTAGAAACACGCGACCTCTAAATAGCGATTTTTATGTCAGGGATTTGTGTGTCCTCCGATCACAAAAGTAAATAATGTTATCCTTCCTGAGTTGTAGTTTCGTATTATTTCGAATAAAACAGTGCCCATTTCCTTTGGTTCATAACATCAAATATTTTCAATGGGAATTTTGGTCTCTATTACTGCTGGCAACGTCATGACGCGTCACGCTGAGCAAGTCCGGACCTGTCAACGAGCGAGATTCCGTTCGCTGTAGCCGCGATCTGATTCGTACGTGTTTTTCGTGAATAACTCGAAAACAAAACATTTCAGCGCGAATTGGCAAAGGACAAAGGAGCTTAGAATAACCTCAGTAATCTCCCCTTTCTTTTTCCGACACTCGTCCCCAGTAGATCGATTATGAATAATATAAAAATGTCATTGAAGAGATTTTTAAACAAAAATTTCAATTTTAATCGAGTAGACTTGGTGGAAAGAGTGAAAATTGAGTTTCTATGATACAATGAATATATTCAAATGATTTTCTGCGGTAATTAGTGTTATAGTTAGATACTAGATATATTCAATATCATTAATCGTGTGAGTCTTCCTACTTTTTTTACATTTGGAAAACATTTCAGAGTTAAGGATAAGATTGTAGCCACGGTGTGAAAATCATTACATCAACATGTGGTCGATTATCTCGTAATTGGCCGAAACAGCCCTTGTAACGAGCGCGTACGCGAGCGCGCGATAAACGTGATGTATTGTCTCATTTAAATGGACCGCAGCTAATGTCGCGCAATGCGGATCCGCCTTTATTTGACAAATATGATATCAAGCTGATTAATCATCCCGTAAAATAAATCGAAGGGCTCGGAAATTGGAGCGAATGTTAATATTCCAGCTGTGACCACGGACAATCCTGCGAGTAACTCGGAGGAAATTCATTGTTAGGTTCTCCGCTTCACGTCCCCGATCCCATTCATCACGTTTTACGGCTCTAAAGTTTGCGATTATCATGTACGTGTGCTGGCGAAACGCGATAATCTTGTTTTCATCCTTCTTTCAGAGGATCTGAGCAATTTGTTCAGCATCCAGATAGACGTGATAAAGCCGCAAAATCCTGCGAACTTTCGTCTCTTATCGAGCGTGATATGCTGGGTAGAGTACTGGATCGTTGAGGGATAGACACGATTTGCTCCATGATCGCGTGCTTATGCGAGACGAATGAGCAGCGAAGTAGAGGAGAAATATCTGGGAATCTCAGATTCGAATCGTAAATCTTATCGTGTGGTCGGACTAGCGACTGATTCACAGGATTTAATATAATTTGTTTAATTTCTCACTCTCTCGACACCTTACTAGACTTAATTGTACAGTATTTCCTGGTAGGATGACCTTGAGGGTTGAACGACTCGGTCTGGGTATAAACAAATTCCAATTTCCAGCTTCCAAGTTTTCTGTTTCCATTAGGCACTTCTGTTAAATGATGTTAACAAGTAGACTGCGGATTTTATGCATTTATAGTAAAAATGCATGAGTGAAAAACAAAATGAGATGAATTTGAGAGTACTGTTACATTATTTCCGACTTGTTAAGATTATTAAAAGATGAAATACATTGTTATCTAGCCTCCATTTTTTACAATCAACTTGGAAAAATGTTATTTATCATAAAAATTTGCAGTCCATTAATAACGTAGAAATTTATTTCTTCCTTTAATAGATTTGAAAAGTTGAGAATAATATAATAATATTTTTAAATACTTTTAATGCTCTTACATCGTTTAATGTTCTTTTATCGTCGTTTTATGAATATCCGAATATTAATGGGGTCACTGCACGACGGTAGACAACTTAATTTTTAATCACTCCACAGCAATTTCAATGTCACCGTGTATCCAGTCGCACTAAACCGATCGAGGATTCTTTAATCCCCGTTTGTCCCTTTGCTCGCCCTGATCTGTGGTGTAATCAGTAACATTCACCGCTTCGTATCGACACCGACAACTCCACTCTTCAACTCCAACAAACCGCAGCAGGCGAGAAGATCTCGAAGCAGCGACAGATTTTCTCCTATTATCCTCGTTCGCACGGCCATGACATCGTTTAAAAAGTGCTCGGCTAATAGATGCGTTAAAGTGTTCGGGCAATAAATCGTTCTTAACCTTTGTCGCGTCGGCTTGCTTTAATTGACAATTTGTCAGCGAAACACGCTCGCCGTTAACAAGTATTAGACCGTATGGATCACCGAAAACGTTTGAAAACTCCGCCGATTGCCTTTAAAGTGACGCGACTACGGTTATGCCACCAACAATGGTGTTAAGGTAAGGTGGGGCAAGTGCATATACTGGTTATTTTTATTATAATGTGAGCGAAATTTCTCTAGCCTGTATTTATTAATGTACTATAAGTTAATATGAACTATTCGACATAGTTTTCCTAATTTAATGCAATAAAATGCAATAAAGCATTTTATAGGAGGCTTGTTAATAATTCTGCCCTTGCCCCGTTGCACATGAAACAAAAAAGGTTTGAATGCATTTTTAACTCTAATGGCGCGCTTGTCCCATTTTCGGGGCAAAGTACAGAGAAATTGACATTTTATACAATATCTTATCAAAATGAAAATTTTCAAGAAAAATTAGAAACCTACGTAATATTAATTCACCGGTAATAACTGTGCAAAGCGTTTGATACCGACAGCGTTAAGTATTTACATACCAGACTGAAAATACATAAGTTTAAAATCCAACTTTACAAAAACCAGTCTACACTCACCTCACTTCACCTTAATTATAACGATCGGGCCATCGTCGATGGCCGAATGGTTCCTGTCGATGAAACAATGGACTAGTTAAGGAAGGAAAACGATGCTTCGGCGACTGGCTGACTAGGATTCCCCTCGTTTACCAGTCGAGGACTAATTACGCGCGTCAGGAATGCAAACAGATAGCCGCGATATTGACGTGTTCACAATCATTCGTCGCCGACGACTTTTTTCTCAACCCTCCCGTTTTCCCATTTCCTTCTACGGGACAGCAGTTTCCTTCGTTCGTCCCGGAAACGGAGCCGGTCCAACGATTTCCAGCGAAGAAACAGAACGTCGTGTAATCATTAAACTATAATGGCAGAATCGGTCACTTCCGGTTTCTTGATCGATTCATAATCGATGACCCGAGACATTGTTCCCTTTGACGCTGCGCGATGGCCGCTGGCTTTAAAGAAAAGAAATAATAAAGAAAGAAATGGGGCATTGCGCATTAGCTGTGACGCTAAGTGGCTCTTCGATGTGTTGTGCACAAGCTTTCTATACGTGGAAACTGGGACGAGCCGTATAATTTCTACGCGAAAATGCTCGCACTTGTTCCACGGCCATCGTTTTCACTTTATCTCTTCAGATTTAACAAAAGATGAATCGTGTACGATATTTTTTGGCGCATTGTTTGAACACGAAAAGATTTCCTCAATATTTCGCATCTGAAAATGCACAGAGAGGCTAGGTCTCGATTTTCGTTGGACGAACAGCATCAAAAACTATATATTATCGTCATTACTTATTTTATTACACATCATAGAATAACAGAGCAAGGACACGTATAATCATAAACAGGTGTATAAAGGTTGATATTAATCTTATAGTGCTGCTGCAAAATCTAACTATAAATTCTATGTGTTTATGTCGGGAAATGAAAACCATCGACAACCTAAAATATAATTCAAGGCTATATGATCAGAGCATAACCTTTTTATGTCATGTAAAATAAAAAAATTGTTACCATTTAATTGCATAAGAACGCATTAAACAGTTTACTAAATCAAATTTCAAGAAATTTTTAGGAAATTTGTAGGTGACAAATAATGCGATTATCAAAACATAAAGTAGATTAGATAAAAATATGTTTACCGTTTAAACGGTGAAAAGATTACGATGGCCTGATACGTGAGTGGGACGAGCATGAAAATTGATCGGGAACAAACAGCTTGTACAAAATAATGAGTTGACAGAGCGAGCGTACCGATTGGGAGCCATTTCCACGAGTGCCGGGACACTGGCGCATACCAATATTTGTAATTTGTTACACGCTACAAGAGTTTTATAATTACCCTGTGGCAGTAAACGCACAACAGTAAACTGCGAATTGCAACTTGCAACGGTTGCCACTCGAACCGTGAAGATAAATATCGAACGCGTATGGCGAACTTATTTGTCTGTTATACGATCAATGCGGTTCAGCTTCTCTCGTTTCGCGTGGAACGGGCCGATCCAATTTTATGGCTGAAAAAACGCCGACCGTCGGTTATTTTGTAACGAATATCAACAGGTTTGTCTCAGTAATCGTGTATTTCGGCCACTGATTTGGGTTTATACTACGCCAATGCGATTCTTTGACAGGTGAATGAAAAATAGAAAAAAAAACATTCAATGACTGATTTTGATAGATGAAAAATATTATTACTAGACCGCGGATTTTTGTGAAAAATGAAAATTGTCCAAGTCAGTTTCAAGAAATAGAAATTAGGTTAAAATGCAGTTCTTCTTTTAATCACTTTAACAAGGTGAGAATAATATAACAACATCCATTGTCAATTTCACTGAATTTCAGCATATTTTCAGGAATTATTTTTAAGATTCTATATTTTTCATATATGTACTATACCTTTAGTATACGTATGTATAATTATATACCTTTTAATATGGTGAAAATAATATAACAACATCCTTTGTCAATTTTACTGAATTTCAGCATAATATTTTCACGAATTATTTTTAAGATTCTACGGTGGGTGTAGAAAGTATTCGAACGCCCTTTAAAACAAAATAACTTGTTTATAATTGTACCAAACGACCTGATTCTTTTATAATGAATTAGAAGCATCGGTTTACGAAATGATATGCAAAAAAGATTTTCCAAAAATTATAATTTACAAGGTTATATGCAAAAATAAAAAAGGCATTTTTTAAAACTTTTTTATTTGGGTCCTCAATGAAAATATAAAACATATGTTTTGTAGATCTATGTTAGTTATACACATGCTGAAAATTTCATCGAAACCGGTTGACGCAGGAAAAAACGACACGCATCGAAAAATATACGATTCTGTGAATTTTATGCAGAAACTGATCAAAACTCGTGTAAAACTACGATTTTCACCATTTTTAACCGCTTGTACCTCGTGTGTATGGTAATCGATTTCGATGAAATTTTCAGCATGCGTGTAACTACTATAGATCTACAAAACATATATTTTAAATTTTCTTTAAGTGCCCAAATAAAACAGTTTTGAAAAATCCTTTTATTATTTTTGCATGTAACCTTGTAAATTATAATTTTTGGAAAATCTTTTTTGCATATCATTTCGTAAACCAATGCTTCTAATTGATTATAAATAATCAGGTCGTTTGGTACAATTATAAAAACGTTATTCTATTTTAAAAGGTGTACGAATACATTCTACACCCACTGTATATACTTCTATATATAAAAATTCTTGTATCCACACTCTAGCTTGCCTCTATATTTTCGATGTTACTTGAAGAAGTTTGGGTGAAATGGGATAGGGGACAATGATCAGAGGAGGATTCCTCTTAGTGTCCTCTCGCGATCCGCCCAACGTGGCCATTAATTCCGTCGTAACGAAGCAGTGTCGGAAATAGGGGTAGAAACCGGCAGGAAGCATCAACCGGGTCCGTCCAAGAGAGTCGAAACTCGCGGAGAACGTTCCCTAAGGCGTTATCAATCCCAATTCTATTTCCCGACGAGGTCCGGCCGTTTCGTCCCGTCTTTGGAAGTCGGCAACGGCCGATAAATAATAGACGTGAGCGTCGCTATTATTCCCGCGGCGGCATTTTTTCGCGAGGCTCGGTCGCCAGGTCGCGTAGTCGCAATAATCGGCGCACGTTCGAAGAGCAGCCGACCGACATCCTCTTGCCGAACGACGAAAGAAAGAGCCTTCTGCCATTCTTCGCCTTTGGCCGGATATTCCATTTTCCACGAAATAAAAGAATCCCATCCCCCGGCGATGATTTATGCCCCCGACCCTCGTCCCATTAAACCCGAGCGCCCGGAACAATTCGATGATCTCCTCTTCTCGTTTCTTTCTCTGCTTTCAGGTGTTCGACAAGCATAATCGCGGATACATTACCGCATCCGACCTCCGAGCTGTCCTGCAATGCCTCGGGGAGGACCTGTCCGAGGAGGAAAGTACGTATTCGATTCTACTCATTCTAGTCGATCATCCATATGCCATTAACCTTCACTCTGCGTACGGGGGTGTAAACGCATCCCAGACTAAGAAAAACGTACACGAAGATTAAAAGAATGGAAATTATTAAATTTATTATTTTTATTTATAGAGAATTTTTATATATTCGATTGAATTTTTTAATCTTCCCATACCTACCGTCCTGAAAATCACTAAAATTTCACAAATACTTACGCAGTCAAAGTTTTGTCGTTACATTTTGCATTGAAAACATACAGGATATGCAATGTAAACCCAGTACAGGGTTAACATTAGTATGTACGCAGAGTGAAAGATAAAACACACTCGTTTTTTTAGTGTCCTCGTCTTTTGGTGGTAAATGTGACGCTAAACGAAAGGTATATGGAGTAGATATTAACGCTTAACACATTATCTACAGACAATTATTTCATAGTTTTTGGAAGCTCACCACGTACTAACATGGCGATGCCATTACCTGTCATAAACGGTGAAAATCGCTGAACATCAAACACGCATAATTTTTGAACCCTATTGATTCCTAAGATTGAAACTAAAACTGTAAATACTTATTTCTTTATTCCCAATATTATTAATTTTGCTAATTATTTATGGTTTTATTTCATTTCATGTTTTACCATTGTGTAAATTTGACACACAAGGGACACAACAAGTTGAGAAAATTAGGGACGGATGATGGTTAAAGAAATTTCATATTGGCAGATACGAAAATCAGTGTAGAGTAAATTTTACTGACGTCGTGATAGACCCCAACATATCATTATAGAATTAACCCTTTGACGACGACGTGAAATCCGAGCCTACTTTGAACATGAGAATTAGTTAAATGAACAGCTACATCGTTAGGAAGATTAACGTATAGAACATTGATGGATCAAACAGCATCTCCTAAACATCATCGATTATATAGTTACAAGAAAGTCCGTCGTCCGAGGGTTCATATTATACATACATATATACAAATACGCGGAGGGGTGCCAGAAACGTGAACCGAACGTTGTACGGTGTATAGAATAAAATCTCTGTCGTGCGAAAGGGGATCTGAAACTAATTGTGAACGTCCAAGTATTAAGATATTAAATTACATACAATGGACGAGGGAGTCGGTTTACCACAACGCTCCTCCTTTTCTATGATTTCAATCGAACTATTGAAAAATCTCAATTAAATTCGCGCTTCCCTTGTGACGACCAATTATTATCAATATCATGTTACTGTTGTGGTCCATCACTGATGTGTGAAGAGAAATTTCAATTAACTGAATACGTACGCAACTATCGGGGTTTCGTACACAGTTACTCGCACAATACTCAGACACATAAAAAAAAGTAAATATTTCATGTATCTGCAAGGATTTATTCAAAATTGTGGTTTTAATGTTTCATTGCATCTTCGTTGTTTTTACTACAATCTATTAAGTAAACCAAATATTAGAATCTGCAAGTTATGATGAACTTTGTCTTTTCCGTTCTTGTAAAATCATTACTGAAGCAGTAATTGAAATGATTCCATTTACATACTTTACCTTGTAGAAGTAGTATTATCTAACAGATTATTCGTAGAAATTTAACTTGTTAAAGTGTTAAAGATCCAGCTTTATTCTTGGTTTCGCTAATGAATAGCAACACTTTTGTATTGTTTCAAACTGAGAATGAAATTCAAATGAGTTAGTTGAAACAGCTATTATAGTCCTTATGTAAGCTTACGATTTCATTGAAACGGTTTACCTGTAACGCTGTTCACCAGTAGATTTCGGAGCTCTACGATCTTAATGTTTCCCGAAGCTGTGGGTTTGCATATCACTGAGAGACACCAATCTCCCAAGCTTGCATGTACGTAAGCATAGAGAGGCATATTAAATTCGGTAAGCCGAGGGATAGCAACAACATCGGTACTCAAACTATTTATAAACACCGGAAGAAACAGCATGTTCCTAATCTTGTATTCAATCCATATTATATTGTCCAACTCGCGGCCTGCGAGCCACACTTGACCCGTCTCCCATTTTTTCATTCCGCTGAGGTGGGAGACGTTCGTACCGCCAAAAGTGTGTGAAGATTTGTAGTAGCACAAGCAGTGAGGGAACGAATTGACTGATGGAAGAAGACGTTGGACAGGCCTGCTTTACATAGTCAACAGTTTCTCAAAATTTTTAACATGTCGTTCACTTTTTACAATTTTCATGCAATTTCAATATTGGAACTGCTTGGAGTGTCTTTTATGCCAAAGTAGAAAAGAAGGTAGTGATCGCTCATCGAAAAGATTTAAACGAGAGTTTACTTTATTTGAATCGTTACTATAAAGAGTAACGTATTTAGAAATATACTGTACCTTTTTACGCTATCACAATAAAATGATCGTAAAGACAGGAGTTATTTCTGAGCAATTTTTCCATCTGTTCATAATAATTTGATCACCCACTGCAGCACGGCAACTGGCAAGCAACCGTTTTATTATCCGAAAATTGTGGTCCTGTTCAAATTATCGAGTTCAAATGTATCGGATAATCGAGGCTGCGCTGTAGCTGTTTCCGAATACAAAGCGACTGCCTTCAAAAGTTTCGTAATCCGACGAAATAGGAGCAATCAGGTTCGCTGGAATCTCGTCGTTCGCAAGCTGGTCGACGTTGAGTGGAAAACTGCTCGAGGAAGCCATCTGTTCGTGATACGAAAACGAGCGCCCCGGTATCGCGAGAAAAGTTCCGTGCTCATCACCGATTCCGTTTGGATCGACGGATCTCGTACATTTGCGCGACAAATCGACTCGAGCTCCACGATTTGCACACGTTTATTCGCAGAGCCGATTGGCCACGCAATTCGAGGAATAAGTTTGAACGGACGGTGCACGCAGTGAATGGCTGTCTCTTACGCGACGGCGACGACGGTGTCCCCAGAGTTATTTTCCTGCCAGAGATTTCCATAACTTGCAGATCCAGGAGAATCGGTGCGAAATCCCGAGGCTATGTGAGAATACGCTAAAGCCGGAGAGCTTCGAGCTATAAGAAAATATGGTGAAAGAAATGGGGCTATTTTTGAAAGGCGTCGGAGCCGGTCTAATTTCAGTTCAAAAATTACACCGTATAAAAGAATAGGACTGCAGGGACTGTTATCACACCAAACAGCGACGGATCCTGTTCAAGGAAACATTTGTTACCGTTGTTCTCTTTTCCCTCGGCGTTATTCCAGCAGGATTCGGTGTAACTCGTCCCGTTTAATTTTATTCGACGTGTTATTACAGAGTGAGCCTTTGCTCTCCTCTCCCCGTTCGAGAGAATCACGATCAGCTTTCCCGCCATATTCGAACGCTTCGCCGGGAATAAGTCACGTGGATAAACAGCCCCGGAAAAGACCGACTAAGACCCGTAGTCGGAGCTCTCGTTATCCTTCCGTAAGTCTGGCACACGCGTCACTGTAATCTCGCAAGCTCCTTTGCAATTTAAAGGCGTCACGTCCTGCGCTTTCACGCGCTTCCGAATGAACTGGCTCCTTTATCTCCGCCAAGCAAAGAAGTGGCAAACGTCGTCCCGTACAATTACGATCGAGCCACTTTTCAAAATCGGTCTCGAAAAGCTGGCCAAAATTCAATTTTCGAAGGATACAGCAGCTTTTTACTACTGTTGGGTTGGCAAGAGAGTAATTTCGGTTTTCACTAATAGATGGAGTTATGTTTTGTTTGAATGACTTAACGTTGTGTTTGTTTTCTTTCTGACATATAACTGCAACTGTTGGGCTACTTTAGAAGCAAATTACACGTAATTTTGTTTACGAGTCTTAGTTTAGCGTCAATTTGAACATGGAATGCAAAAGAGAAAACATTATAGACACATATTGCTTTTTTATTTCCGTATAGGTAAAAAAGCTGTCGAAACTCACAAAGATATGTGGGAAGTTTATGGTGTTGATCGCGCAACAGAACGCACGTGTCAGAATTGATTTAAAAAATTCCGTTCTGGAAATTTTTCACTTGAAGACGACCAATGTTCTGGTCGACCATCTAAAGTTGACGATGACCAAATGAAAGGCATTATTGAATCGGATCGTCATATAACTGTCCGAGAGATTGCAGAGAGGTTAAATGTCGCGCATACAACAATAGAATATCGTTTAGAAAGTCTCGGAATCGTTAAGAAGCTCGATATTTGGGATTCACACGAATTGAGAGAAATTCACTTAACGCAACGCATCAACATATGCGATACGCATCTCAAACGAAATGAAATCGACCCTTTTTGGAAGCGAATCATCACTGGTGACGAGAAATGGGCTGTTTACAATAACACAACTCGAAAACGATCATGGTCCAAGCGTGATGAATCAGCCCAAAACACGTCGAAAGCTGAATTGCACCAGAAAAAGATCATGCTGTCAATTTGGTGGGATTATAAAGGTATAGTTTATTTTGAGCTGCTCCCAAGGAACCAAACCATCAATTCAGATGTTTATTGTCGTCAACTGACAAAGCTGGGCATAGCAATCAAAGAAAAAACGGCCAAAATTGGCAAATCGCAAAGGAATCGTATTTCACCATATTAACGCTAGGACACAGTATTATTAGTGCATAAATGCTGCTTAAAAAAATTTCCACAATTATTCATTGAAAAATGAGCATCTCAAAATACAAATTGCTGATCTCGCGATAGCAATACTTACTTTGAATACGTGGGTTGTCGTTCGAACAACTGCTGAATAAATAATTTAGTGGCGAATAGGTTATAAAAAAATAGAATTACCGTTTAAATTTTAGCATGAAAAGGGCATATAAATGGTTTTCAGTCACTGAACAGGTCGCTCTGTCTCATTTTCAGAGCTACAAACAAGATCCGTTTACTCTCCATTACATATGAAACATATTCGCACTTAAATGTAACACCCTGCCAATTTATACTAACACAATATCCCTCTTCAATAGACATTATGTTTCGCCGGCCACACGTCCGCGCTCTTACGAAATACACTGCAAATCATATTTTCAAGAGATTTATATATACGTCACGTCGCTCGGCTGAAATGGAGGTACAAAGAATTGAGCTAACATTTATCAAACACTGACAAGACATTAAAGAGCTTTTTGCTTCCTAATGCACGAAAAAAATGCTACCGTGCGATATTACAGAGTGGAAAAATATATATAATCTTGATAATCTTTCTTTCAATTCAAAGTAACAAGCTCATTGTAAAATCAGTAAAAACAACGGTTTATTAGCTTGTCTTTAGAGAGGAAGGTAACAAGTCAGATAAATAATATTTGGTGACGCACCAGATTATACGAGACGCTTACACAAATATTTCTGTTATCTCTGATACGAGATCTTGAGTCTTCTCGATTGACATCATAGATAAATAAATATCACCGTGTTTGGCTTGGTCTGAATCTCACTTTTCAATTTTGTTTGAAAATTTAAAAATGCATAAGATGTTCCGTAACTTATCCCTGACTCTTTTTGAACTGAAAATTTCTTTAGATGCGCCGCGTATATAATTGCTGGGCAGCGAATGAGTCTGATCCGTCACGCTCCGAGGTGAAACGCTGTTCGGGTAAACTCGAAGGAGCCGAGTTTAGCCGAGCGAGCGAGAAACAGCCAGGTGTAAAAGCGCCATAGAAGTTTCTATTTCGGTCGTGCGGTCTTATGCGCACAGTATTGGTCTGTTTTTTCGGATTGTAACGATTAAACGGCCAATTAATTAAGCTACGGAATTTTTCCTGCAAATCATCGCGCAAATTTACAATAGGCGTGCAAATTTAACCGCGCTGCGGTAATAGCTCTGACACGGTCGCGCGTGCGCTCCTTCGCGACTCGGTAAATCGCATTTTCCTGTATTGAACTGCCATCTACGGTGACCAACGTAATAATACGTCGGTGTATGGGATGAGGCCACTAATTGGTCGGAATCAATTTGAACTGCACACGTATTTCTGTCGGCATTAATAATTGCCGAGGGGTATCAAACTGATTACGTTAGTCGATAGCAATGATCTTGCGAGGAGATTGCCGGTTCTGCTGGTCACCACGAAGGTACACACCTGATAATCTATTAAATGAATGAGCTGGTGAAATTCAACTGCAAATAGTAATTAATCCGGGAGTGATTTGAAAACAATATTGAATATTTTCTCTCCCCTGTAATTATCCAATTACGTGTACAATTTGTACAGTTGTATAACTTGTTGATGATACATTCTACAGAGTATGTTCCCATAAAGAGTTTGTCGTGAATGGTTTTTGTCGTACATTTTACACAAGTATCTACAAAAAAAAATAACGCTACCGAAGATAGTAACAGAATATTTAGCTATCGTACCCGATCAATTTTACTGTTCATAAAGTATGTTATAAAAATATATTTTAATCAATTGTGAAGATGGTATTGAACTTTCTAAAACGCCATTAACTATGATCTATTATTTGTAGGCGCTGTATTTCATTATTAATAAGTAAAAATAAAAAAATGTATAATGATCTACTTACACTGAATAAGATTTACTAAAATATGTTCGAATTTTTTCTCTCAAAGAGGAACTGCTAGGATGCGAAAGAATTTTATATGAAATTACTAAACGGATGAACACACTTTTTTAATTCCGTGGAAGCGGACATACTGTCGATGTTTCCATTTACTCTACGAGCCGACACAAATTATAGGTGCAATATTAGGAAGCCAAGAGTTTAAAACGTTTTTAAAATCGATTCTCCGATTTCCATTACTTATTAACTGTTGGTTCAGCAATAAACCTGAAATTCCGACCTCATTCCACTCAGTGTCAATAAATCGAGGGTGGAAGTAGTTGCCGGAGTGGCGCGGCGGCTTATTCTTGCAGCGTAGCAGAAGTTTCCTCGAGCTCTTTCGCAGCCTCCGGCTAACGTGATTGGAATTAACACGAAAATTAAGGGATCGAAAAACCGGACCGCTAATTGGTCCCAATTACGCGAATTGGAGCGAACTTTGCGGCGGCGGTAACACATTTGGACACCCGGCAGCAACTTTGCAACCTTGTTTGCAATGGAAATTAAAACAAAGTTGATAGTGACAGCGGTGTAGAATTAGTAGCGAAGGCGGAAACACCGGTAACCTAGAACCCGACTAGACTGCGGATTTTATGCATTTATGACAAAAATGAGCAGGAGAAACCCAAAACCGTAAAAGCATTGGAATACTATTTTCAACCTATTCGACTTGTTACGAAAGAAAATCAATTTCAATTTCATTCCAGTTTGTTGCAATTGAAGTAGAGAATTTTTATTTTTTGTAAAGATACGCAGTCTAAGCCCGACACCTCACCGAGAACGACTGCATGAATTTCGCGCTAATGCGGTGGCGATGATTCTATCGCACGTGAAATGAAAATATTGAACTTTGAATTAAACGAATAGAAAGGAGTGATTTCCATGAAAACTGGAAACGCCGCTGCATGCAGTGAAAGCCTGACAACCGATATTAAAATTGTCGCTTAATGGTCGGCCACACGCAAACAAAATAAACCACTCCAGTCGTAAATTTCTGACAGGGATAATCCTTTTGTTTCCAAATCCTCGTTACTGTACAATTCGCCTGTCGTCCGATAATAAAAAATGTCTCTCGTGATGGAGTCTCGCTCCTAAATAGCCATATGCTGCCGCCGCATTCCGATAATCGAAAAATACGAATCAGCGTTTGATTCGTGAATCCAATTTGTCGCGATTCAATTTTAAAAATTCGCAACGATGGGAGACTCGTTGTGCCCCAAAAGAGGACGGAATTATCAGGCGCGGGCGAGATTGGGCGGCTTTTTGCGCGGGAAAGTTTAACGCGAATAATATCCGTGAACGATGTTTCACGCTGCGATACCTCGTCCGACAGGTTTAACTCGTCGCGTTGCGTCGCGTCGCGTCGGCCAGTCCGAGTTTAAAAATTAAATTGCACGCACGTCCCGTCGATTAGCATACGATCGTCCATGGATGATTTTAATCAGGCCAAATGCAATATTTGCCGTGTCGGTGAACGCCTCCGATGAACGCGCGCGCGGTAATAGCGACGATATTAATTTCTACTTTCCGTCAGTCTGTCTGACCACTCTGTAATCATCCCGCGACAGATCTGGACGTGAGCGAAATCAGAAATAATTATTCAGTGGAACGTCGAAGCTGCCGCATAATGTCAACTGTCGAAGTTACATTTATTTGTGAATTATAGGAACCGATGATAATTTTAATGTGGAAAGTTCCACGGTATTTTTTATATCAAGCACTGCTTTAACCTTTGCGTCATAACGTTGTTCTCGGTAAATTTAATACATATTTTAATGCTTTAAATGTAAATCAATTTATAATTATCTGAAAAAGTATAAATCTATTGCGATTCTGCTGTTTGTCATCGAGGACGAGTAGAGTGGGGGGACAAGCCTTAACCCTTGTGTAGCCAACCAGGTACTCGGGTAGCCATTTACTGCAGTTCTTTCAACAACTTATTAATGTTCCTCTAAAAATATTACAAAATTTTTGTAAATGTCCATTCTTGACTCGCTAATATATTAATTTATTGTCTTCAAATGAGAATTTGTGCAAATACGTTAAATACAAATGGTTTTAAATAATCTATAGATTTTGGTTGGCTACATAAGGGTTAGTCCGGCGATTGTGGGTACAAACCACGCTATATGAAACCGGCGAACCTGTGCATCGGTGCGCCAAAATTTCGCGAAAGTGTGGGGGTATTTGAAAAACGATGAAACCGAATAGACGGAGTACGCGCGACTCCGCTAACAGTAGTGGTTTTCCCCGATCTGTTGGGGGATTTGCCAGCGATAGCATTTAAACTCGACGAAATATATGATGTAAGCCGCTTTTACTGTGTTTCAGTCGAGGACATGATCAAGGAAGTGGACGTGGACGGAGACGGACGGATCGATTTCTACGGTAAGCCGTCGCTGTGAGCTTGCGGGCTCACCATTTACCCCGGAGACTTTCTAATAATAATCGGAGAAAAATATGATTGACACGGAAGAGAGGGAACGGATCCTCCAATACCCGTCTCTCGGGCTTCTTCTGCCCATTTCACCCGCAATTGGTCCCATATCTAACCTTTCGGGCGTAGAAATGGCGGAGCATTTCGTGGATGAAGGTTACCACGACCGAATTTTGCCATACAGGAAGCAAAAGTTATCATCTCCAATTTCGCGTATTCTCGGTCATGAAATTAGGATGGGTACACGGAGAGCTTCAATGAAAATGGCGAAGTTCCTTCGATTGCTTGCAACTGACTCTTATCCTCAGTTTGAGAATATTGGGATTGGGATGTGAAATGGGTTTAGACATGCTGTCCTTACTCTTAACCAATCAGGTGGTCTACGATTTTCACCAATTTCTCCATGAATTCTTTGGAGTAATACTTTGCGTCTAATTTATTATAGTATAATTCTTAAAATAGCCAGAGCGCCTTGTGATAGATCAATGTGATTGTTCTGGTGGTAAGGCAGAAGTGTTATCGTAATTAAAGTAGATTTTCTTCTTGCTTTAACGGGAGTCATTCTACCACCGCGCATGTACATTCCCAATATTTAATTAAAAATTACTGCACGATAATACAAAACAGTTCCCACCGGTGTGCTCGTTTAATCGAGAATGTCGTTGTTGCAGAATTCGCACACGCGCTCGGTGAGCCCGGGATCGACGACGACGATGAAGACGAGGACGAGGAGTTGCAGTCCCCCGGCTACTAGAATATTACCTATTCTCGTCTCTGTGTTAGATAGAACGAATTAAAGATGAGTCAACGGCGACGTGCGATCGCGCCCTCCGTTCTTCCCTCTGACATTCACGGTCGCGGACGAAACTATTCACCTGTTCGAATCGTTCGAATTCCCGATCTACTGCACCACGCACGCGTAACTCATGAAAATAAACGAGCAAATGGAAGCGGGAGCATTTCGACTTCCCGCGGACGCAAAAGATGGTTGACCGTTCTGCCATCAGGGTGCGCCACTGTCTAATACCGCGACTTTGTTCGGTGACTTCGGTCAATGTCAGAGGACCTTTTCGACAAGCCCTAATCTCACCTACTGCAAAATCTGTAGATACAATTGCTGCTGCGATTTTATGTCGCCCGATCGGAACTCGAATCGTCGATCGACTCAATTTGCGAAGGAATCCTCTTTCCTTTTTCAAGAGCTTAGAAATAGGCCAACTATTATAGAGATCTTAACAGATAAAGAATAGTAATTACTTTCAGAGATCTTCGAGAAATTATAGAGACTACAAAAATTCTTCTATTTTCCAACTAAACACGCTTTTTCTATTTCTGTGGAATCGTAAATAAATGATACAGAGAATTTGTAAGCGCCAGGATCGCTATCTATCGTGTCTAATAAATAATGCAGATCCGACCTCTTGCGGCGTCGCGCAATGCAAAACAAAGGGACGCACGCGATACGTTATTTTCGTGTAACGTAAAGTCACAGCGAGACGTCTAACTTTCTTCGTTAACTGTGCAGAAAAGTATCTACTGATAAACCTTCGTGAACTGTTTTCGGTGGCTTGCCTGATGTAACAAGCGAATAATAGGCGAGAAAAGGAGCACGGATGATGAACGAGTGATGTGGCCGAGCAATTTTCGACAGCAATGCTAGTTCAATAACGGATCAATTGGCTCTGGACTATGTTAGCCGCTTCACTCGGAAAACGCATCTTTCCTCCTCTCTCGTCGCGTCTCTTCGTCTTAATCTCTCGATGTACACGCGACTCGATCGTAATCAATTTCCTTCTACGATATGTAAATTTTTCGATTTTACTCTCGTCTAACTATAGATCGCATTGTTATTCGCCTAAAAATAACTGTAAGAACCACAAACACGAGCACCGCAGGCAGAACTGGATCGATCGACCCAGGCGAAACACACCGAGACGATCGATCGGCGAGGATGGACTTAAAAGCTTATCTGAACCGGACGATGATCGTCGATGATCATCAATGAACTGAAGACGCTACTATTCGTATCACGGAAAATACATCTCTCGATGGAATCGCTGTCGGACATCCCCCGTTTTGTCCTCCTGTCCGAGGCCGGAAAAGTGAACCAAAACCTGGGACTTTGTTCGGGGGAATATTACGTGGCATTTTAAATCGATCTTGATCGCTTTGCTCTCCTCGAGCTTCGTACTGTGTACCTTATTAAACGATATTTCACTGTTACGCCAAATAACAAAAAACCGCACGCTGTTTCAAAAATATTTTAAAGGGTCTAATCAATCTAATAAAGTAACGATTCTTCGTGATACCGCGACTTACAATTTTCCCCGTCCTTAAGCACATTATTTCCCACTTATACCGAGACAGAAGATACCGTGGAATACGTAAGTACATTGCTGTAGTTGTGTCTGTATCTTCTTTCTATCGTTAACCACTTTAATTGTGGTGGTATGGACAGCAGAGGTGAGCCAAACATTTAATAGCCGTAGTCTAATTATCAGTCTAATTATCAGTCTAATTATAGAGTTCGAAGACAAATATCAACCGCGAAAGAGTAAAAATATATGCAAAGGAAACAGACGACAAAACGGTTCAGGAAAGCGTATCCAATTTCTGCTGAAAGAAACCGAAGATAGCTGGTTCTCCGTTCAGAAAATTATTTTAAACATGAAAAGCAATATCCTCGCGCTAGCTGCGTCAGCTCTTAGCAAAAAGTAGTTTCTCAAAGAATCCTGTATCTCGTATTCTAAGGAAACGCTTTCCTGCCGTTTCCAATTTTCGCAATATCGTAGGAAGGGGTAGAATAAAAAGGAGTCAGCTTGCTGTCGACGAACAGCGAACTTCCACAGATATTTCTTAAACGTTCATTTTTTATTAGCGATAAATAAACTTACATATCTTTACAGTAACAACATCCTCTCGTAACTCTCGGAAAATATGATAATATCTATCCGCGTAAATATAATATAGATCAAGACTTCCATTCTGTTGTGTTCGTATCATTTTATTGTTGCTGCTTATGTATGTTTTGTAGTTCGACCGTGTTTGCAATAAATGCGACACGCTTACGTCCCGCAACACACTGATCAAAAATACGGGTTCTGCATTTTGAAAGAAAAAAAAATGAAACAAAAGAAAGAATAATACGGTACGACACAGAATGCGTACGGAGGATCTACGGCTGCGTGTACGATTTACAATGGCGCCTACGAGCCTTCGAGCAGATACCGCGTTGCCACCGCGTCCCGTGAACTCGCTTGACATCGCAACAAAACATTGACGTCATTAACACGTTCGTTGATAGCCACAGACTTTGCTCTCGTTTCTAATCACAACAAATTCCCATTAATTAATTTTAAACCAACCAGAGTATCAGTACGTGCAATATTCATTGTCCTTAGCTGCACACCATTCACGAGTCTTCAATTCACAATCACTTTCTGAACGTGTTAACAGATTCCACAGCAATCGTTTGAATCGTTTTGCGTCATTTCACTTGAAGTCGCATTTATTGAGTTCCCCTTAATCGATTACCACAGTAGAATCCCATTTATCTGAACTTTCCGGGTGAAAATATAACTATGACGTTCGTAAAACATGGTCCGAATAGAAAAAATCACTGTGTGTTCATGTAGCAGAATCGCCACCTGGCAGTGGTTGCGATAAAAAGAGTTTAATCGCGAGTTACCCGAAATTCACAATAACCAGGTTCAGATAAATGGAGTTCCGTTATAATTAGAAAGGAGCGCCTTATACGCGCCGCGTTATAAGTTAAAAGACGCGCGATGCTTTAACGAGCACATACTACGAAAACGCGACACCATATGCCGTGCAATCGGTGGCTGCTAGACGGCGGTCGGAACGCAATAAAATAAAAACTTCAACGAAACTCGAGAAAGTTTTTATTTTATCCTCACTCTAACGTCTTCAACGGAAGAAGAGAACTCCTATGTAATTGAAGCTCCCACAAGAATTGGTTCTAGAAAAATGTAAAATCGAAGAAATATCCACAGTCTAGCAATTTGACAATGTGCCGCATCGTTTCCAAAACAGGTCTAAGCGTGTTCACGCGAAGCGTTCGCATCGGTGCTTCCACCGTTAGGTTACATTCTAATGATAGCGAGCGTACAACTGTCGAACGTAAAAACAGACGAAAACGTAAGACGCGAATGAAGTATGGCGCTGATATAACGACCGTTGCGTCGCTCCAAGATTCTCGGCAACAGACGTCCGGTTGCCTGACAGCTCAAGTTCCCCTACAAGCCATCTAGCTTTCGCTGTTAACTGGTGTCTCTGGTTCTGCCCTAATTCCATTCGTCACGATATACTGTCATCGCCATTGGAATCTCCCGTTTCCCAAATAGTCTCGAAGCTTTCGAACTCCGCGTCAACACCGAATCTATATCGCGACCGATCTCTCCCGCTCTTGCCTTTTTCACTTCGCCGACGAAAAAAGGCTATACAATAGTCAAAAAATATGATCCGCCGATAATCTCGTATATGGCGATATATGTTTATACATACAGAATATTTATACGCACATACCAGTTAAGAGGAAAAAGCTTTCGTTTAATGATATACCAGATTCTTTCGGTTCACTCGCCAGAGGCAATCTTATGTATGTACGCGTATGTTCACAAGCATGCCCAAGCGTCGTTGCGCGCGTGCGATCGAAGAGTACGTTACACACCTGCTGAGAATTTGTCAAAACCTTCACCCCTCAATTGCGTGGCCGTTGCTCGCGGAAAGCAGAACCGTCCAAGTGTAGTCGTCGCTCCAATAAATACGCATTCGTCAAACAGCGATCATCGCGCGCGATTCGATCGGATATGTTCACAGCTCGCTGCAGTCTCTATCAGAGATTAGTCATTCTCGGACGGTTAAGGACGACGTTTTTCTTGACCGCAAAAAAATGAACGCCCTATCGATCCGAGAACGAGATACAACACAATATTCGCGCCCACGTGTTTCTCGTCCGTTCGCCTCGAGGAACTAAATTGGTTTTCTTTTTCGCAAAGTCGCGTATGATCGTGGAAAAACGTTCAAAAACGGGGGCTCGTCGTCTGGCGACTGGTTTACAAAAATTTTGTGTCGTTAGTCGCATTATACCCTAATTATCGTCGAAGCTGGACGCGCGCTCACGCGATATACGAAATCACAATTCTACAGGTAAAAAAGAATCAAACGTCTTTGTCATTCTGCTCTGCAGTCCCGTTTAAGCAGTCGAGGTTTTGGCTTTTCTCAAGTCACTTCGCCCTTTGCGTTTCACCAGCGATACAAACCAAGTCACACTCCAATCAGTCTAACGTCATCAAAACACTTCAGGTTTCACAACGATCCCGGCGAAACGAACGATTTTGGAGATCGGAGATCAGCTGCCTAGAATCCCCCAGTCCCTAGGGAACGTACTCCACACCGTTGTCGCGCTCTCTAGACTCGCAAAGTATAACCGAAGTTTCATCGTGTTGTGGTGATTAATGCTAAGTGTCCTTAGATAAGTAACATTTAACCGCGCAACAACGTGTCTCTCTTAAGTAGTTTGAAGCAATATCGTTGTAGATAGCGAACGGATCGCAAACGCCGCTGTTGCGCCAGCCTGTCGTTTTTCATCGAGAAAGAATCGCTTCGCCGCTGCGTCCGTTTGCTACCGATCTTACGCCGACGAACACTTTCTAACCAGCACGAGATCGAGAGAACCGTTCACGTGCTCATCTTCCAAGTAGAACATTCGTAGAGGCTCCGCGGAGAGTCTCTGCGGTCCAGAACTGTTGAATGATTTCTTAGATCGTTTGGCAAGCGTCGTCAGTCTGAAACAGTCGAAACACACTGCTGACGAAAAACGCAGCTCGATAAACGGGTCGAGGGATAAGATCCACTCGCGCCACAGCCGCAAGAAACCGAGACGTTCTCGTCCCGTTCTAGTGTCACGTTGATCTACTGGTCGCAATCTTCCTGTCGTCGACGACCGACAACTTCTTAGCATTCTCCATCAGGATCATTTGTGTTCGTAGTGGCAACAGCGGTGGCAACGGCTGCGGCGTACCGCTGTCGTCTTCTCCTGACGAGGGAGAGCGTGTTTAATGGTAATTTTCGACGGTGGTGCGACGATGAGACCGAGGATCGTCGTCCGTAGTCCCATCTCGCGGCGCGTCTACCTCAAAGGACCGGCTCCTCATCGGTATCCTCGTTGTCTTCTTGCTCCTGTGTCGGACCCTGCACGCTGGATCCTGCTGACATGGAACTAGTCTTCACGCGTCGCTGCCTTTTTTGTTGACTGCTGCCGCCCCCGTTGCTGCTGCTGCTCGCGCTGGAAATACTGGAGCTGCTGATCGAATTCGCGCAGGCCATGTCTAGATCCGTTTGGTGCCCGTGAGCGTCTATCAAAGGCCGTAGAGCCGATCTTAAGGACCAAGAGAAGCGAGGATAAGTGCGCTCGTGTTGAATCATTACTTCCTTGTCTCGATTCTGTGTCTACGAAAGAAAATTGATCTGTTTCAATACTGACCCACATTCGACACTCCTTGATTTTGCTCGATCGAAGAAGAAAATAGGGACACTCAATGGAGCAGTATTATGTATTGTTAAAAAGAATGAAAAGAAAATCTGATGACGAAGGAAGCAGGCTAAGTAATTCTGAAGAGCGTAAATATTCTGTAGACTAAATTATAAAAATGTATGAAAAAGAATCTTTGAACGATTTATAACATATTTTATTTTCATTGTATGTTCAATTTACTGAATCCTTTTACGAGTACATTTGATAGCTTGCCTGGAGCGGCGTGAACGGTTTGAATAGCATATTTTATGGTTCGTTTAAAGAATATAGTAGAGTCACAACTCATTTTCTGAATAACGTAACGTTTCCATTGTCAACGCACACCGATCAATACTGGCAAAGAATACGAGGGAAACGATAAATGGTTCGAGGTAATTAAGGTATAATTGAATCGGAGCGGGTCAAGAGCGATGACATCCAGAGAAATACGTGAATTATCGATTGCGCGTCTAATTAAAGACGCGCGAAACGGTGACAATTGGTGATATAAATAACGGGCTTACCTCGGGAAGGTCGCTCGACCTGGTTTCCCGTGAAGCCAACAGCTTCTTGCTCTCGGCAAATTGCCTCAGCGATTTCTCTCGAACGTAGACAAACGGTCTGATGACCCTGAGATCCTGAAGGCGAATGTAGTAGTGGGCCTTCATGGTTTTTAGTTTGCCGCCGTGAAACACCGAGACGAGGAAACCCTCGGTGAGATCGTCTAGATGCTGGCCGATCGCCAGCACGTTGTAATTGTGTCGCTTGGCGATCGAGTATAGCCGTGCTCTGATCGCCCGATTGCAAAAGCTGCACGCACCGTTCGCGTCTAAGGGATCCTCTGGCTGATTCTTGCCGGGATTGCATTTTGTCTCGGTACTCTGATCTTCATAAAAATAGGGGACATTGAGAGCCTTCAGATAGCTCATCGTCCCGATTGGATCCAAACCCTTCGTGTCCACCGCGGCCGCTCCGATTTCGAAGTCTATGCCCTTCGATCTCGCGTAGAATCTATATTGGTACAGCGTGTGCAGCAAGGACAACGAGTCCTTGCCACTGATCGATAGGCAAACCAACACTCTATCGCTGTCCTTGATCATATCGAACTCCTGTATAGCCTCGACCGCTGGTTTCCAAACGCTCTTCGGTAGGCAATGCCATTGCGGTCGGGCTGCATCGGTATTACCATCCTTCGATTCAAACGCAACCTCCTGGTCCTCCTCTTCCTTCAAATCGCTCGAGCACTCCTCATCCTCCGAGAAGTCGTCGGCTTGGCGGACCTGTTGCTTGCAATTAGACTTGTTCACCAGCGCGGTCATAGATGCCGCTCTCGGTTTGCGACCATAGCTGTTCGTGGAATTGGACTCCGCGCTGCTGCTGCGTTTCAAATCGACCGAGTCCAAGGATTTGTCGCTTTCGTGAAAAGACAGATTGATGCCGCTGTCCTGTGAACTGACCGAGTTCACCGCGGAGTAGATCTTCGGCAGGATTTTTCTGGCGTCACCAATCTCCAGACCACCTCTTTCATGGCCATCGTCGTCGTTCAGATCGTCGTCCAAATCATGCACCACCTCTTCGTCGTCAGTCTTGGACTGACTGCGAACCATCTGCTCGTTCTCCGCCGGCTTCATCACGTATATCACTGTCTCGTCGGAGGAGCACTCGCTAGACATCTTACTCTCTTGCTGCGTCAGCTCGCCGACCTTCCCCGAAATCTCAATCGGGCCACTTCGTCTGGAGCTCGAGAGCCTAGGCGACGAGGAAAGTTGCACCACTCTTCCTCTATCCGGCGAACCACAACCGTTCGAGGAAACATCGGAAGCGGACGCGTCCGGAGAGTGTCTGTGCAACCCGTCCACGGCGTTCACCATGCACCTGATTTCGGACTTCACCTCGCTGGCCATCTCCTTCGAGAACTCCATCAAGTACTCCGCTATGTTGCTCGCGGTGAACGAGTCGTGTCTCATCTTATCTTCGGCGGTGGGCAAGCCGATAGCACCGATGTTGCGGGAGTGATGCTGCGGCGTGTTCTCGGAGGTGTTCGTCTCGGACAGTGCGTCGTCGACTTTCGAGATCACTTCTCGGATCTCGGACTTGATTTCCGTCGCCAGCTCCTTCGTCACTTCTTTGACATAAGCGCTCAGATCGTCCTCCGATCTTTGTCCACCGTTCGTGGAGATCGGCGACGACCTACCCCCACCCACGAACTTCTCCGTGTAATCGCTGACCGAGGAGTATGAGGACGGGGGCGAGGCCATGTTGTGATAATTCAAGGACAAAATCGAATGACTCGGGCTGCCGTTCTCGAACTCCAACGAGTTCAACTCGGTTTGACTGCTGCAGCTACAATGGTGTCGCCTAGGCTTCACAGTGTGCCCATTGTTCCCGCTCAGTCCTAAACTAGTTAGAGTTTGAGGACTCAACGGGAGTGGTGGTATAGGGGAGGAGGATGACGAAGCCACCTTGCGATTCACCGTGGCGTTCTCCCCACCCCCGCTACTGCCGAGAGAATTGCACCTGGCACGGCCAGCATTGGCAGCGTCCATCAGATCCTTTTCCTCTTTAATTGGCCTGTTGCCTGTGTGAGAGATCGTGCTAAGGGCCGAAGGCGTGACCACCTCGCCAACAGCGAATCTCACGGGCATCGGCGAACTCGGGCAAGTAGCCGGCGACCTTTGACCGGTCGGGCCGTTGTTTCGATCAGCGCTAACCGATCGTTCTTCTTCGTTACCACTGCTCCCGCTGGAGTAGCCCGTCTGGAATTCGGCTGCGTTCAGCAGAGTCTTTCGAACCGAGCTGAGGGCCGGTAGGCTTCGATGTCTAGGCGATGTAGTGGAGATCAAGAAATTTCCCGTCCGAGGAATATCGCTGTTCAGTCGACGGATGCTGTTCACCAGAGCCAGACAGCTCACTTGGCTATCGTGCGTGGTCGTTGGCGTATGTTGACCAAGCCTGTTCCACAATAGCGTTGGATTGAAAGGTACGTCTTGCTTCACGTTCTGCGAGTTGCCGAGCAGCAGATCTTGCGCCTCGCTGGGCAGCATGAACCATCGTAGAGCTTCCATTCGCTCGGACACGAAGTTGTAACTACGGTCGATCTGCAGCGGGTATCTCTGCGCCATTTTTCTCGCGCGGTTGAAAATATTGCGAGCGGTCTGCAAGCAGTCGCCGTAGTTCTGCGGAAGAACACCTGCCCCGGACACCCGCCTCTCCGACGCGTTCATCTTCCCGTCGGTGTACCTAATCGAGCTGAGCCACTTTCGCTCTTTGAAAACGCTGTTCGTCTGGTGCCGCCACTCCCCGGTGTCTGGGTTCAGCCCGTACTGCGGCAACAGCTTCCAACCCTCCGTGGCTACCATCTTAAGGGCCTCAAGAACAAAGGCGACCTCCGCCTCGGACATGAAGTACGGGAAAGAGAGCTTCGCGAAACCCGGTCGCAACCCCTCCGTGTTCGTCTCCTCGTTGTCGGTGTTCTTCTCGCTGAAAGGAAGAAACAAAGAGCATGAACGACCGATCTCCCGCCACGCCGGCTGAGCCGGGAATCGATAACGACACGAAGCTGGTTTCAAATTTCGTACCCCTCTACGAGCACCTTCTGGTACTCCTTGGCGAGTTCTTGGTCGATTCCCATCAGGTCATGAGCGTAACGACCCGCGCACGCGCATCCGCCACGCGCCTGTATCCCAAACACGTCGTTCAAAACGGCGCATACAAAGTTGTGATGAAGGAACGTGCCACGCGGGTGCCGCACCATGAACGAAAAGATGGGCAGCCTCTTGACATTCTGCGAACCGCTGCCGAGCAGAATCAGTTCCGGGATCGTGCGCACGTGGGCCAACACTTGCCTAAACGGGACGGAGAAGCGAGCACGGTTTAAAATGCGGATCCACGCTCTATTGCCATCTCTCTTCTCTTCTTCTTCTTCCATTTTAACAAACTACTAGGCGATCCAATCGGGTTTCACATTTCGACGGAGAGCATATTGGCCCGGTTGAATAATTGAATGCTAAAACAGCTCCTATCAGCATCATTTCCTCTGAATTTAACAAAGAGTATTTCCACTGTTTTTTTTTTAAGAATTATTTATGCTATGAATCATACCTATTGAATTGGATTTTCTTCATTGACTTTTTGAGTTTTTTTTACTATTCCTGTCTCTGTGCTGTAATCTTTTACCCATTTTTCTTACTTGCTACTTCAACGATCGTACCGATACCTCTACTGTAATATTTAAACTGTGAATCTTGAAATATTAATGACGCGTGTAGCATGGATTTGTAGCAAGCAAAAAGATTGCTTTACTCTTTACTATAGCTCCATCGCTAGTAACACATTTATCAGCGAAATCAATGTTCCGTTTATTCGAGTTTTTATAAAATAATTCATGAGAACGAGCATGCGTATGTAACGGTCCATTATCATTAGACGTATTATACTATGGACCATTTGAATGTACGGAACAGACATGTATCTTCACTTTGCGAGCAGACAATAACAAGAAAGATAATGTCTAATATTTCTCTAATCGATCGAAGAGGAAGGTATCAACGACACACGATATATGTATAATAATAACGAACGGCAAGACTTTATCTTTGATCTTATGCTGGAAATTTTTCAGCAGGTTAATTATAATCACAAACATATCAGTCCACGTGCTCAAAGGAAGCTGACACACGCGGAGATAAGGCGAGAAAAATAGAAAGAGGTGGTGATCGAACGCGCCGATGGCACTCGAGAGATTGTCCCTGGTCGGCCAATATACTCGATGTCGTGTTTAATTATAAAATGTTATTTTAAGAATAATCCTACCTAGAGATCTTATCTTGCCGGGCAACGATAGCTCGCGGCGTAACGTTCTCCTTCAATTGAACCGCGAGCCCACATCTGATGGTCTCGACGACACCGGCTGTGCCGCTCTCCTCCCTTAGCTCCGGATCGCGATGATAGTGATGGGAGTCCCTCATGTGTTCCGTGCCAATTTTATCTTTGAGCAGGGACCGTTTGGTCACGAGCACGCCGGGGGACTGCACGCCGCCGATAAACTTGTGCCCGGCGAAAATGATCGCGTCCTTGTGAACGGCTGTCTCTCCGACGCCCGGCAAATGCGGATTCATATCGATCTGAACGTACGGGGCTGGAAAAGTTAACACAGACATTTTGATCGTGAACAAAAGCTCGGACGTCGATAAATCATTCACGAGCTGTTGTCGCGCGAACGACAGCGAGTACAATTTATTTTTCTGCCCGACAATAAATAACCAGACGATAATGCGCGTATTTTTGTCGCTAATCGAGGCACAAACACTGCGACGATCTTGATACCGTCCATTGTTTTCTGACCTCTATCTTAACGGAATATTTTGAACTTTCAAAAAATCAATTTTGATCGGTAATTTGTATTTTTAGGTGATGCGATGGTCTTATATCGGACATATTTTAAGTTTGTTTCTGTAATTATTTGACTACGGATTGTATGCATTTGTCACAAAAATGGGCACATACTATTTCAAGCAGAATTGAAAGAAGAATACAATTTTTATTTGACTCCTGTATCCTGCAATCGATGCGAACATTTTTTATTTTGCATAAAGATTCACCGATTCGTTAGAAATTAATGTTCATTCTTCGGAGAGTCTACTGTACTGTATGTATAAAAAATATATATAACTCGTATCGTTTTTATTGTTTCTATGTTAACAAGACTGTTGTACTTCAAATACCCATAAAGTTGCGTGCAAAATGCTAGTGGAAAAAGTTCGATAGTTTCCCTGAGAAAATGCCTAAAAATTGGTAAACAAATGGCTTTAATATCGTGTCGATTATTACCTGCAGCCGTGTAATCCCAGATGCTAAGTGCTCCATATTGGTGCAGCAGAAGGGTCGTCGCGACGTCATCTGCCAAAACACCGGTTATGCAACTGGCAGAGCTGAAGCACCCGATCATTTGCGTAACACCCTCTGCTCTCACTTTGACCAGTCTCCGCTCGAGATCATTCAGGTCTAAGAAACCCTCGCGGGTCTCAGACACTCGTATTACCTGCGATCATCGTTGGAATATTATAGTTAGCTTGTACATACACCGGCGAGTAACAGTGGTTCGAATAATAATCTATGCACCGCTGCTACATGTTGCAGGAAAAAAATATTGCAAGTGATAACTCCCAACTCGGTTTTGCTTTCGAGTTTAAGCTTCTCTACAATTTTTATGTTACATGCCATGAAATTTGTTCTGAATTATAGAGAAAAAACGAAAGAAACTTCACAACGCGCAAATGATGATTCTGCGATTACAAAGTTACATGCTCCAGTGGAGGATCTTAACGAGTTAAACTTTCACTCAGGGGACCAAAAGTTTTCAACTTTTCCGAGTGTAATGCTATACAATTCGACGAAAAAATGATAAAACTTTAAATTCTAGTTCGAGGAATCCAAGACCTAAGCCAGATCTAACGAATCCGCTCGCTACATCATAATCGCTCCTAACCTTTCAAACGAGTGAATTCCGCACACTGAAACTTGGATTCCTTGCACTAGAATTTAAACTTTTATCACTTTTTTTCGTCGAATTGTGTACTATTACATTTAGAAAAGTTGAACATTTTTTGTCCCCTGAGTAAAAGTTTAACCCATTAAAATACTTCACTGTACCAAGTTCAGCCTTAACAGTTTTCCTAATAAAGAGAAAAAATATGGACATATGATTCGATAAAAACGCGTGCTATGCTTAAGGTCGACACAGGATTTAATCGAGCGCGTGCGTCACGCGTACGCAATCATGAACGTGTTCCTTGACAATAAAATCTAGCAAACGATACGTTTTTAATGGAATCGTATTTTAAGTTTTTACACGTCGAAACGAGAGTACCATCCCGCAATCAAGTGACACAGAAAACCCATTTAAAATCCGTTAAAGCGCCGTTTAACGTGCACACGGAACGCATAAATGTAAGTGGAACCATAGGAAACACGCGTGTCAACTCCATAAAGATTTCGCGGCGAATGAACGTCTACATAGAAAGCGGGGGTAAAACGGTGACGGTCCAGGAGAGACGAGTGGCACGCTCCCGCAGTGAACTACAAAAGCGTCGGGAAAATTTTGCGGAAAAAATAACTCCGGCACGCAAAAGGAAGTGTCGGAAAAACACAGTGATCCTCTGCTTCTCCATGAAACACGATGGAACGCGATTCAAAAGCGTTTTATGCGTTCCCCGTGATTCGCGCAGCTTCAAAGGCAACGAAATAAAAGCAGAAACCGTATCGGAAATAAGCGCCGCTTCGGTACACAAGAGTACTCTCGATGAACCTTTCGATGCGTTTCGCGATATTTGAATACGATTGGTTGCGGCTAGGGTTTGCCATCCGTCCGGTTTTCCCCGGATTTTTCCTACTTTTTAGTTCGTCTGGGGACGTCCGGAGAGATTTTCTTTAAGAGTCCGGGTTTTTCGATGTTACTGTTTCAGATTTTGTTCAAATTTGTGTGAATATGTTGCAGTCTCTCTCTCTTTAGTGACCTATGAACGCATCTCAAAAGATTTTTCGATATCCTAAAAATTTTGGATTTTACAGACGTGTATAAAAAGGTGTCACCCTTTTTTTCATTAAATTATAAGACTAGAACTAACAAACCGATGAGAATGAATTTTTAGGAGTTTGTAGTGAAAACATAAGAGCAATTATTGGCAATTATTTTAAACAAACGCAATGTTTTGAAAATGAGGATGTAGCCCCAAGTCTCCCTTTTACGGACCAGTTTTTAAAAAGACGGACATTTTAAAATTGACGAAATTAAAATTATTTGAACGCCCGCAAACAGTGGGCTGGATTGAGAAATTTGATGACATTTTACTATAACTCTTGAACCGTAAGATATATCGGGATGAATATTTGCACTATAATTCATTAAAAAACGATTCGTATCTACTGTTAATTATCGTAATAAATATATAATTTTTGCTTGAACTTCTCGTCCGAAACTTTTCTTTATGATATCATACCTAACTTAAAAAATAGTTAAAATTGTCCGGGTTTCAGACGGAAATGTTTTTATGCCGTTCGTCCCGGGTTCGTGATTTTATAGATGGCGATCATAGTTGCGAGTCAAAGTGTCTCCGTGGTTTTAGGATCGAGAATACTCTTGACTCACCGGTGAAAATTCCGCGGGCGTAAAATATTTGCATGCTCCGCGCGTATATATCTTTTTTTTTCTCTTACCCTGACACCATGCTCCCGCCAAGGCCGCAGATTCGCGTGATGCTCGAACGGTCCGACGAACACCACCGAGGATTTCGTGAGATCAAGGTGTCGTAGAAGCGCGCGAAGGGCAGCCGCTGTGCCTTGACCCGTGAACAGAACTGCATCCTGCTCGCCAGCCCCCACCGCGTGTCTCACGATGTCTCTGGCTTCGTGTCTGCAACATTCGTCGGTCAGGATATATCGATTCGTCCTTCCGCTGACATTAAAGATCGTATAAAAACTCGACAGCTGGCGGATCCGAACCGAGGGCGTATCAGAGATTCCCGAGCGTTGTCTCGCCTACTTTGAGACCGATCCGCGCAGCGCCGCCTCGCGCGAGGCCGATGCTGCCAACGCGAGAAAGGACCTCGCGAGAACAGCCATCTCGAAAGTGTCATCGACAGTGACGAAAATACCGAACGTAAATAGGGTTGTCATATTTTACGAAAATATTCGAGACAGGAACAATTATCGTGAGGTATATTATGCCGACGGACATTGAACACTTGTAACATAAACAGTAAGTTCAAATGTAATTCTAATATTATCCTACAATTTTATCACATTTTATGGTACTCGAGGTCACCTGAAAGTAATGACTTCAGCATATTCAAATGTATTTTTTCAGCCGCTTCAAGGTGGAATAAAAGAAAAGGTTTCCCGATAAAAAATAACGATGACCTTGAAAAAACTATGAAAATATAACCGGACAAAAAAATTGTTCTTCTATGATTCTATGATATTCCTCCTTCGATACCATTTAAATTATGCTATATTTAGGTGACCTCCTTTAGCTGAGACACCCTGTATATGAACAACATAACAATAATTATACCGACAAGGTCTTCTTGACACTGTGAGGGTTAAAACAGTCTTCCAGTTGCCCAAATACCTAAAATCGGCCATTTCCACCTGATTTTGCGGTCTCGCGATTAATGGTGGCTATTTTAGAGATAAATTGCGAATAAAACGAATGAAAGAAATTCGGAAAGTCGCATGATACCGAGCTATAATCGTTATTGCCGTAGCGGACGCGGCAGCCGGTAAGTGTTCAGAGCTCGAGTCCACTGGATATTGATCTGGGACGTCAGCGCCACCCCCACACGTTACGCTGCATAAAATTTAGGGATAACGGTTCCGACGACGCTGTTCCGACGACGTTCCGCTCGGATTGAAAACGGTGCCAGCTGATCGGCAACAAACCTGCAGGAATTCGGGCCGGAGTGACACGGAGCCGGGAGCGTAATTCCCAATTCGAGCGAAATAGCGAGGCAACGGTCGAGTGGCGCAGAAAATGAGTCGCGTTTATCGCAGAAATCGTACGTCAACCGGAATCGCGCATGCATGCTAATTTCGCGGGGGCATTGAAAATCGATAATTAGAAATTCATAATGCTCGACCGTGAAGATAAATATATTTGTACATTAGTAAAATGCTACAGTCGGTAATGATTATCATTTACTATGCTGATATAATTCTTTCCTCAATAAGAATTTGTATGCACTAATTAACTCCTTGCTGTACAATTTTCGTGGCAGTTGTAACGAGTAATTTTTCATTCTTTCTAATCATTGTTTAGAAGAACGAAGGAATTTATATTTTATTGTATTGTCTGTACTTGAAGACCTTGGCGCAAACATTGGATAAGTCTATTTTTTGGTGATGCAAGAATTATACAGTTCGCAAAATCTGGACCTATCCGGTATATAATTAAAGATTTAGCTAAAAGTTAATTGTAACAACACTTTGTTATGTCACTGTGTAAAAACAAATGAGATACGTGTCTATCTTTCGCATGTACGTGTTCCATATGCATGTTCTTGTGTAAAATGACTTGAACAGCTCGAGCTGACAATCAGCCACAAGATAAGGAAATCCGTAAATTAACATTAAAAAATTTGAATGTAACCTCGGCTAAATGGCAACGGCCGCTCTTCCCTTTTGAAATATTGTTTATAAACTCCAATCGATTTTTTAATTTCCCGACTCACTCGTTAACAGTACGCTGCATCGTCAACTCGGAAATTAATGCTCTAATATAGCAAGTAACCATAAAATTGCATTAAATAGGCAGGAAGTTTGCCGTCCCTGCAACTGACCTGAAAGTTTGCTTATCGTCAGTCAACTTTTTCGCAATTATGAACTGACTAACAAGCCATAACTTCCGCAAATATTTGTTCAACTCGGAGAAACGAAAATGAATGCCGCCGTATTATGCTGCAGACATTTCTTTCGCGACGATCCCTTACAAATCTAATAAATCCACTAGAGCGTATGACTAATCGTAAACGTTTAAGACGTCGCACTTTCCCAACGCGTTAAGTATAGCGACTGAATGAATGATTCACGTGGCCGTTTATGGTGTATAAGCGTGCGGAAACTTTCGGTCAATAGCGTGTCCAAACGGACAGGAAGACGATCACCGGACGGGAAAAGACGGATTGCGGGTTCGTTTAATTCTGCAACTAATAGAGTAACTGGAATTGGTTCTGGGAACCGCTTGATCAGCAGACGCGGATGTATCGTTAGATACGTCCGATGCAGTAATGCGCACACACGTCGCGTCGTCGCTCTCACGACCTCGATCGTTATCAAGATCATGCAATAGTCCAGCATCGGGAAGAATAAACTCTTTGTACGGAGTTTTTTCATAATTTACAACGCTGTCCGATTAAATCCGGAAATACTGTACCAGATACAGCGAATCAAAATAATATTGGCACACTTTCTAACGCTAAACCTGTCACAGTCAAATGACCGGTTTTATAATTTAAAATAGTAGAGTAAAATATATTCCTTGTCCAAGCATTTATTATATTGAAAATCACGAACAAGCGAAATAAATTTTAGGATTGCCACTTTTATGAGGCAACCTTTACCAGGTACTGTCAATACTTGCTAGGTTTAGTGCTAAAGGATCATATATACGTATATATGTATATATATTGGATCTTCTTTTCATCTGGACTTTCTTTTAGAAGTTAGAACAACTGAAAAAATGTTTACTACATGACATGCAAAAAATATTTTGAAAAAATTGCAATTGGTCGGAATTATAGGGAAAATACTTGGAGTTGTTGTTTAGAACATTTTTATACGTATTTTACGGATGTATACTGAAAATTTCTTCAAAATGGATGAGCGTTGCAATGAACTATAGACGTTTAAAGCTGGTGAAAATCACAGCCCAATATTAAAAAGTGTGGCAATATTATCTTGATCGACTGTACATAGTCCTTCGAAGGTGTGATAAATCGTTTCCTGATTGGGAAAAAGTATTTTTCGTAAACAAACTAAAAAGTATCGCTTCTTTTATTAAACTTGCCGATTGACGTAATCGGAGAGCTACGTCGAGCATTACTCATAGAATCTTTGCAGCGTTATACGTGACCTTGAAGATCAACCGTATAGTATGTAGTTGGATTGGTCATCGGTCGAAACAGTAGGGTGTGAAGATTCGCGAATCTAACGACGACTAAACAATGAGATAGTTACATAACGAACGGAAGACGCGAAATTATGGCGAAGGCAAATATGTATATTAGGCGCAGAAATAATTCTGTTTTGATGTTATTTTCAGTACACCGAATCAGAAAGTATACTGCATACGTATACAAACTGTCTACATGCTTTCAAATATTAACAGACGTTTCAACTCTAATAAGTAGACAGCGGATCTTTATGCGAAATAACATTTTTTTACCAGAATTATAATAAACTGAAGTGAAACAGAAATTTATTTTCTTTCTTAACGCTAAACCTACCGACCATCAAAAGTGGCCAATGTGTATGGTATTATAAAACTAACAAAATTAAATTTATTTATATTTTGTGCGATTTTTACTATAATATATACTGGAGCCAAAAACTGTATTCAATCAATTCCCATGAAAACACTTTTACAATCTCAGTGATTGTAAAATAATAAATCGTTTAGCGTTAATGTGTTGAATAGGTTGACAATTATACAAGAATATTTTTAAATTCTTCTAATGTTTTCATTATTTTGAATAACACCTACTCTCATTCTTCTCATAAATGCGTAAAATCCGGTGTCTACTAATAAGAATCGCAATGGCAAAAATAATTTCGCTCGTTGAAACGCAACTTCCTTTAGAATCCACGATCCCGTGCAACGGTTTCCCGAGCAATTACATATCTCGGGTACGCGCAGTAAGAAGGAACAGGAAGTAAAGTGACTAAAGCTGAATAATATTTTCCAAGAGAGCGTAACGCAGCGGCCTGGCCACAAATAAAACTCAAATATATACGTTTCCTTTATCTTTCACTTTATCATACATCCCGTTTCCTTGATGCATTATCTAACAGAGGCGAAGGATCAGAGTCAGTTCTCGCATGCAATCTCTCAACATCTCTCCGCATGGTTTTGCTGTCTGCTTACCTGAACAGAGAGGATTGCAAGCTGCAGATGGACGTGGTCGCATGAGTGTCGCCTAAGCATGGCAACACCTCCTTTGTGATGTAGTCCTCCAGAAATTGCAGCGACCTGCCGGAAGCGGTGTAGTCGCAGTAGACCACTGTAACAAAACGAAAGTAGCATGAGACATAAAAGACATAAAATCGATGATCACATGTGATAATGTGAGACACGAGACATGAAAGACGGACATCACAACTCGCCAAGTTCACTCATACGTAAAATCGATTGACGCTTGTGACAACGTCCCGTCCGTTTCTTTCTTTTTTCGTTTACGTATACCGATATTGTGGTGTGACTTTTGATAATGTCAGTTTCTTTTCTGTTTATTATATCGATTCTCGCACCCGATATCGAAATATCGGCCTAGTCAACACAGTCTGCAGCCCGACGGAACTGTTCGTCATTATTTACCTTTCGTGAAAGACCACTGTCCCGGTGAATCCTGATCTCTTTGGAAATGTATGTACAGGGTGTTTGTTCATAAATGTATTCAATGAACAATTGAAGTCCGATCATTGAACTAAGGATTTTATTGTAAAATAAAAATTGTTTGCATCTATTTGTGATCACTATTCCGATGAAAATATTTCATAAATGTAATCTTAAATTTATTAGTTCGAATAAAGATCCCCTGTATTTTGGTTAAACCATAATCCGTAACAAAACTGAGTCCTTATTCAAGGATCCATTCACAATCAATAAAAATACCAACTGCAAGAGAAACTCGTAGAGAGTCACTTCCTCGTGCAATTATTCCTTCAAACGCAATGATAAGTGAAATTGCGGTATTGAGATGAAAAAAAGTTCAGGGAAGTCTAAACGTTTTTTAGTATCCCCACTGAAACAGGTTTCCTTTGCATTAGATCGTGTTGACCAAATGGTATCAAGGTCACCGGTAATATCTACGAAACAGGAAGTCTCGTTGGCACGGTTCGTCGCGGGAAAAGAGTTCCGCAGTTGGAAGACAAGGACAGTTTTACGTGTACTTTTTTCTCATTGTTCGTGTGTCATGAATGAAGCTTCAGCTCGCAAATGACGCAGAGGTACACCCTGTATATGCGTCGTGGATCCGGCGAGGAAACCGCGGCCCTCTCTTCCGCAGCTATTTTCAGCCTCAGTTCACCAGAAAATGGAAAATGTTTATTCAGAAACGTTGTACACATTCCTGCGTCTCTCTTTATTCCTGAAAAAGCGGTTCCTCAAAATGTGCGTATACACTGGCGGTCGTTGCTTTCGAACATTCTGCAGTCTCTAAAATTAATTTCAAGTTTTTCTCACAAATATCGTAGAATATAAATGTGAACTGTTTTGTTAAATTATACTTGACGATCTCTTTATTCTGTAATCTCTCTTCTGATCTCTTTATGTGTCTATTTGAAATTGTTGTACAATTCCTTCGAACAAGTCACAGGCATTGCATAGCTACAGGCTAATGTGAAAATACATATCAACATATATTCATTAAAATTACAAATTTTTATGCAAAAGAAAAATTGTCTACATTAATTGTAAAATACATACGCTATACAACATATAGACATGTTACAAAGCTAAACGTAATATGTACATGTTTTTAGATTCTCTTGATGTTCTGACTGTTTTACGTTTAATCTAATCGTATTTGTCATAAATGCATAAAATCCTGAGTCATCATTATTTATTTCTACATTGTACAGAACTGGCATAAAAACTGTGAACACGCAGATAAATAGATAGGTCGATAGATGCTTGGATTAAGTAGAATCGGTGAACTATATTCGGACACATCAACTCAATCAATATCGCTATGCATATTTAGCTCTGGTAACACTGTATACGTATGACGTTCGAACAACTTTAAGAGTACCAAGAAATGAAAAAGATTTTGCAGAATAGTTTTAAATAGAAATTTCTTTGAAAGCCCAATTTCGCAGGGTATTGAATAAACCACAGAAAAGTGTGTAAGGCGGTAGTTTTCAGATTAAATCATTCCGTCCGTTTCTTGATAACAGCTGCTGAAATACCGAAGTTTTTATTCGGAAGAAATAGAAATTTTTTCTGGTGAACTCATAAATGAACCATCACAGATTTTCTTTCACGACACTTCACGCGGAGTCATTCCTTTCTCGGTTGTTCACGGTTTCCAAACAAATCTCCAGAGTAGCGGAGCACCATTCATCTCGAGAGGAAAGGGTGCGACAAACTTTTGAGCGTCGGTGTACGCGCGTTCGTTACGCTGATGGACCGCTCGACGCGCAAAAGGACTCGCAGAGGAAAAGAATTCTCTTCGAAAGCGTACCGAGTTGAGAAAGAGCCGAAAAACGGTTAGCGTCGAATGCGCCTGCCGTGAAGTTCTCGGATCGAGTAGGTAGAAACCGCGGCGATTATTCGGTTTCATTGACAGCGGTGTCGATGGCAAATCTAGCGGGTTGAAAGTACAAAAATGATAACAAACATAAACAAACTGTGAGAATACAGATAGCTCGGAATTGTTCGTTTCGCGAGGGCAAATCGAATCGTATCGTTACCGGGGAAAGCCAAGGTAGGCGAAGGATAATGACTTGCAGGTGCTCCTTACGAAACAGTTCAATCTATCAACCGGTCCCCGCCACGGGCGAAATTATGTCCGCGACTTTCGAGGCGCGCTTTAAACGTGTCAGGGGATAAAGTTTGCCAACTTTGTTTAGATAGAAGCGAAATTAAACAACAATCCGTTTCATAATTTCCGATCAAAGGTATATAAATACTTTCCTGGATTAAAAAAGTCGGTCTATACTGGACGAATATAGAGTATCTCGTTCCCCAAACTTTTCTCAAGTAAAGATCACTCGTAAAAATCAACGAAATCGCCTCCGCGCCATTCGACTCAATTTATGTTATGATCGCCTAATTTACATAAGAGGCCCGCGCCATAACTAGAGGCCAGCGTATAAATATTATGACTCGGTTACGGGTCGCGCATTCGGAAGAGTGGACAGGCGGTTGCTACAGAAACGTAATCCACGGGTCTAGAATGTGAAAGTTCCAGGAACTGGCGCTTGGACAGCTCGATGCAAAGTAATATGCAACTTCAGCGACGAGCGTGAATCGATGGAAGAACGTACATAGTTGAAATAGGACACGAAGAGCCGTTCGAATAAGACCTGTAAAATGTTTTAACGATCAGGAAATTCCCATCGAAGCCGCAAAAAATGAACGCGATGTTCCCAGCGTCTATTGTTAGACGTCTCATTGTCAGATAGAACTCTTAAATGGCTCCCCGAGTTCCATCAGCACAAAGTGGCAATTTAATCGCTCGGCGGATCGCTGGTGGCGTAAGACTGTTCGCGATCGACATCAATGCGTTACCGCCGCCAGTCACTGTCTTTAACATCGTAGCAAGTTCCAAGAAGAAATGCCGGACAACCGGGCTAGCGTCGTCGGCGGCCGCGAAACTCCGTGGAAATAGTTTGAATGCGTTACGACGGCCAGCAGTCTGAATGTCAACATCAGCACGCGTTTATGCTCGCCGCGGCGCGCAATCACCGAGAGGCCTCGTCGATGTCGTGGAATTATGGCAGGCCTACTTCCAGCGGCGTCGACTCGTGTATTTCTAATAATTGATTTCGTTCCCCAAAACTGCCCGCCGGCGATAGATCAACGCGAACGACTCGTAACCTCGATGCAGACACGAATTTTTGCATACGACCGCGAAGTCGCTTTCTCTAGCTTGCAGGCATGAACCTAGCCTTTGCATTCCACGAGAAGGTTCACGAGGAGAAGGATCCAGCCGGAGAAGACCGGATAAGAATGTTGGTTAATCCTAGCCCATCGGGTGCAGGGTCATTTTGATCTAACTGTAGCCGTCATCGTACTCCGCGCAGATAACCTATGGAGCGATCCCTGGAAACGCGGCCGTCGAATTAGTATTATTTGTAGACTGCGGATTTTTATGCATCGTGAAAATTGTCCGAACGAATTGCAAGAACTGTACGGGGTGTTCGCGGTACGTTGGACCAGCGTTTTTCTTGTAAACAGTATTTTTCAAAACGGGAAGTAGAAGAACTTACAGTGTATACGTATGACTGGTAACGCCGTAACTTGTGCCAATCTTTTAATAATTTTTCGAGAAACGAAGGTGACCTTGACAGGGAGTAAAGAAATGTCGAATATTGCATATCGTGCTATCATGCGATAGATGCTACATTAATGCTTGGGAACGGGTCGCTTTGACTTTTCATGTTTACCAGAAGAACAATAAAGCATGGAACTTGTACTAATAAATAATACTATTCGAGGGAGAAACATGAAAGGAGGAAAGAATCCGGAATAAGCAAATTTAAATTTGCGTCTGAGTAGGCTTTGTAAGAAGTATAAATTATGCGAGTAGAAACAGTAAGCAATGGCCAGACGGGTTAGTCGCATGATGTTCCATGTGACAGGCACTTAATACATTGTTGAAGATGACTTTCACAATAAACCACTTTTATATGACTGAGCAAACTTTATTTTGTATTTTCAATCGGATTTGTTTATTTAAAAAATCAATATTTTCGTTATATTGGGTTAGAACGAAAGTTCGTAGTGTTTTTAGAAGATAAATCTATTTATTCATAGATTTATTCAACAACGTATTTACTTACTTTTTGTCATTGTAGAGGTAACTTGTCATATTATTGAGTAAACGTGTGAATAAATATATTAATTTCAGCCATGAATTTTAATTTGAAAACGCTACGAGCTTTCGTTTCGATCGAGTATCTTTACAATGATATTTTGTAATCTATTGACCACATCATGGAGAATATTATTCACCTAGTACATTCAGTCGTTGCATAAGACGACCAACATTACTTCAAGTAATATTTTCGACGAAAGCTACTTCGTGTCAAGAGAAGCAAATAATTCAATAATTAAATTCTTATTGCTTTGCTTCTTTAACGAGGTACAAAGGTTTCTTTCAGCTTCTTCCAATACACGTAACATACATTTTTTCCTGACTTTCAACAAAGTATGTAAAAAAGCATTACACGATATAAAGTCTCAAGTTCAGTTTCAGTGACTAATACTAACAACAAATCCACCGAGCACAATAAACAACTATCACGTGCTGCCTCATAAAAATGACAAGGTAAAATTTATTTATATTTTGCGTAATCTTAATTATAAGACGTGCTTGAATAAAACGATTCACTCAATTTCCATGGAAAGATTTTAACAACAATAATTTAAAATGTATGAAACAACTCGTTTGACTGTCGGTGGTAGGCGCGGACTTAATAAAGTAACTTTAATTACAAGCGGTGTTCGAACTGTTCTCCGAAGCAATCGATATAACGATGCAATCAGGTAATTAATAATTAAAGAACATTGTAAGGCGGTTCCCAAGTTAGTGCAGCTCAATTAGTAATAATAACTTACCCATCTTATTAGCGAACATGTCGATAAGTATTACTTTCGCACGCTATTGGAGTACAACATTTAACGCTTCATTAAATTCGAGAAACAATCTCAATTTCCTTGAACAACGGGAGGTGACCTGAATACGGTATACGAATAGAGGTATACGTGCATCTCAATGAACAAGTGAAATACTAAGAAACAAGCAACTGCCTTATACGTCTTCAATGACACCAGAGCGGACTTTAAAACATTCTTTCACGCCGTAATTAACGGGCGATTCGAAATTCCTGAAATCACGTGCCTTGTCCTGTCAGCGAACGCATTCGGTAATTAAGCATTGCCATAAGACAGCATGCGCCACCGTCTGTAATCGAGCGAAGCACGTCAGTAAGTTTGCATCGTTCCTGTTACATGCACCGTCAAATAAATTAGCACGATCGGTGCGCTAACTTTCGTGGCATACCTAGCCGCCACACGAGAGCTGCGTGACGAAACAATGAACGAAGACGATGATGTGTGCATACGCTTGCGTGTGTGTGTGCCGGTCGTTCGTTTCTACGGCGGGTTCAAGGTACCAGGAACTGCAGGGGATTCGCTTCTGGGCGTAGTTTGACCTAAATCCCGAAGGCAACAACGACGATTGCCCGAACGACCGTTTGACCCCGAACAACTATTCGCGTCGGGCGCACCGTGTCGTCGGCTCCTCCGTAACTAGAGCACGTGCGTGTTTGCGCGAACGAAACGTGGCCTGTCGGCAGGAGAATACGGAAGAAAGGGAGCAAAAATGAGGAGAACGTAAAAGAAGAAGAAGAAGCGGCCGAGACACAGCCCCGGAGTAGAAAAGATCGCGATCGCGATCGTACGCGAAACGAGCGACGACGACACCGACGCGTGGCGCGGCGCGGCGCGCGGAGGAGCACGCTCCGTCTCGAATAAACGGTAAATTACTGGCACTCCGCTTTCCAATTAGCTTTCAATTACGTGTATACGAGTTGGTCGACGACTCCGGCACGCGTCCGGCCCGATGGTTAACTTGCTAAACGATCAAGTTCCTCTTCGAGCGCAAGTTTCGTGACGGGCGGATATCGCTTCGGGGAAAAGTTTGCCCCCGCGTCGCGACACAACTCGATTAATCTAGTCCGCTATCCGGTCGAAAGAACGAAAAACATCTGGCTGAACCCGAGATGCTCTACGATTCTTCGGTGGACTCGCGCGTCGCTTTGTTTGCAGAAACGGTTTACGTAAATTACCGAGAAACGTTGCGCAAGATAGATCGACCGGAGGAACAGATGAACGCCGAGTATTGGCCGGGGGCACCGACCGCCACTGCGTGCACTTTTTATCCGGGTCAGTTGTCTTTCATAGTTCCTGCTGCATTCTCTATTTAACGGCCTGCAGACGACACGATTTGTCGTACTTCGCCTGGACGACAAGTTGCACAGATAGATCGCGTACACTTTGGTGTTCTCGCGATGGCACAGCGATCGCGTCAAAAAATGCAGCAGCTTATGACAATTGTACAGATAAAAAACGAAGAAACAGACAAGAACAGGAGATTGGTGTAAAAATTGACCGCTGCAACGGAATATCTACTACTCCGAGAAAAAATGATTTGATCGAACAAACCAGGTGTATATCATTATTATTATTCATAGTTTCAATGTGTCAAGATGCCAGATTTTTAGCATTTTAGTATACTGCCGTACGATGCGACCATGCGTTACCTAAAATTGTACAACAGCACCTCAAACGTTGCAAATGTCGCTCAAACGGTCGCAGCAACTTGTGTCGTGCAATTAGTTGTATGATAAATCGTATCGTCCGTAGGACATTTGAAAAGAGATCTAACGCAGGACATAAATATTGCCGATCGCACGGTACGTTATGTGGTAACTTTCCATTTTAAATCACGCTCGGGAAAGCGTTTCAATTTCATTTGGAGAAAATCGGGCGAGTCGGAAATCGTTTTCGTCTCTGCATCATCCGATTCGTGTTTATCATCGTGCACTTCAGCATAAAAGGTAGTTCACACGATAGCAACGTGTTAACCGCGCTTGAGGGATTACGTGTGTAACGCGTGTGCAGTAAATGGAAAGTGAAATAAGAAATGAGCTATTTCTGAATCGTCATTACTAGATACCGCAACATACTAGATATGTGGAACGCTCGATATATGTACAGCTTTCTCCGAAGACATAGGAAAACTACAACTTTTTTGTAATAAATTAAAAGCGGTTTAATCTGTACGACATCTCCACGAGAGGAGCATGTCTGTCAATTACTTAAGTACCGTATCGCGTTTCAAGCTTTATAACTAGACTGCGGATCTTTATGCAAAATAAAAATTTTCTACAGCAATTACGGGAAGCAGTGACCAAGTAACAATTGTTTTCTTTCTTTAATAACTTTAATAAGCTCGAAATAATATATCGATATTTTAAGCAGTCTAATTGACTGTTTTATTACTCTCTGAATCACGTAAACGTGCAGAATTTTTGTGCCTTTCGAAATTTCGAACGATGAAATGCAACGCTTTATGACTACATTTGTTCTATCTTTGCGATTGTTGGCAAGATAATTTACTTTTATGCAGGGAATAATAGTGATTTCACTTTCCACGCAGTTCAAGAAACGGTTGTTACACTCGATACGGTGTTAACGACGCGAGTTGAAAGAAATGGCCTATCGCTAATGATCCCGGCTGGAAAAATGTGTGAGCGATTGGAATCTAAATTCACAACTCGAGCGTACGATGGAATTATTCTAGAGAAAAGTCCTGTTTATCGTGGACTGGAAACCGCAAAGCTCTCACGTCAGAGATCTTATTTTTACGCCTGATGTCATGGATATTGTTTTTTCAAGATCGTGGAGAAAACATAGGGAATTATAGGCGAAAACGAATAGTAATATCCAAGCACACTTCAAGATCATCTAGAATATTTTTCGAACAGACATTACACCTCTTGTATTTATTTTTGTTAAAATACAAGAGAGCCTTTGCTTATTACTTAACACCTAATTAAAAGTTTTAATAAAAAATCTTCTTCACAGATTAAAACAGAACGTAACAGACAAATCATCGGCGATTCCAATTAAAACGTTGAAATACTCAACAAATATTCCCATTGGAATCTCCAATTTCTCCACGCCCGACCAGAGCAACCAGCCGACCAGGAATCTGCAACCTCTTCGTCGAACACACACGCAAAAAGAGATTCCTTTCATTAAACATTCCCACATAATACCAATTCCTGTGAGAACGTTAACTATTACCTATCCAGCTAGAGCGTCGACCCATACCCTGCGATCCAATTTTTCTAATTGTGGCTGTTGATAGCAAAAAGACATAGAGTTTCGAAAATCGTGGTAGAACCTGTCAGGGCTGTGTCATTCTACAGGATGTCTCAAAACTGTCGTCCAACCTTGAAAGAGCCGGTGTCCATGTTATTCATTTTCTTGGGTTTATTTTTACATGTAGAATCACCTATAACCCAAACCATCTAGCTAGTTCCTCCACGGTTTATGACTTTGCATTGTGCCTATGTTGTCGATCTTCTGATAGCGGGAAGTTGCAATGGACGAAGCCGACGGAGCTGACCGCGTTTTAATCCTCGCAAGGTAAGGTCTAATAACACATAAATAGTAAGGTGGGGTCTCTTAAACCCCGACAAATGGAATTTCATAAATAGCCTCGTTTTTAATAAATTTGGGATAAAGAATAACACAAGGTAGAAAGTAAACAAACAGATGAGACCCCACATTACCTTGCGAAGGTCAAGTAACTGAAAAATTGAGTCTGGGAAGTGTTGTTTCACAGCTGTCAATAAGCCAGACCAAGACGAATGCATATTCCTCTTTTAAGAAATACTTTTGCATGTAGAATCCTGACTAGTGGTATCACGATTTTGGAAATATGTACCCTGCATTGTGTCTGCGTCGACGATGCTCTGATAGCGGAAAGTTGCAATGGGCGAAACCGGCGTCGCGGAGCGCGATGCGTCGCGTGAGAGAGCGTCGATCGATCGCTTGGGGCGCGACGGCTTTCGTCGTACTCGAGACGGGGAGCGGGGAGGAGCCGGGTAAAATGGAACGAAATTAACGCTCGCAATTATTGGCGGCAGCTGCCGGGAATACCGTCTTCATCTCCGGTTTGATGCCGACCGCTCTGGGCTCGTTTCTGCGTGTCGGCCGACTTCGTTAACTGGATTAGCCGTAACCGTGCACCGCGATACTAGCGTTCCGCTCGCGCGAATCATTTCTGTCGCCATTCATTCAGCTTCTACAGTTACCAGCTAATCCGGGAAATTGTCCTCGAGGTCGTCCAAACCAACCGAAACATTTCCCGCCTATAATAGAAAACGTGCGCCACTCCGCTTTCGGCCAGAGACCGACGCGGCGCTTTTTCACGCCGAACGGTCACATATCTCGTAATGTGTTTTAATGGCGAATGGGCAAGCGCTTTTTTCCACGAAAATCCTCGCCTCGCTGTGTACGAGCGCAGAGCGGTAACGAAGTCCAAGGCATTACCCGAGTAAAGTTTTTAGAGTTGAATTTTTTATCCGTTGTTGTCACCGCGAGGTGACGTCATTCGATGATTTCGAACAATTCGGAGCGTGTGAATGTCGGCGATTCGCGTTACACCGCGTTAATATTATTTGCTTTCCACGGTTCATACGAGGCGTAGATTGCTGTCAAAAATTTATATGTATTGTGTATTTAGACTGCGGATTTTATGGGAAATAATTCTTTCTTTTCATAATTTTAATAAACCGAAAATGGTGTACCAATGACTTTTACTTATTCATTTCTGTCGTAAATGCATCAAATCCGCGGTCTAATTGTAATAATATTTTCCAAAATATCTTGCTAACTGTCAATTTTTCGGTCATATGTTCCTAGTACATTTTACTTTTTTTTTAAATGTCAATGACCTTTATATGACCGCTGCGCCTGCATCTTTTCTCTCTACCATTTTTTTTCTAACTTCAACCAAAACAATGATATAGCTTGTTGCAGTTGCAAGAATCACCCTGCACATGTATATGCCTACATTAATAAATAGCTTGCATACTTTGTTCCTAGTCAACCATTCAGTAGAATGTTACGCAATACCTTTCTCAATGAAGGTGGGTAGAGATTGAAATCGGATTAAGTAAATCTTCTTATAATGAGATCCTGAATATAATATATGTACCAACTATTGCTATTTAACCTCTCTCTTCCGCTCTCTCTCTCTCTCCTTCTCTCTCCTGGATATTTCTAAAACAAGAACTGCAATAAACAATTATATGGCGGTCTAATCATATTAAGTTGAATAATATTCATGTTTATGTACGCGAGAATACATAAATACGTTTTCCGTGACCCGTATAGAATATGTTAAGGCCATGCACACGGCTCGAGGGTAAACACACTTAAATAATCAAAATAATAATAATTGTAGATTGCAGCCTTTTGTTTACCCACAGCCATTTTCTTTTCAATCTATATTAATGAACCGTTTGCACACAAGTGGCTCACTTTTTTTAGATTACTCCGCTGCAGAATATTTTTTCGGAACGCGTGGTTGAAAATTGTAAAAGTAGTTACACGATCAAAATTTAAAATTGCATACACAAAATATATTTATTATCGTTCTAGACATGTAAAATGGAAACAAATAAACGGTAGCGAGTGTTTTGCGCGTTCGGACAGGAAATATGTGGGCTAAAATATGCGGTCTCAAAAATGCTTATTCAGCATTAATACTATAATCGAATAGCGTGTGCAGCCATTACTGCAATCCGATCAGTGCTACGTTCGCGAAACGAGTCTCCGGTAGGCCTGTTGCATGGGTTACATCAAATTCGTTTTGTTTCCTCCCACGCAAAACACCGCAGACACTTATTTCGAGCGTTCTGTGGAACCGTAAGCGTTTCTACAAACAATACGTTTCTTCGGAAAAGCTTGCTCCGATTCGAAACGGTTGTTTCTCAATCGAAATATCAGAACAATAATGACAGAGTCGAGTATATGAGCAGGTCTGCCTCGGAGATTTTCTTTTGGCAGTTCTCGGTATCAAGTCGTTTATCATTGCACCCATATTTCATCGTCTTGCAAATCTTCAAATGTCAACGACAGTCATGTTGGAATTGCCCTGTTCATATTTTAAGTCTATTCTTGCATGAGGTTTATTTTCTCCTAAATTCTTTCATCTATCACATTTTTCCTTTATTTTTATCACAGAGAATTTAAATCGTCAATATATTTGGCTTGCTTAAAATAATCTGTAAACATGGGGGTCTACACAAAAATTAGTGGCGTAGGTGTCACGCTAGATTAGTAGATTACTAGACTGCGCAGTATCAATAAATTTCTTACTTACAATTTGGATCCTATGTCTTGTAATTAATGCAAACAATTTTTATTTTGTATAAAGATCCGCAGTTTAATGATTACACAAACTATTGAGAACTTTTATTTATTCAGCTAAGATAAGTTATCGTATACGTATACACATATATGTATAATATCTTACGATCTAACTGAATTCTAAGAATGACGTTTACCATTTACAATTAGATCAGAGCCTCCGGCAAGTAAAACGAATGAAGGTTGAAAATCATCGAGCAAACAATGTTCATAGCGCGCGGAGAATTTTTAATCGAGGCAACGAACCAAAATTGTTATCGGCGCGAGGAGAATTCCAATGCACCGAAGGTGTGCGAGGTTCGATTCGATTTTATCCGCTATCGAAGGGGATTTTATTGACATCGTAAATACGATTTGCGAACGGCACCGAAGACAGCCAGATAGTTTATGAATACAACGTAATCTCGTTTTCCCGCCAATTCTCTGTCACGCCCGGGGAAAAGTTCCAGATAAAAGGTCGCTCGTTGGCCAGACGATGGATAAGAAACGGAAAAAATCGGAGAGGAAAAAAGAAGCATGATCTATGAGGCGAGGACAGAGGCCCCGCTATAACGATCGAGTCGAGTACGACCCAGTTTCGAGTTCGATTACCCCCACTAGCCTTACACGCCCGTGACGACAGACGATCTATGTGTTCTTCGAACTTCTTGGATCGTGCGGTAACATCGTCTCGGTGAACGAGTTTGCTTCACTGTTAGAGGAAACATTGTTTGCGCCCGTTTAGATCGATAAAGCTGGCATTGAACGGTAGACACGTTTCAAATGTCTGACTTTAAGAAGACCGTCCTCGTTCTACCGTGGAAGGCTCACCCATTTACCTCGCGACTCGACGGTGTTTTAGCTTTCCTTTAAAAAAATCGGAAAACACTCTCTCCGCACGGTGTTCATTATTTCATCTTTTATCCAATCCTCATTGATACACGTAAGAAGTACAACTAAAAGAGTCTAAAATTAATCAATTCTTTACTTAACCGTTTGCAGTCGGAGCTATTTTAACTCGAAAGTTAAACGTTTCTTCCGACCTGGGATAATACCTCATACAATACTTAAATTTTTAGTGATTGGATAGATACCAACATATTCAATAATGTAAACAATATTTTGAATAATGGCACAGCAATTTTTACTGCTGCCTCAGAATCACCGCTCGCGTGCTACGAGTTAAATTAAAATTCCAACTACCGGTAGATGTGCATGTTCGTAGCGACACCACATGTTGACGATTGTATATGTTCTGTTCTCTAAGATTGTGGTCTGTGCATTTAATTAATATTGTCTGTATGCACTATTTCCTGGATTATTGTCTGAAATTATTATTTAAAGAAGAAATTAGGTGACTGGCGTGCCTTATCAAAATTGCAAGATTAAATTCACAAACGCGAGGGATAGTACGCAAAAATGTTTATTGTTGTCTATTTTTCATGGAAGTTTCCCTGCGTGGAAAGCAAAAACGAAACGTGAATGATTTGCCTCGGAGATGAGCAATTTAGATTAGATGCGGAAACTCATATGATAAAGGAGTGAATCGAGCCTAAGCTTGTTTTAGCCCACAGATCCCTGATAAAGTACGGATGGGAGTAATGGTGGACTCGCAAGTTCTGTGATCTAGTGTGATTTGGAAGGCGATCATCATGCCCTTCGCCGCGTTTCCAACGAGTCGAGTGGGCCGGAAACGCGTGGGAGTGCGCGGTGCTCGTCTGTTTACCCACTTGCGATCCCACACCTGCCCTTCGATTGAACAATAAATTTTAGAATAATCAACCGTGACATGCCGCGTCTGCCTACCGATGTTTACCGGACTCTATCTACTAGCGAGTAGATACGACTAATCTCGGACCACCAGATGGCTTAAGGTCGAGCTTCAAACTGCTCGATTCTTTTGTCTACGGTGACCATGAATTTTGTAACGTGGACAGAACGAATGTTCGATAAGACCCGAAGAAGCACGCAGAATTTTAATTAAAAGGTCGAAGCTTCTGACCTCAATGATAGACGGCTGAAAAATATTGATTGAGACCGGCGAACATTGTTTGTTTCGAAGCAATTCATTTAGCGGAAGACTAACTGAGAAGTTACAATTTATCACAGTGATATTTTTCAGTCCGCAATTTGGTCTTGCATCAGGTACAAACCTTTGGTAAGCTCGGTACACATATCACTTATGTGATTAATGATCACTGATTGTTATGTTTGGCCAAATAATTGCGTGACCCAAATCGAAAATTGACGTTACGCTCAATATTTTAATCAGTTTGTTGTCTAAAGTTCGTGTGGCGCAGTATATGAGCGAATAATGGGAGACAATAGATTTTAATCGCTTCGTAACTATAGGAGATCTGATTCTTATTTTTATTGACTCATTTACATTACTGTAAAGAGTATTCGTACACTCGTCATCGTGCTTGTATATTAGTGAAAAAGAGTTTTAAGCTAAATTGAACTAAATGTATCAATTATCAAAAACTATTATCAAAATTGAAACAGGGATGACTGAAAGTTTGTCTATGTATAGTACTCAGGGGTTGGATACAAATTCATTTTCTGTATTAAGTTGTTTTCTACCAAATTCCATATAAAATGACCCTCATAAAAATTGACTAAATCTTACATAATTTATCGAATTTTGAGAACATTGCGGCTGCCACAAGTGCGCACGTTACGCAGTCCAATGACCAGCAGACAGACGAATACGATTAAAGGTTTCAAAACAAGGTGTAACAGCTGGTCACGCTTCACGCCTCCGTGGTTCGTGCTTTATTAGCGCTCTGTACGCGAAATAAACACATCGTACCAATGCATATAATGTAAGAATTTTACCGAAGAAATATACGCGTCTCTAATATTTCCTTCAGCACGGGACATCATTCCGGTCGATAAAACCGCAGATAAAAATATAGTCATGACTGTGACACTGGCGTGACGTCAATCGATCACCAAATTTGGACGTCGCGGAGCTCGCGTTAAAAAAAATATACACAGTACACAAAATATTCTGATATACGATCAGAAGGCGTGCGCATAAATAGGTGCGAAGAGCGCAGCGAGATCTCTGGCTCATCTATTAACAGGTTAAACATATTATGCGGCGACGGGGTCGGTTGATGGGATCGTACATTCCCAGAGTTCTTCACGCAATCGCTTATCGTGCAACAATTAACGTAAATAGCCGCGGGTAATGGACATTCTGTGAATCGAGCAACGCGTCACCTGGTCCGTGTGACGCTGTAATAACCGTGCAGTAACAGTCGGACGGCACGGGCGACGCAGCGGTTTCGACAACGCGCGCGGTTTCGTTCTCGCAATCTTTTACGAGCGCCAAAAACCTTCGTCGGAGGGGGTGGAAGCCTTTCGAGACCGAGCCCGGCACTAAATTTGGAACAAGGCTCATATCCAACGACGCGCTATTCGACGGAGGGCGGCGATAGCGAAAAAGAGACGAAGAAAAAGAGTGGGGGGGAGAGAGAGAGAGACAGACAGACAGAGAGAGAGAGAGAGCGAGAGAGAGAGAGAGCGATAGAGACGGAAGAAGAAAGAGGGAAAGAGAACACGCGGCTTGCGACCTAAATACGAAGGGATCGAGGTACGTGCCACCGACTGCGGGGTCACTTCCATGAAACCGTCGACGAAAATAGTCTTTCTTTGTTTGACGAAGCGTGCACGCGGCGTACCCGTGACGATTTCCTTGGGTGCCGTGCCCTCTCCTCTTCTGGACCAGCGAGAAGTACAGGTCCAGTGTAGCTCCTCTCCCACCGAGATGTATAGGTCACCGCGACGTCCATCGATCGTCCGGAAGTGGCGGACAAAATGCGGGCAAACTACTATGCTTACCAGCTGGCCAGCTCTACACTTGTTTCTAACGGCAACCATGGAAATGCTATGAAATATACGGGACCGCCGCGCTGTTCAGAACATACCGCAGTATTGCTCGGTTAAATTTACACGAGTCAACCACACTCCTCGGCGAAGCTACCTCAGTAGACAAAGTTAGAGAATTAATGACAATGTAAAGAATGGAGACAGAAAAGATGTCCAGCTCACGAGAATTTAACTCCTCGCTCCCGAGCTGACGTACATTTAACCGAGCACTACTGTACTATGCTCCGAACCAGCCAGCTGTGATCTTGTTTTTAGCGTCAAGCATAAAAATGGTAAGCCATCAGCGGGACGTACGTTTGGAAGATGCACGGGAAGATAAGCAGCTCGCAAATTAGACCAGGCGGGTGCAGTGGAATTTCACACCCGGAAGCACGCAAGCTAGAATCTGTTGCATATGCTTAAACACGCGGAAGAAAATTTACTCTACCTGCCGAGTCTTTTGATAATCATATACATTAGCCGTTTAGACCAATGGTCGATTTCTCTCTGTACGATGTTACTGTAACCTGTTGATGGTTTAGGCTTTATCGTATTTTTCGTTGCCACTTTTCAGTTTTAACATTCTAACATTCTGACTCTATGTTATGAACTTTGAAATATTCCTCGGGCCGGTGCACAGACGTCGACCCTGAAGCACTGAGGACCACCTTATCGATTTCATTGACCTTGAAGCCCGTTGAAAAGGTCAACTTTGTAAGTAACCGTAGATGTATGTACAACCACCGTGTGTATGTACATATAACTATTTCCTTCAGGGCATTCTTTATTCACCTTTTTAATATTATTTGTTTAAAAAGGTCGCGTTCGGTCGTGAACGGTCATGAAAAGTATAAATATTTAGAATGATATAGAACAGTTTACGTGGTGCAATGCCAGGTAGAATCTATGACGTGTATTGAAATAGGTTGTCAAGGACATTCTTCCAAACACGTTAGTAAAAATTGAATTATGGTCTGCGAAAGTAGAGGATTCGTGCCTTAAAATGAGTCCGAATTGATTATAATACAACTTTCAAATAATTTTTGGATCCACTGTAGCTCAGGCGGCGATTCGTTTGATTTTCTGATATGGAAAGTGCTGTATCGCTTCTCCGGTCTTCGCAATCAATATCCAGTGGACCTTTCCGCGTCTCTTCCACCGTTAGATGGGAAAGGAACGACGCGAGGCGTCTCGAGGACGCCGCGTCGATCGTAACTGGATCTAACTACCGTCCACCGGCCAATGTGGAGGCGGGGAGCGGTAAAAACCGAAAGTGATTAAATCACTGTCACGCTTCCTTGGACCGTTTAACCCTGGAGCAATGACGCATGAATGAAGACGACCCGGTCCGCGTTTGAACTTGGGACAAGGATCATAATTTACGTGCGGCCGCGGAACCGGTCGAGTCCGTGCCGCCCGCCATTCTTCCTCCCTGCCGCCACCGCCATGATATTCCTTGTTTCCATCGGTCGCATCAATCTCGCGAACTGTGTCGACCCAGTCGAGCATTAATCAAGCTGCCACACGTTCGCCAGCCAGTCGCATCGATGCTTGTTTACGGAATCTATGTCACAGTATTTGGACATTATCGCTGGATTATGAACCACGCGAAGAGTACGCTCGGCAACCCGTGAAAGGGAAAGGACAGAGATTGATTTAATCCTAATCGATGCACCGCAACAACCGCGCAGGATATTTTGCGAGAATTATATCACCGGTCGTAAATTAGTATGGGATTAACTCTTGCGAATCATTGACCCGAGAATTACGTAACCCAATCAGCATATTATGCAGGACGTCTCTGAACTGGTGACGCAACTCGGAGCAGACGAATCTATCATGAAAATACAAGTGGAAATTCCAAATATAATTTCTTCGTAATGCCATTTCATTTCCGAACGATTTAGTACAAATTGTTTAGATAATTCTGTTATTTGACACCGCTTGGCAACCGCATAAACCCCGAACTGCCAAATTTTCAACATTGATTTATTCACGGGTCAAGCTCTATGCAAAAACATGTTAATCTTCTGAACATGGTTTTGTCTACAAGATATTTCCTTTTCAACTGTATATAATGTAAACATAAATATTGAATTTATAATCTGTTCACGATTGATTTTTGTTTACCCGATGATATATAAGCATATATTCTTGTTTGTTACATTCTGTTCGCCAGCAGGCGTACGTGACGTAGGATACAAACTCAATTTTCTAGAAAATGATGGCCGAACCACGAAACCTTGGTTCTATATTTCGATTTACATTTGTTCAAGGGTTCTCTTTTTTCTGGCAGTACCAAATATCTCGGAGGTGCTAGCGAACGCGTCCGTTGCATCATCCGACAGGTCTCAGATTCTTGAGCCAACAGAGGAAATCTCATTGTTCGCATGAAATGCGTCGACGATTATGTAACAGCCGTTAAGTAGGCTTCGATGCAACAAAATATTGACTGTAATGTCTATAAAGACCGTGGGCAGTACGTTCAATTATGCCAGCTGTGAGCGGGCAAAAGAAAAAAGTGTCGTAACAGTCGCTGGTGTGTTATGTTTTATGTATGAATCAACTTCATCATCGCGGTTATTCGCTTAGGAATGCTCTTTGATATTCCGCGCGGCCTAGAACATCATTCTTAATCCGGCTTTGAATCGGACTTGCCCTTCAAATGGAAATATTAAGATCTTGATTTCACGGCGCCGTCTTTAGACTTCCTTTCACCGGTCCGACGCAGGTAATTATAATTCCATATACCAAGCTATTGAAAATGGGTGTTAATAAATCCACACTGGTACTTTTAAAATAAAACTATTTTTTATTTCATAGCGCGGGAGGAAGCCCTTTACTTTACGGAATCTAAGCTTCGACCGATGCTGAAAGGAAAACCGTTGGACCGATTGTCGCCAGATCGAAGAAATCAAGGGGAATACAGTTTATCCCCTCTCTGATAACCAGATTGATATGGCAGGAATGGGATAGCGGAAGGGGAGAAGACGGAGTGGGAAAATCGACCAGTTTTGCTCGATTCTGTAGACACTGGTTGGAACCTCGAAAGGAAACCAGGGAAAAACAAACCCCGAAAGGAAACAAAGTATGAAATGGATCAGATCGTTTCATCAGTACATCGTAACCTCTGTTTATTAATACGATTCTAAGATCTTTGATTAATTTTTTATGACTAACTGATCATCAAGTTAATATCTTTAAAGACAATAACAAAATCTTCCGAACAATGTAACATGAGAATAACAGCAAGATCATTGTGACCACGTACAAAAATAGAAACGGGATTATACAGTATAATCTCTAATCTATAATAAACGATTAATTATTTGGTGGTATCTCGGAATTCAGAATAGGGTAGAGAATGAAGTTAAAATAGCGCCAGGACATAGCTAAAGATTGGCGACTGAAATGTCACGAAAATGTATTTCGATATTGAAGAAAAGAGAATAGCAACTGGTATCGATTCTGATAAAATGGCTGCGAATGCTTTCGGTTTAAAGAACAGGCGAGCGAAAGAATTTTTTGTCGGGGGCATAGCAACGCGATCTCAACATATCCACGCAGACGGTCATTAAAAATGATACTTGGTTCGGCGCAATTACCACGGCAAACTCGATTAAGCCTTGACTGACTCGCGCGTTTATTTTATGTTCGGGCCGGCTCTGTAATCCCGGAGCGGCCGGAAGTGATCGAGGGCACTTCGCCTCCGGTAGATATCCACACCGATAATTTTCGCGCTCCGCCAGGATATCCCGGGAATTCCCAGTAATTTGCTTGCGATAATCTAGCATCACCTAGCAACGTTATTAACGAGATCGGCTCGTGCGCGATAAACCGCCGGAAGCATTCCAACCACTGACCGGTCGATTGAACTGAAAGTCAGAGTTCAACAGAGTTTCATCGATCCCGTGGAAACGTCCACTTCGATGCTCCTCCTCGTACAAGCCAAGATATCTGTCAATACCATTATGGAGTACCAAATGCTTTATAACAAGACCCGATGGATTAGTCGAAAACGAAGATGTTATGTGTTACGTATGCGGACTCTGCCGTTGGTGACTCTTGACTCTTCCGAAGATGTGTCGAAACAGAGAGCCTATTTAATGACAAAAGCCCCACTCAAAATCGAACCGTACTGGGACTCTCGCAGGGCGATGTGCAACGAGTTGCATCATTTCCAAGAACCCAGTTTAATCGGTAGTCCCCACCCTCGCCTAGGCCGATTTTGGGCAGTATAAAAGGGCGTAGATTCTCTTCATTTTCGGACTTTAATTTCCGGAGTTCACGCTGTACGCGTCGAGTAACGTTCTAATTTCTGTCGAGCAAGATCGGGTATAAGTTCTCCATCGAGCATAATTATATTTTTACTGGTACGTATCTCGTCATGGGGTCCTGCGTAAGATCGCCCCCGCACTCCTCGGTGCGTTAAAACAGAGAGAGTTAGTCCGCGACATCGCGACATCCTACACTTAACATTTGTATTCCCAATAATCAAAAATATATTGTTGTGTGATTATCTATTTAGTGTTCATCTTTCGAGTACTCGGATCCATATTCGATTTCCCAGTAGTTAGTATCCTACGACGATACACCTTTGCCGCTCAAGGTGTATTCAATTCATTAAAATAAGTTACTAGTCAGCGGAACCACGAGCCTTCCTTTATAAGTGGCGACCCGGTGGTGAAATAAACATTGGCTAGTCCACTCCTTTGGTCACACGAGGCGACCCGGTGGTGAAATAGACATCGGCTTGTCCTTGTGCTACCCTATCCTTTATAAGTGGCGACCCGGTGGGTGAAATAAACATCTGCTAGTCCTACGTGTACACTTCCTACCTTAACCCAAAATCTCTCAAACCTAGACAACACTCGGATGCCGCATAGCTGCCAAAAACCCTCGGCTCGTAACATAGCTACAGACGGTTGGCGAGATTCTGACGAAGTCGCAGAGATGAAATTCCCTCCATCAAAAAATTAAGACTTTTCTTCCACTCTACGTTACCTCTTCTACGACGCCATTCTCCCATTCCCTGACAACGAATATCCCCACGCTTTCGCAGCGGCCGGATCACGTGACGCGTTTCATCTCTGTCGTGCATGTATCACACTGTCACGCGACCAGTCCGGTAATAACAGAGAGAGAGTAACTGTACTCCCTTCAATTTCCCCGGTCTGGCGACACAATATGTATATGTTAGGGCGGTTTCTCACATCGTGCCACTCCCATAGATGTTGCAGAATCTGGGGGTGAAACCGACAACCTGTGTGTTCGATAAAGACAAATTATCGTAATTACTTGTATCGCTAGCGTACGTTTGTTGTCCGAAGATTGTGCTTTATGGTAAGAAGATACGCAATACACCAGGGGAGTATCAGGTCATTTCGCGCATAATATTGTTCCCATTTTCGTTTGTGACAGTCAATGAATGATGAATACATGAATGATTAAAATCTCCTTTGAGTTGCTGTCGGTGTCGTAACTTGAAATGAATGTCTAAAATGTCTACCCAGAGGAGGGCCTGATTTTCCAAAGCCAGACTTTATTCTCTTTCATAGAACATCTGCATTCTGTTAGCAGGTTTCAACGAAATGATGACATTATTAATAGCGCGTTTTGCGGGTCCGCTGACAATCCAGAGACCATTTAGCCGATTAGAGGATCAATTTTTGTTCAGCTGCAGACGATTACTGCAGCAAAACCGCGTGTGTATTGTAAACTTATGGTCCGGCGTTTCAGCAATCGTCTCTAATGAAACGTGTGTTCCTGTCGATTGCATGGTTGGTGTTTCACGCGCGGTCTGGTATCGCGTGCAGTGACAGAACACACACGGTGCACGCACACGAGGCGACTACGTGTCGAGCAAGTGGCCACGCGAGCAAACCACATTAGGCGTGTGCTGCATTAGCACGTGGTTGGTCCGTCGGCTGTGGATTACATAAGCAGGAGGTAACCAGGGGCAATGTCAAGGCTAGAGGCTGTCTCCGATCCACAGCCGCTCAGCGATCCATGCACCACCCAGTCCCGATCGATAGACCCGTCTGATAACCGCGGGTCGGATCCTGTCACACACACGATATAGTCTCCCTCGATCGCTCTCCTGCGAGCCAGGAGGAACGAGCCGTGCTCTGTCCGCGAATCACCAAACGAACGATTCTTACGCAAAAGATTTGGCATCCGACTCTGCGATATCGGGCTACCGGTTCAGATCACACGACCAGATTCTCTTTAATCGTGTGGGCGATCGTTCCTCCTCACCAAGAACGCCTTTTTGTTCGTCGCCACCGAAGACAGTGTCTGCAAGCTTGTGTGCACTAGCTGTGGCAGGCCCATTTGTTATCCCGGTGACAGGACTTGTTCCAATTTTCGTATGAATAGAGAAGTTGGACCGCGCTTCAGTGAATCATTTGTCAGATATGTACACCGCACGCGCGTGGGAGAGAATATAAGTCACTCTAAAAGCCCCTTCGGGGGCGAATGTTTACTTCTATTCTCGTCCCGTTCACTGTCGCTATCGAGTTTTTTTTCGCGAGCACATCAAGGCTCTTCTCATGTCGGGTGCGCATCAGTTTTTCAGGACTGTCGTGACTTATTCGTGTGCTTGAGGCTCGGTCGATCCGTGTTGCTTTGGAAGGGCACTTTCACAATAAGCTCTAAGAATATGAAATTCTTTTAACGCGTTAAACGCTACGTTGTCGGTCTCCGAAGACAAATGAAAAGTTAAATGAAAAAAGTGTCAATGTGTTAGCTCTATAAAAGAACTTTGTATTTCTGTACAACAAATTAAGATGATTCTGGAGAACAGCAAAGTGAAATAAAGTTTGACGAGAGAAGGCATACAAAATACCACACGTAGAAATTGTCTCCACGATGTCACGCAAGTATGCAGCCCTAACTCTTACACTTCCACGAGAATAAATTCAGAACATGTAATGCAAGATTGTGACAGGAAGAAGAGTCTTCTGTGTGCTAGCAATAGAAGCGATGGGATCTGTATCCATGCCATTGATATTTCACCCGTATGAAACATTTATAATTCCTCCAGAAGTAAGCGGATTTCTGCCCACTCGATTTCTCCGCTTCCGATAAAAGTGCTCTATACGTTGTTTCCGAAGGAAGATGGTACTGAATTAGCCATCAGGCGGCGACGTTTCTAAAATAAGCCCGAAGCCTTCGACTCGACATAACCAATCGATGTATATTTAATGCTCGCGTCGACACGTCGTTAACACGATTCAATAGACTCTATATCATCCATTTTAGCCGGGCAACGACGAGTTCCTGTTCGACAGCGGGTCTGCTATTAAATGTCTCCGGCGGCAATCGCATCGATGCTCCGTCGATGCGTCAACACAAATGCATCGGTATAGAACCGCAGCATTGTATCTAGATGTTGATGTAATACCAGCCGATTCACAGCCGTCTCACGTGAGATAATCGTGGCTGGCTTCTTCTATTGCGCTCTGACATTTTCCGTTTTCTTTAATCGACCCGATGATGCATGGGTTCGAGAGCACGCATTACTCCTCCTATGAGCGATTTACGAGGAGCACCGGAAATCCCCGGCACACCTCACCAACTTTTCCTCGTGACGGTGACTAAACTGCGGATCTCTATGCGGAATAAAAATAGTCTGCATCAATTGCAAGACACAGGAACCACTTAGGCATTGAAAGCTCATCTGTCTGTTTGATTTCACACCATATCTCAACGGTTTAATCAGCATTAGATAGAGTAATTATAATATAAGTTTATTACCGTGTCTACCATTTATGATATGTATTATTTTGCTTTATAGAACTTTCACGTAATTCCTTATTATCCAATGATGAATATTTTGCACATTAAACTGTTCATTTATTTGTTACACAAGAAGTGCCAAGTGATAACAGCGACTAGTTCGTGTTCATTTTAAAATAATTAATTTTAATAATTGCCTCGTTTTATCGTGCCGGTTTTACGGGACAGGGTAGTTTGTCGTTTCAAAAGTCGCATTTAAAAAAAAACTATGGTCAATTGACAAGAATCAATTTGTACAAAATATGATACTGTAAATGCCTATACCTAAATAATAAACACACACAGACACACACACACACACACAAGTCGTAGATATCCTGTGCAACTATTTCGTCAGATGTTTACACAGAATTCCTCATTTACGTTGCTAATGTATTACGTTGCTAATGTATTACGTTGCTAATGTATTACGTTGCTAATGTAAATGCCCATACCAAAGTAATAAACTCAATTAATCATTGTTGTTTCTAAAGCTATCACACACACACACAAGTTGTAGATATCCTGTGCAACTATTTCGTCAGATGTTTACACAGAATTCCTCATTTTGCATTGCTAATGTATTTCAATGTCAAATTAACAAACAGCAAAAAAAAACTTAGAGCATAAACGTTACTGGATCATAATATTGCGCGCAAAAATATAACAGCTATGATCACCACTACCTCAACATAATCTTATTTACGGCTTGTATCGCAAAACCGTTAACAATCACTGGAAAAAAGAGACGAAACGTCATGAATTACATAAAAGATAATAAGAGGTGAACTCGCCGAGCAGGCTAATGAAGTCGCGTTATCGAAGACGACTGAAACGTACGCCGTTTTCGCGCAAACAGCAGCTGCGAGCAACCTCAAAGTTCGACTTCTCGCCGTTTTGTATACATAATAGTTCAGATATTTTTAATTTGAACCGATAACGATACGGATGATTTTTTAACAACGATAGATCACTGTGTCGAGTCGAGCCGCGATAAGAGGACATTATTTGCGGTTATTTTTCTTCTTGGTGCCGCGATGTCTGCTCGTGCGCTCGTTATCTAATAATTAACGTTCCGCGGCAAAAATCTGCCCACATCTGACTGCGTGAGCATCGCTCATCGCTCAGCGTGATTAATCGTTTGATTTTCTGTGCAAAATTCTTGCGACACGATGTTCGAGAACGGGACGGAGCTACCGTTCGATACTAAATAACCGTGACTTCAAGGTGAAGTTTTTTCTTCGCGATTATTAACAATCACTTGCTTGCGCATGTACACTAATATCCCCGGTGTCTCTGTCTCGAGAAGATGACAAGGTTGACCGATGCGTTTCGATTCGATTCGATTCGATTCGAAAGGCTTCATCGATCTTGCGATTTTATTACTTTCGTGTTATTGTAATATTTTCAACTCGATTGCTTCCATCTTATTGTGATATCGTCGGTTTCATTGCTTTAGTGCTATTACTTTTGATGTTATTATCTGCCGTTACTAAACTGCGGATTTTATGCATTTATGGCAAAAACGAGTAGATGAAGTAGAGGGTCTTCTATTAAGAAGTGTTACTCTGAATTACAAAAAAGCTCTGTTTTTCTACAATTTTTAACAATTTTACAAATCTACTAACGTAAAGATAGTAGAGGGATTAAAGAATTTTACTGTGACAGTTTCGACACATTCCTCACAATCGACATAGAAATGTTTTATTTTGCATAAAGATACGCGGTCTAGTTACTACTAACTCTCACAGTTGGCAAGTGTAGTTGTAACCAAAGCGATGAAACTTTAAACCACGTTATCTGGCAGTGCGAAAAGTATAACATTCAGAGGCACAAATTACTGGATGATTCCCTATATAAAATGGGTTTCCAACTACCTCTAAATGTTGACATGCTCATAGCAAAACCTAATATTAAGGCTTGTATTTGTATTCACAATTTTTTCACAGATTGTAAACTATTTATATAAATCTTGTACTATTGTAACATCAACTTGCAACTTTGTAAAACTAAATTGTAAAGCGAAATGGACCCAACTAAGGGCCTAAAGAGCTTCAATAGAAAAAAAAAAAACTCTCACAGTTCCATAGATCTAGATCCGAAATAGAACCGAAATAGTCGCTGGAGTCCTTTGTCCGATCCTCGCAATTTCTTTGAGACAATTCCCCATGCGTAGACTGACTCATAAATTTATTCAGGTGAGACTATCGTCTTACTTGCACAGACTGCGTATGTACTCCCATTTTTTCCAATCTTACAAGTAGCACAGATGGATGATTAATGAGCGCTCAGACAAAGCGAGGAAGATAAACTGTAAATTGTTTACAGAGAAAAGCAGTGATTCACTGGATAGCATACTTAGATTTGAAAAGTAATGAACACGCTGTAAATTAACATGCGAATTAAAACTAACGTGTCTTGTTTTAAATAATTTTAATTAATACGTAATCAATCTGTGCTTCCCATCCAGAATAAATATACATTAAAATTCCCATTTTCTTGTGTTGCACAGTCTCGTGCAAGCTATGAACGCACATTTGCTACATAAATAAATTTATTTATTTCCAGTCGTAATGAGAATTGGCGCATAACATGCTTTTCATCGAGAATTCTGTATGATCAGATCCATCTGTATGATGGAAAATTGAATAAATATATATGAACATTTACATTTTATTACATCCGACAGACTCGTGCAAGATATAATACAGTAAAGCCTTGATCAGAGAGAAACCCTCGGGTCCATGCTGTATCGTAGATCGTGCGGTTCTAGTAATGACTAATGAACGCGTTCATTTCCAAATTATTATTTTTTTGACAGCGAGATTAAACAAAATGTCAAGTTTTTAACGTCGACTGGAATCCAAAAGTTTTTTCAGCAGTTTCGTGCTCGATGTTTATAAAGGCTGAACATCCAATTCCTCGTGGCACAATGAGTGTATTGTCGGACGTGTCTAGTCACAATGAACGCATTCATTTCCGAATTATTATTTTTTGTGACAATGAGATTAAAGAAAACGTGAAGTTTTTAACGTAGGCTGAAATCCAGAAGTTTTTCTGCAGTTTCATGCTCGACGTTTATAAAGGCCGAACATGCAATTCGTCGCGGCATAATAAGTGTATTGTCGGACGTGTCTAGTCGCAATGAATGCGTCTACAACCTCACCAAACGTATGAATAATTGGCATTACGCTCTGCCATTAACAGCTGTTTGCAGCCCGCCGCGAAATATTTGACCAACGACGCGCTGAACGATACCGTACAAAAGACGAGCCCACGGATCATATAAATAAAACGCGGTGGCCTTTTCGACAACGGCTATTTTCGCGTCGGATATTCACGCTGGCCAGTTGATTTAGCCGAAAACTATTTCGGCTGCGTGGCACGCGCCCGTGGTTTCGATCGACAATTTATCTCCGACATGGACAATGGGATCCGTTTCGTATCCCTGATGTTCGTTTCCACGTTTCTGTAAACTTCCGGCTCGTACAGCACTAAAAATGTCTGTGTTTTTCGACGGACACGTGCCACTTCGATCGCCGAATCACGTGTGATTGCATCGACTCCAGTTTCGTGACGAACCCCAGTCTACCACTCGGTATATGTGGAAACTCTGGTATGTATCGAAATGTCATGTATATCGTGTACAAGCACCATTCTTTGATATGTTAACGCTAACCTCGAACGTAGACGAGAATAGTATCGGTGAGACAATACGTATCAGTCCAATGATAAGACTTCCTTGTTTGTATTTATTTTGTTTATGAAACTTTTACCAACATATTCGAGGCGTTTTACTGATTAAAATGACACCAGACACTACACGATTTGTATCATGTTTACTTGTTTAATTCGCGATACAGTGGAACATCTGTTATCCGTACTAATTGATATAACACGAGTGCTATGATAACAGAACGATTAGTTACAGTGCTAGATTAAATTGTTACTGATTTGTATGGGAATCGTTTAGATTTATATTATAATCTGTTTACGTGTGAAACACATATTCGGATAATCGAGATTCTACTGAATCATTAATTAAAAAAGCAAATTAAAAAAGTAGAATTTCGTTCTCGATACGTTCGAATAGTATTCGACCCTGCTGCATCGCACAGCGAATAGGTTTACTGTCAGAATACAAGAACGGATGGTGTCAGAAGAGAAATATAGATCCATATCCTGTGCTACAGTGTTGTTTCCATTTTTACGATTTTCGATAACATGCATCCGACGAAGAGTCTTGATGTAACCCTTGCACCTGCCCTTTGCTCTTCTGTTGATCCTTATGTAACTGTATAGCTCGGCTGCAATCAGCATTCCGTTTAGAAAATGCATACATATACATGCATGACTGCGAGCGAATGAATTGTATGCGTTTCCTAGCATAGTTGTTGTACACCCAACATCCTTGATTTCCATTTTTTAATCAAGCTCGCTATTTTGCTTTATCCGCCAAGACAAATAAGCTTTTAGTTTTTCATGTAACGCTGACAATCATTGAGCACACTCGTGCGACGATATTCTTCTACTATCATCGGTGGATAACAGAAGTAATCGCACCTTCTATTAACAGCACGTTAAAAGAAACTAAATGCTTTGTTGACAGATCGAATATGTACTTCAGATAGGCTGCATTAACAATCATGTGGGATTCACCGACGAAAGTATGCTTCACAGATACGACTACATTCTTTTATTTTATATTATCATTTTATTATCATCTACTACGATAGTCATCATTGTTTCTGCAGCGTAAGTCTGACACGAATATTAATCTTTCTGTTTTTCATTGAAAGCACTTTCGTAGCGATGACTTCAGCGTGCGATGAAGACATCTCAGCAAATAGTAAAACTTTTCTACTAATTTCTGCTAATCAACTAAGCCTACGATGAAATATGCAACGGTCACGTGCATCGCAACGATAAAAGGTGTTCACGCGAGTGCAATCAGCGGCACAACGTATTTACACCCGCCGCAAACGAAACACTATGAAAAGAGCCAGTGTTTAGATCCGCACAAGCGCACGCGACGAAAATTTTCCGTAGTTTATGCTAAACAACGCGTGTATGTGTGTCCAGCGAACCACTGGTTACGTACGGTTCAAAATAAATCAACCACTGATTATATTTGAACCGCGAATGGTTTATTTTTAATGCCAAGCAAGTCCACGTCTGGGACTCGTATGTTGTTCCTGTAGATTTTCGTTGAATATGTTTGAAATTTCACATTTGTACCACGGCGCCTTCACATTATTCACACTGCTGACAGCTTTAATAGTCGTTCATTAATATCATTAATTAATACAAGTGACATGCTACCATATTTTATCTAAGTAACTTAACATGTTGAATTTAAATTTACACTGCAATCTAAGTTCTCTTTTGAGAATTAGTCTCATTTCTGTCTCAGAAAACAGTAAAAAAAAACATCAATTGTCAAGGTGTCGTGGAAAAGGGAAGACTCCAAATCTGTGGAAGATTTGTTCATGACAAAGATTTTTAATTTTTTTACAGAGGTTTCAATTTATAGCATTTTTGGGAAAAATGGGTCTTCAGATCCTCATTTGCCAGGTCACGTAAAAATGCCAATAGTTCTGGAACAAAATTATTCTGTATTCTATAGGCAATTTATCAATAGTTACTCGACGGTCAAAGTGTCAAATTGTTACAATTTCCACAGATCGGGGACATGACAGCTTGATTAACTGAAAACCTGTTCTCGGCGCCCCGACTGCAACGCAGATGTATTTGTAGAGAGACGAAAAAGATTTTGTAAAACATTCCGCTTTTTCGTGCGACGAACCGAGTGTTCGTTTCATTTTCATAGAAATACATTTTCCCGTAAATTCTAGTTGCGACGTTGCGAAATTTTCGCGTGACGAGGACGGATTTATCGGTCCAAGCGTGCACGATTCGACGCCAAAATGGCGAACGCATCTCCGTTGCGAACCTGCAAACTTTTCTCGATGAAATGTTTCGTTAGACAACCGCGCAACTGCCAGCCGGTTTCTCGTGGCTGTAAGAGGCGAGTCTGTCAACGGGGTCGTCGTTGCAATAAAGAACGGCTAATAAAACGATAAGCGTCGCGTTCTCGAATTACAACGCGCGCATGCATGCTGTTGCATGGTTACGGTTACGTAAAGTAAATCCTCTCTCGCAACGACCAAATGGAAATATAGAAACGATCCGTAGAATACATTGTTCGAAACGGCCAATCGGTCGATAAATTTATTAATACCGGTTTTAGCCCACTGATAAGCCGCCGGGACATCCAGATGATCACAGATTACATGCACATATCCTACCAGCAACATAAAGTGTAATGTAATATAAAGTATACGCAATAACAATAACACACAAAATAGTAATGTCTCGAAAAATTTCTTGGAAGCGTCGAAAAAAAAAAATGAGGAAGCTACTTATCCATCCCATTAATTATTTTCCAAAAGCAGGTTCAGTTTTCCCATAGAATTGTGCGTAAATATACTGCTGCGTGTTTTGAACGTTGTGGTTACGTTCTAAGCATTTTCATAAGTGCACCGGAGTGTACCGAGCAGTTTGCACAGTCGATAAATTTGGTAACACTCTGCAGCGCGATAGCGATAAAAAAAAGTATCAGCAAAAAATCCCCCGTATAATCAGTTTACCGTAAAAAGTGGTTGTTACGTGGATTCCTGTTGGAGAGATGAAGTCATTTCTCCTATCAGACAGCCAGAGGTAAACTGTCGCAATCAGCCTGATTGTTTCGAGCATGCAGCACCCGGTATTTCGAGTAGACATTGTCGCTAACTTGTTTACACCCGGTGCATCGATAAAGAATTATTCACGTTGCCAACAGAAGCGACAGTGACACGGAAACACTCTGTTTGCAGAAGCTACAACGCGTCTTCTAATAGTCACGAAACGTCACTAAACGAAATTATCAACCGATCTCCACATGATTTATTAGAAGATCCCTTTCCAAACTCGTTGCTCGAAATATATATAAGGATTGCGGATTTTATAAATAATCTAGTCACGTCATCTACTGTGACACGTACTTAAACGTCGTCTTCAAATCATTTTATCCTGAATGTCCACATCAGCGAGCGATAGAAAAATGAATGGAATGCTAACTGGTTCTGCACGAAATCCAATTCCACGCGTGACTCAACGCGTCAACTTTTTGAAACTTTAATAACAGTAGCGAACCACGTCGGTGTAAATCAAGCAAGCGGCAAACACAGTTAAATAGGACAAACAAACATTTTCTCTATCTGTGCGAGCCAGGCTCACCTTGCCGTTGTTATTAAACTCCCTGTATCATGGAGGAGCACGTATCGCGACGCGACGTAGTTGCTCTAGCTCGCGTGCCAATTTCCTCGAAATCGTTTGGAATTACCCCGCGAAACAACCGCTTGTCGATCGTCAAATGATCAACGATCAAAATATTTACCAACGCAGGTCTGTTTCGCGAGTTCGCGGCGTCAACGAGGTCTCTAATCCCATAATGGCGCTCGTTACGCAAACGACGGCTTCGCACGACGATTGTGCGTGGGACAATACGAGTAAGTATTCCGGAGACTTCAGCAGCAGAGTGACCGTTCAAAGTGGTTTCTAAAAGAGCCTGAAAGAAACTGCAGGGGACATTATGTGCCGGACCCAGTGTATGACGCAAACCGCCGTTAAACGTTGCGGAGGCACCGACATCAGCATTAACCCTTTGCACTCGACGCCATTTTGATTCCAGAATTCGAACGTTTCGTCGATCTAGAATGTTTTCGTTACACATGACTAGACTGCGGATTTTTATGCAAAAATAAAATTTTCTGTAGAATCTCTGATGTAGAGATTTATACCTTCCATATGAATTTTGATCTACAGGGTGAATCACACGAATCGTAATCAGTAGAGATTACTCTGTTATTAGCTGTCCGATTGAAAATGTTTTTATCACATATACATGGTTTCAAAGGAACTTCCACGTGATTATAGCGAATTTCTTGTAAAAACAAATTAAAAAGCAATTTTTTGCAATCTTTTTTGCAATTTTTTTAATGTTATGATACGTTTCCGAATTCGCCTTGAAATCCTCTAACAAATAGGGGTAAAAAAATTATAGGTGTATTTGCAAAAAATAGGTGACCTTGAAAAATCATGGAAAAAGTAGCTTTCTTGAAACCATGCTGTAGCCGATAAAAACATTTTCGATCGAACTGCTATACAGCAGAATAATCTCTACTTGTCACGATTCGTGATTCACCCTGTAAAGTGGAACCTCGATCATCCGAACCTGCTATATCTGAATTATCTAATGTCGGAATCTGTTTCACATTTTAATTATTCGATGTTAGTAGTTATTCGTACTACAATTGAACGTTTAGCAATTTATTAAACACGAAGACATTGAGTGACACAGTTATTGTTTCGAATTGTAGTATAGATTTTAGTTGTGCCTCAGAGGGAACAGTCGAGAGTAAAGGGTTAATTGCGCCGACCGATCTGTGATTTCCACGAAAACAATTTCGCAGTTTCTCTCGGTTTCTTGGAACGACATACGAAGTATAGTTATATCGCGAAAGGGACAAGCTTTGGGCATCGAGTCACAAAGGGGCTCCTGTGACCGGAGCCTCGCGTGTACACTTGTTATCGACGATTTTCTGATAACAACATCCGGCTTGGGTAGTTGGATCGGAGATATCTCGACCGGTATAACACGGTCCCGAAATACAACGATGTACAATCTGGATGCAACGCTTCCGAGTGTCCGATCTGCGATAATAGTGTGACGATTCGAAAGTTACGTTTATTCTGTTCTTCCTGTGTTCTTGGCCTTGGAGTTTACAGCAAAGTTCTAGTTTTATATATTTAAAGAAAATAATTGTGACCGTACCGATAATTTATGTGAGCGATAGAAATAACAATACTGTGTTATACATAAGGATTGGCAATCTACTTATAACTCTCACTCGATGTTGATGCTTTCCTCTCAAGTTATAATTAGCTGAAGTACCATGCTTCAATATTCATCGAACGCTGCCTCTCAGAATCAGCGTTTATAGAGCTATCATCAAAGTGTGCATGCTTCTAAAAATGTCCAGTTTTTAAGACCAATTAGCAGAATGTAAAAATTAATGAAAATCTTTTTATTCTACGTATTGTTACAGAAAGCTATTAATCTTCCTCAGCTTTCTATTTAGTCAAAATTAAATTCATCTCACCGCGTCGGTAGTGTAGCGGGTAAACAGCGTATGACTCATGCAATATTTCTCACCTGGAACAATAAAATTAATTGATTATTCTCGGGCACATCTCTGCGATTGATCGTATAGGGGATCGTTTTCAGTTTAGGATGGCATCGAAGGAAAGTGGCTGTATCCGTGTTTGAAAGTTTAATCTCGCTAGAGTGAAAAGTTCGTTCGGGCGCGTTTAAACTCGATCGATAGATCGCGTACGTGTTGCAATAACGTTACACGAACCCGTGAAACCGTCGGGCGTCACGTTTGTCTCGGACAGTCGCAGTTGTGCCAAAATTACGCGTCGATACGCAGTCAGCCTTCGGACTTGAACACACCGCGAATCACATCTTGACATAAGTATTGGTAGCTGTTTCGGGATTGTTTACCATGGTAACGAATGCTAAAGTTACCGCAAAATCGGACCAGGGGCTATTTTCAGAAGATACGGTCGCACGTGCGCCACCGACCATTGTCGATATCTCTCTTCAGTTGGCGCAAGGTCGACCCCATAAATCGTCACTCAAAATTGAACAATTTTACTGGTAAACACGCCACGGAAACGAACACAGTCGCCCGTTGTTATTGTTCCGTTGGTCCATTCGTTGTATTATTGGCTCGTTGCGCGGTGTTTCCAAATATCGAAATCGTGGACGAAGCTCGCGTGCCTTCAAGTCTTGTTATCATTCCACTGGGACGTTGTGTCATTGGTTTCTATTTTAGCAAAGTCTAATGTTATACATGTTATTCCCCCGAAACACTAATCAATCAAGACTGATTGCTGCAGACTGATCGCTTCAAATAAATTGTTGGATCACAGATTTTAGAACCGATTGGGATAAGCCACTTTGTTTTTGTCGATTGAGCAATATTAGAGAGTCGCCAATAATTTTCTGTATTAACACGTTCGACACCATTACTGTTAAAATCCTTTATCAAGTATACAGTACTGTTTTTATGAAATATTGAATAATTTAGCAGGCGAAAATCATGCAATATCAGAATATTGTGCTATGTGTTATGACTTTAGACAACAAAGTGTATGAAATTTTTAACTATCTTTAAGTAAACTACAAGATTATGAATATCGGATAACTGTAACAGTGATAGCGAACGTGTTAATTATATCGCGTTTTAACAAGTCAGGTATAATACAGCGTCTTCATTGGGCGTTCTTCTCCATTATTGATCGTGCTCTATTGCTTTAGTTTCAAAATGGTGATTACAAGTGATTGCCACTGTTACCAAGTGAAAACAGTTGCAAGAAACCGAACAAAACGACCGTAATACTTTACTACTACTTTAATGTTTTAAGAGTCAATGATCGGTAACTAACGGCTCCTAAGTAAATCTTTCAACAACCACAACAATTACCACCGAGAACCAGTCATTTCGGGTATTTAAAAAAATGTAATTATCTACCTCCTCATGCGAGCACGCACAATGATTGCCTATTAATAGGCCTTCGATAGGTAAAGTGCTAATTGTAAGATAAGAACCATAAGAAAAGCACGATTACTTATCGAGAGTACGATAAACGTACCGTTTGTCGGCGAAATAAAATCGAAAGGAGGAATGAAAATGCGACCGATTTTCTAGGTCAAGCATTAGTCACCTGAAAACCCCGATCCAATTACCGTTCGCCATTTTGGTCTCGGATAAGTGGGGAACTTTTACTATCCGCGCTCTTAATCTCTAATCGTGGGGAAAAAAGGTGCACCGGGTTCGCGAGGTATTTTGCGTGCATCGGTCGTCGTCGCTTTCACACCCTGTCGCGACGGACCCGGTGAAGCGCATCGACATGTAAAACGACAGCTACAGTACGCCTCTCCAGGAAAGCAGTCGCCGGTGTGTTCCGCTTTTACCGCGTCTATGGCGTATCACGGGACATCGCCAACGTAAATAGAACGTCGTCAACGTCGCGAGGTAAACACCGAACGGATGTCGAGACGAACCAGAGAGAACGGCAGAATGGGTAGCCCGCAGAATAAAGAGACTCGCTCTCAGCGAGTAGCGGCGCAGGCTGCGTCGCGCCGACCGTTCCTTCTGCGGGTCATCAATAAGACAACATTGACGGCCAGACGGTGTCGAAACTCGCCCTGTGCTTCAATTCGTCGAAGGTAACGACTTTGATCTCGCTCCATCCGACAAGAATGCTGATACAGTTTTAGGGACAAAAAGATAGGACACTCCATCAACTCGTTAATTTTTATTCAAGCCTTTGCAGTCGGAGATATTTCAACTTGACAATTAAACATTTCTTCCGACCTAGAATAACTCCATTCTAACGGAGAATAAATATTCTAATACAATACTTACATGTGTAGTAATTGATTAGATACCAACATATTTAATCGTGTAAACAATATTGTGTATAATGGTGCAGCAATTTCTAGTGGTGACTCTGAGTCACCCCTCGACTGCTGAGGGTTAGCAGATACCAATATATCAAATTTCTCGTACATGCGTCGTTCCAGGCTGCTTTGGTTTGTATGGTTCGATACGTAAGACTAAAATGGTACTCCATATTTTATGTAAAAAAATCGTTTCGTCTATTGTTTGCTTCCTTGCACTGCGTTACTTTCTGTGCGCTCTAATGGAAGTAGGTATTTTTCGTTTAACGAGGATATATTTCCTCCGTGCGCCGTTGTTTCTGAGCGATAAGCTTTCAAACAGAAATCCAAGGATTCATAATAAATGTGAAACGGATGGTGTTGCTCCCACGCAGCGCGAATGGCGAATCCACGCCCTGATTTCCGTTGACCTAATAAACGGACGTCCGATAGATGAGCTGACAGCCGAATGCGCATACTGGCGCACACATGGCTCGACGGAGAACAGTTTCCAGCAAAATCAGTCGTTTTGCATGCACACCAATGAATAATGCACGAGCGCCTGGCGTGTGGTGGTTCGCGCCATCCCACCGACGGATGTTGGACGACAGCGGCGTTACGTGCGGCTGTCTAACAGAATTTTCGCTCGTGTGATGTGCAGAAAATCTCGTTGTGCCTCGGACATTGCACGATAATGGTAGCCAATATCGTCATCCATCGGGAATCCTCGAAATTTGATGACTCGACTCTCGGTCTGTGTCGTTTGAACGGCCGAGAAAGATTCTCGTTTAGCGGTAGAAAGTACAAACTGAAGAAGTCGATAGAGGGATCGCATTGTCCTCCCCAGGGCGTACTCAAGTGCTATGCTAATTCGACGGTATTGTGGGTCAAACCAGTCGAGTGTATCCCTCCACTCGCTGCAAGGACAACATCTGCTCGGTTACTTGCATTTTACGCTATTCATTACACCCTGCAGACTTCCGACCTCCCACTACGCAAACAAACTTTCTGGAATACTTAAAATCACCGGACCCAGGGAGATTCGATGTTGTCGAAGATACCTGCTTCTCTAGAACCACTTTGCCGATTCTGCATGCAGTTGCTGCCAACTGTCCTCGCATCAAAACAAGGTCTACCAGATAGCCTTAAAGACAAGTCCCACCGATAGACGCATTCTACTTTCCTCTATCCACCGACCAGCTATGTATATACCACGAATCCTCTATCTTGTTCAGAAAAATCGTATTCGTAGAAACGGTTGTAGCACCTTCATTGTACAGAAAACTGAATGTGTCGGTCGTCTAAATTTGCAAGTATTATATTTGCCAATTTTGTGTGTCTCTAGATCACTGGTTCTTAACCGGGGTTTTTCGCAAGTGTTTCGCGAAATTCTGCGAAATATATTAAATATATTTAATAATATATTTTCTAAAATATATTTATTTCTACGCGGGATGTTTTTGTTTGTTTTTGGATCATTAATTTTGGCGTTCCACAAATTTTTCATATAATTAAAAGTGTTCCCTGACTTCAAAAAGGTTAGGAACCACTGCTCTAGATACATAAGCTACACGATTAAATTTGTACATTTTCTCAATTTGTACATTTTCTCAATTTGTACGTTTCGTTTTCAAGCACAATATGCTACAAATGTATATGTTATAATTGGACTGCGATCTTTGGCGTCAGCTGTTACGTATGAGAGACAGAGAGAGAGAGAGAGAGAGAGAGAGAGAGAGAGAGAGAGAGAGAGAGAGAGAGAGAGAGAGAGAAGGAAGGGAGCGTTTCGTCCTGGACCTGCTAGAGGACTCGACAGTATGGCTATTTAACATGCCCTGTCTAAATCAACAAATTTAACCAACCCCAAATATGTAACTGGAATATGTAAAAACTGCCAGGGTCGGTTTGATATTTACATTTACATGAAATATGGTTGGGCTACACCTGTGACAGTACATAACGTCCTCGTAGGGTTAAAATTATCGAGTAACTATACCTAACGCCTCGTGTACGTCATAGGAGACCAGCAAAATTCCGTTGAAATTGAAGCGAACCAATCAAGGACTCGGTGGAAATGCGGTGCGTTTTAGAAGGTCCGCGAGAGCAGTTTGAGTGTTAGCGAGGTGGCTCGATTAATCCGATTCGGATCGTAATGGTTACGCGCGAGAAAGGCGAGCGAGAAGGAAAGTCGAATCGCTCGATAAAACCAATCACCATTCAAGGTCCACGCGGTTCGAGAAAACATATTTTGCCGGGGAGCGGGCTCGGGCTTGCGTGGGACAGATATGCCATTGTGTGCAGGCCCGTGCCGTCTCGTACGCCTCGAATTGAATACGTAATCATCGTGATCCGCGAGCTTTACGTGCATACACGCGCACCGAGGCGAGGCAAGCGCGCTTGTGCACACACTTATCGGGGACCAAGCGTTGGTGATGTAATCGGTAACGTAAACCGCGGGGCGACGCCGGGTCTGCCGGAGTCGGCCGATGACCAACGACCAATGGGAAAACGTAACACGTTCGTTCCTCCGCCCGCGAACCGTGTATCCTTTCGCTGGCCTCATTCCCCGGCAAACGTTCCTGTCCGCGCCAGGATCAAGGATACGTCCGAGGAATTCTCGCTTAGCAACGAATCCCTTTCGGTTCAATTTGGATCGTCTCTCTTGGCTGAAACGGTTGATCCTTCACGGCCCCGTCTGTTCGCTCTTTTTTATCCTTTCGGACCATTGGTTTTAGTGCAAGGACGAACTTTCGATCTTTTTCTAAACTCCCGTTCCGACCTGGTTTCCGAATAATATGACAAACAAGAGAATTTTAGTACAGTCGATGTACAGTCAACTGTTGTTATATATCCTAGATAATATGTTGGATTTTGTTTAAGATTAATAGTCCCAAAATTCATCGGAATCCGACACCGTCTTATGACACGGTCTTGGATAAGTTTGCTGTATCAAAATCGTGTTAAGGGAAGCTTACAAGTAATAGGCATCAGGTGATTACCTCCTCGACGGTGGACGCTTGTAACCAATTCATGTTTTCATATATTTTCCAATCCACTTCTCTTAGATCAACGTTAATCTTCTTCTCGAACACAATACAAATAGCTTATAATTTTAAGTTACAACTAAAAAATTAGAATTTCGATGGAACGTTTATAGTTTAGGGTCAAAGTGGACCCAACTTCCGCTGTCGGAGGGTTAAAGATCAAGGATACCGTCCGGGGCATTCTCGCTTGGCAACGAATACCTTTCGGGTTCAATTCGGATCATCTCTTTTGGGTGCAACGTAGATCCTCCGCGGCCTAATCTATGCGCTCTTTTTATCTTTTCGGATCATTGCTTCATTAGTTGCTTAGCGCGAGGACGAACTTTCGATCTTTTTTCTATTATGGTTTCGACCTGGTTTCCGATAGATACGGCAAGAGTTTATGATCCAAATGATGTACAGTCATCCAGTCTATCCGTCAGAATAGTACATTTATAGTATTCTTATTCTAGTATGCTACATTTAAGATATATGTACACATAAATCCATCTCGGAAGCATTTACAAATTTTTAGCGCACGTCAAACATGTTTTTTCAATGTTTTTACTAGTCTCTATGTCTTTCTTCGGTAGTTCATAATGAAAGTGAAACCCTTCAAATGAAGTTTAGATTATGTACAGACGCAACTATTGAACAGAAAGTATGCTGTTGATCATTTTAATAAGCAGTTATTTACAGCAATAATAACATGCTACATTGTTACCTATCCTTTATAGTCGGAGTGAATTATAAAATGCCAAGTATTCGAATAATTATGAGCGGTATGTATCTATACACTCGGTTAACACGTTATCCTCGAAGGAGACAGGATAATGGACGTGCATATAGGTTTGAATCGCATAATGCGATTGAAGTGATCCTAAAATCGGAACTAGAAATTGTGGGATGAATGGTTCGTTGTGTACGCGTAAGGGCAACCGGATCATGTTGCGACTGACCGGCACCGATATGTTTAGGAAACTCGAGTGATTGAGAGAGTGTGAATGAAGATTGTTTAGAACAGCGCGATAGGAGAATGTTTGGTTTTTAAGAAGATAAACTATGGATGCAAGAGACAGAGTGAAAGAGTATAAAAGCGTGCGAACCAGTGCGTGTTAAAGTACGAGCGTCTAATAAACATAGTATTATTTAAAAGCTTTGAATAGTTGAAATCCCTTTCTCATCAATCCTACAAAATTAGTGCGCATGGTGTCTCAAATATGTTGTACTTCCTTCAAAGAGCTGATTCCTTAGGCCATTTGTGTGCGAAGTGTGTAAAATAAATAAATATGTAGTAAATGGAGTGTAAGATGGATTACCAAGACCGATGAAAATTCAGCAACGATTCGATGAATGGGCCAGCATAACTCAGGCTGAGCCATTAAAATTGTTCGCGTGTCGGAGGGTTCTGCACGACCCAGGCGACGACAAAACTTTGAAACTCAATATGTCCTCCGGTATGAATTAATCATGCGATGCATGCGAAAGAGAAAATGTTTACAGACAAGCGATCGGTACACAAGTTGGAGATTCCGTAGGTATTAAAAACTAAAGATTTCAGCAACTCCGTTTTGTTGCGAACAACAGGGGTTGAAAAGTATACCTCGGGGATCTTGCGACCGGAGAAAGATGGTGTTTGAATTCTTTCATTTCACAGAAATACGATGCAATGCGCGATCCATCCACAGGTTTGCGAGCACGTAGGCGTATCTATGAACGTATAATACATATATTGTAGCTGTACAGAACTCAGAAGTAATAAACGCGGTTCAGCGTAGTGTATGAGAAAGTCGGATAAAAAGCAGAAAAAGTCCGTCCTGAAGGTTAATTGCTCTATTTAAAACCGAGTGCTGCATTCACAGGCTGGTCCTTAAAAGGATGGACAGGCTCCGGCTGCTTCTGCTGGCGTTGCGCCGCATTAACTCGCAAAATTTCGCCAGGTCGAAGCCGACATTCTGACGAGCCGGCGCGTGCATCTTTTTCGCGGAACAAAGAAAAGACCTACTTAAAATTTTGACCCAGTTAGACGATCTCGCATAAACACTCCTACGTATTTCTCGAAACGTTACCGCGAACCTGCTGCTCAATGCCGTCTCTATTTTCTTTATCAACACCTAATATTTACAGACCGAACGTTTATTTGTTCGTCTCCATCCCGATGCGTCCCTCGAGCACCTCGTTGCGACTGCGAGCGATGCGAGACGCGAATCGACGGGAAACAACGTGAAAACTAGGAAGCGCGAGATTGCGAGCATCTTCGCGGAAAGTGCATGGGCTCACCGTGTGTGGTGTGGAAACTTTGGTTGCCTACAAGAAATACATTTAACCGCTTGACAACTTGACTCGCGTCTCGAACAAACCCTCGAGCGCTTTCAATGTCGCCACCCCGGTGCGGTCGTCAATGTGAGATACACACTTGTACAACTTTTTATCCTTTATTACTACCAGACTACGGATTTTATGTATCCATAACAAAAATCAGTAGAACAAATGCACAGTTTTTAAAGGGTGTCCCTGACTCTGCATCATGTAACGAATATTACATTGCAAAATGATTTCTTTGTACGAATTAGAATTGCTCAACAAAAGAATGTTATAAAAACTAAAGTTCATTAATGTTCAACAAGATTGAGAATTTTAAGTTACTTGAAAAATTGTACATCGCCGGTGGATAACGATAATTATTTCGCGATAATTCAGGACAACGCGATACATGCCTCAAGGTGAATCGTCATTTGCATACATCGGGAACGGCGTCGCTTTTTCCCGAGCGGCTCGTCCCACGCAATTAGAATTCGCTCGCGCGGAAGAAAACAATATGGCCGCGGATTATTTGCCGCTCGCCGGATGTCGAGCGGCGGATTGTGAGCGTCAAAAGGTGAATTGACAGCGGCTAACGAAGCCGAGAGCGGTGAAAGATTCGCGAACTCTCTGGGGATGAACAATACGCAATCTGCCGAGACAAGGAACAGGCGAGAATGGACTTCCGCGTCGCGTCGTGTCAGAAAATAATACAGTGTCGACGGTGCAGAGGAGAAAGAGCCTTGCTACACACCGGTAGCCGGAAATCGGCACATACGTCGCTATTAGAAACGCGGCTATTTAACGTCGTCATTGACAATTGCCGGCGAAATTGGATAATATCGCCGCGCGGAATTTCAGCTTCCCGTTTCCTGTCCCGCTACGCATTTCCTGTCGCGCTGGCCAATCGATCGAGCGCGAGCGCGGCGCTGCTACCGCATCCGGTTGAGGTGCGCCATCTTCGTCAATTATCGGATTCGCATTTCCGATTATGGAGGCGAGCATAAACGAAACTCGTTGCGAAATTTCATCGTTCCCGAACGGCCTTAACGTCATAGCTGCAGCGTAATCGGGTTAGCGATAGCGTTATAGGTAGTGTCGTCGGGACAACCCGTTGATGACACGAGCGAAGAAATCGACGGGAATCTCCTTCCACGAAATCTAATAGCCTCATCCTTGACCCGGTTCGCTCGTCCAGGGCTCGCAGTTTATTTGATGCGGAGAACGATGTACCGTCGTTTTTCTTCTTTTTTTTCTTTCGATACACATCCGGGATAAACAAAGGGATCCGATTGCGCAGCACTTGTTCGACCGAATGAGAGATATCCTCTCCGGTTTCCAGGACACCCTCTCGCATGTGTCTGTCGCGCGATCGATCGGTAGGCGCGCGGTGAAAATAATGCAACACCATTATCGACGATAGAAAGCGCTGGCCACCTCGCGCCCGGATAAAATCAATGAAAGCTGAATGCGCGTTCTGTGTTCACGGTCAATCGCAAGGACCTCGAGAGGACGCGAGAATTTATAAGCGGCTCGAAGAAAAACCGTCGTGATCGATTTTATCGTCCGGCGTGACCCGAAAGATCGCATCCGACGATCCTTCTTCCTGCACGGCTGAAACCCCACCACCCTCTCCCAGAGTCGACGGACTTTCCCTGAAGCCTGGCTAACGATCTCGCCGATCGGTACTCACGCAACCCAGTTTCTAGTCGTCAGAATCAGTGACCACGACGCTACGTGGGACACGAACCGGGCGTAGAAAGTGATCGAGCGTTTCCGGCTCTCGCTGCAGGCCTCGCGCGGCCGACGATAACGAAAGGGAAGACGAGAGAGACGCTGGCTTGTCAAAAGGGGGCCGGGCTGCTAGGGAAATCCGCGCGATTGTCCGGACATGGTAACAAATTGCAGACCTGAACTGTCATTTGTTTTGCTTATGAAGCATTTCGGCCCAATACGCCAACAATTCATAATTGTTACAAGACATTTTCAAGTTATCGTATAACAGTATTTGATTAACAAATTCTGGTTAGGAATAACTATTATATAATGACTAACATTATTTTCGCTACCATTCAAAATGACAAAAATAATTTTGTTTTGTTACCAGTAACCATTATCCATGACAGAAATTCTATTCGAATCATCGTCGGTAATGGTAAAAAAAAATTCTGGTTTACCATATTGGTTACATAATCGTTAATTTTGTAAGCACTGTTTCACTCAACAAGTGAATAAGAAAATAAAAGTAAATTACAAAATAAAAAGATGATAGGTAACTTCTTCCAGTGGGATAACTAATTTTGCTTCAACCTGAATTTTAGCACAAGAGCTGGTGCATCACTAATTTCACTCACTGGCAGTCCGTATATTTTCTACGGACATTTTCTGGTCGATAGAACCTTTTAAAGCATTCTTGAGTGCTTTAAATTCTTGAGTACAATGCACACCATTTGTATCCGTTTCAGTCTGTAAAAATGCGACTGCATATTGTATTCGCACACAAAGGAAGCGATATGAATAGGAATTCGCTGACGCTTCTGTTTGCGACCTGCTGGATCTGCTACCTGTAGACACAAATACACGCGAACCTGACAATTTTCGAAATTGATCGAACGAACCTAAAGATAAAGTTCTACTTATAAACATTTTGTTATACACTCCCAATTTAGCCATGAGCGAGTAATTAAAAAGTATATAGAAGTTTGAAGCAATAAATTTTAAGTTTCGTGTATAAAATGTTACTTCAAAGGCGACGTTATTTCTTAGATCGATGTAACAGTGTCACAAAGATGGGAATCTGGAGTGGTTTTATGAGATTTTTACGAGAGCATAAAAAATAGATAAAGATGTATATATCAAACGGATATTAAAGTACTCAATGGCGAACTGAAGAAGTAAATAAGTTAAAATTTTAGATACTTTACTCGAAATTTTACGAACTTCGTAAAAACAATTTTATGAGAAACGTAAAGCATCTACGCCTTTGCCAATTTGTGACAGAGCGTTTTGTAACACTTGCATTCTAAAACCGGACATTTCCTACGCAACAGCATAATAGTTTTGTCCAGCTAGCGAGTTCAGTTTGACCACTGGTGCGACGACAAGAACAGTACGTCGCTGACAACAGCCGGCTCGAGGGAAAGCAGAGAAGATATTCGTAGGTGCTTCGAGACACGGTCGACTTGGCAGACGTACGTTTCGGCTAGCAGATGCTCGCTTTTGTACGGAGGGTATCGACGAACGTTCCGAGGCCGATAGAATCGCGCTAGCCGACTTCTCGGAGCGAGTTGTCCGCTAAAAACGAAAGACGCGAGAGAAAGCGAAGCAAAAGAGAATAAGAAGAAGGAGAAGTAGGAGAAGAAGGAGAAGAAGCAGAAGAGGAAGGCGAAGGAGGAAGAAGAAACCGAAGCGTGACACGTGTGTGTCGCGGCAACTGCCGGCATCGAAGATGGCGGAAAAGTGAGAGGAGGGGAAGAAGCTGTCTTCGCGATAGATAGCTGCTCGGACGAAAGAGAAGCCTATAGGCACGGCTTGGCTCATCTCCAGGGCATTGTCTTGTTACGATGACAAGTAGCCCGGAGGGCTGATGCGACACGAGAGGTAGCAGGGTTAGCCTCCCGGAGAAAGAGAATCGCAACGGTCGAAGAAAGGAAAAACAGCCTGGTCTATGAATGCGTCGACCTGGAACAGATCAGAGCGTTGGGTCAACGTTCGGGCGAGAGGAAAACATTTCCTTGTTCCTTTTTTTCCACCTTTTCTCGGCCGCTTTTAGATCAGCGATATAAACAGAATCGGCGGGCGCACGGCTGTAACTGACGTGACTCAAAGGGAATAACGACTGGCGGAGGTGTTCAACGATGCGACCATTCGCGTGTTGTTTCGAGAGAGGGAGAGGCTCGCGATCGAACAACTCTCGGTTACCACGCCTGAGTACAGCTGGGAGTTTTTCGTGCGAGGGATTGGTTGCATAACCACAATAGTTGCGTTCCGATGAGCGTGAAACGGCTGCCATGCCGCCAGGAGCCGGATTATCGCTCCTCCCGCGACCTCGGTCAACGCGTAGACCATAAACTCACTGTTCCACGGGAAAAAGTTGCGTAGACAAACTCTCGGCACCGGCGTAAACAGTCTGGACTCTGGACGATCGCGGCGCGAACAGCTTGTGTCTGCAACGTGACAGCCAACGTCGTCTCGAGCCGAGTCGCCGCGTCGACCGCAAAACGAGAACGACGAGCATCAGTGGAAAAGTTCCCGGCGAGGAAATCTTCCGCGCGACGAGGCGACGCGTCGGACCGGGTCCGTCGACAGCCCGGAAACGAAATTGCCCGACCGATCGATTGCAAATTACACGACTGGCAGCGAAACGAACGCTTCGAGCGACGCTTCATCAGTGTTTATTTGTTCCTCGGGCTCCATAGCTTCTATATAAATACTTCGAGCGTCTTCCAAAAATAACAAACGGAATTATTGGTCCAGATTTGTACAGTGGATCCAGAAAGTGTTTGAACACTAAATTCGATAATTTTATTTTAAAATATAGTACGATAATATACCTAGACACATTTTAAAGCTTGACCCCTCTACGTTTACCTGTATATTTCATAGTAAAGGTAGTTAAAATGAATGCAAGTTTACAGTTTAATCGCTAATTTATAAAAAAGCAAAGTAGACGTGACTTTACGCTCTGTATTGAGGATTTGATTACATTTATAGATATAGGTATACGTAGTGCTGAAACTAATTATAATTCCTTTACGCTAACAATGCGAAAATATTTGCGGCCTACTAATGAACAATGTCAACGTCATAGATAACATGAATCGGTAAATTATTCATTAACGATTTTATTGCTTTACATTTACATTTATGTTAAGGACTCGTTGAAAATGCCGTCCTTGTTGACGTGCGCGAATTATTGCTACTCTACGAAGAAAAATATGTTTTGACGATTTTGTACGATTCTTCTTTCAGCAACAAAACAAACTAATAGATAAAGGGAACAGATAATTGAAGATGGAATGTAAACATTACTCTATCGCTTATCAACAGGAAAGTTTTAAGAAATAGTCAAGCTTACGCGTAGTAAACGTATCTCTGAAGTCAATTCTTTTGAAAACTAAGCGTTTATCCAACAAATATACAATTAATGTTGCTTAAAACAATTCACGGCTTTACACTGACATTATCGACAAAGCACATTGTATCCAGTGTTATTGTTCATGGCTCGACCACCCTACAGTTGAGACTGACGGAGAAAGCCTGGCCCTTTCGTCTCGCTTCCTGGAGTTTTGCCGTATTTACGATGTCGCGGATTATACGATGGCCAACGCGGAACTCGTGACACGGTATTCGCGCCTTTCGACAGGCACCTAGCCAGGAATCCGCCTCGCTTGCTGAAATAAGTATCCACCCCGTCCACGGCCAGCTACGTGATCAGCACACGATCGTGAAAGTGCATAGTCGCGTGTTGTCCGTGCGTAATGGCGCTGCGTGGCTTATTCCATTGCGCGACCGCATACACGGTGCGGCGAAACGGTCTGTTTATCCGAGTCACTCGGCGGAGGGGATGCGATGCCACAGATAATAGATCGGTACGCGAGATAAAGGGTTACTGACTCCCAGCCCCGCAGCGTTTGTTTCCCGTTCCGAAGAAAAAAAACCTGATATCGGTATAAGTCAGTTTTAAGCGCGACCATTCACTTTACCTTCGCGCGATTTGTGAGTGGTCGATGTCTCTTAAATCAACGATTTTTGCCAGTGCTCCGCACAGTGCGATGAAAAACCCGTTTTCTGAACAAAATTCCATTACTCGAAAATTATAGATACTTAATTCAACGAATTCAAATTATTGAAGAAAGAATTGAATGCGTATCTAGCTCCCATCTTCTTGCGATCGACGTGGAAAATTTTATTTTGCATATAGATCCGCAGTCTACTTGTAATTATTGAGATTGTCAAGAGGCATTTATTAGAAATGTATTCAATAAAGTTATTTCTTTGAACACGTGTAACGATAAAAATAGATAAAAGTCTGGTCAAATAAATTCTTGGTACTTTCATAAAGTAATATGATCGCTTTAATGCCCCATAAATCTAGCGCTAATTGCTACCTAATAACCATAAAGATTAAATATAATGATCCCAGATAAACACTTTCTCAATTGTAACGTGTGAAGTGTCCTGTATCAGGGGTTACGCAACACTGTGTTCGTAATACATACTCGGTTACGAGCAAAATCGGCTGCAATGAAGTGAAAATTGGTTCGCGGTAACAAAATCAGTTTGTAACATGATACGCCGTCGCAGAAATCGTGCAGTAATACAAAGACTGTAACTACTACCAATTCCTTTTAGCCCCGCCTCCTATTTGTCTCAATGTTCCAGTGGATATTTTCATTTTCTAAGAGCTGGTACGTACAGCGACTCCATTAATATTCCACTCTAAAAGGACGAAAACTTTCTTAACACCAGGTTTACGCAGGTTTAAATATAACTATTTCACATTAATTTATAAACATAACGAAAATGTGTCTATCCAAATTTTTTGGACATTTTTCCGATGGTATATACCCCAAGAATTAAATTTGGTAAATAATTCCTCAGGAAAGCATCTTTACAATCTTAATAATCGCAAATTAAGAATATTAGAACCCGTCATTCTGACGGGTCCCGTAAATCTAGTGTTAATATAAATACATAGTATACTACCGTACGACAATACCGTGATAAAATTCTTGTTCACATCATATAGTAAACTGATTGTTCTACCTTCTCAAAAAAGTTCAAGACGTATAGTCCAATATTTAAAAAATTATCGTTTTTTTAAGAATGTCCGAATATTAATGGGAGACACTGTATCGGTCGTAATTTTTCACTGTACGCGATCGTAATTAAGAGAAGGGAGAAGAGTGGGGGATGAGGCACAGGATTACGGTGTATAACAGGAGCATTTATGGCGTGTTTTATCGGCGAGCCAATCCACTTTGGAATGTTGTATGTCGACGGGAAAGTGTTTACGAATATTGTCATATTTTGTGGATAACTTCCGGGATGTCGCGAGAAACGCATAACTCTCGGTGAATTCCAATTAATTGCAGCAGTATGCCCCGATAACGAGCCAAATCCCCTCGCTCGCATACTTCCACCGTAGATTGCAAAATCGATCACGTGGGTATTACATTACACGAGTCTATCCAGCGTGGCTCGCCGTGCAAGGTTTGCGCGGTGCAACGAGAACCAACCACGAAGAAATCATTAGACGCTCAATCGGCATCCTCCGAATCGCCGAGATAAATTGTGTGCGCCGCAGGACGGAAGTAACCGACCGAATGGAGAGAGAGAAATTGATTGGGCTCGGCCAATCCATCGGGCCAGCTCGTCGGAAACCAGCCATCTTCGTAGATTCTAATTATCGAGTTCGAACAAAAGCGCGGCCCATCCCTCTCCCGGTTTCAATTCAACGGTTATGAGGAACTCGCGAAATGAGAATAAACTGGGACACTGCGAAGAGCGCTGTGTCCCTAAAAATCGAGCCGGATATCTAGAAAACCATTACGTCCGTTCTAGAGACGAGAGATAAATGTCCGGGAGACGATATATCTCTGGACGGAACGACATCCATCTTCTTCGTCGTTCGTTTTAATTATCTTAAGAAGCATAAATAGATTGATGAAATTCCATCTTCTTTCGGGAGATCCTCCAGGGAAATGAGAATCGTCTGTAGTTGTTTGCGCGTGTTCATCGCCGTGAAACGACGATGTTTTTGTTTACCTGCGGTCTTTTAAGACAGCTTTCCAATAAGCTCCAAAAGCGGTGTCCTAGTTCTAGATTCATGGAAGCGCATCAATGTAAAGGATCGGTTTATAATTCACGGTCCATCTATCGCGAACGTCGTAATTAGGAAACATCGATCGGAACAACGTTCCGTATCTGTTTCAGTTTAAATAGTTAATCATCGAGATGGCCATTGATTATATAGCTGTCCTTGAATATTCCGCATAATCCAGACCCTGTTCAAACCAGCGCGCAGCGGAACGACGCGATAGACAGTCGTAATCTATCAAACGATGCTATTCAGCTTCCCATCTCGTATGGGCGTCTTGGCGTTCGATCACGTCATCGGAAAGAAAACGTCCTCGTCGGCCAGCGCGGCGAAAGACCGTTGATGCTTTTAACGAGTTCCAATTGAAAGGAAATGGAGTAATGAAAACTGCAGCTCGATGAACGCCCTTCGTGAAAGGGCGCCGAACATGATCCTAACGTCGACGACCGGCGCTTTGTAATTCTAATCGACGTTTCCGTTCCCGCGGTTGACCTCGTTCACGGTGCATCGTTGAATTGCATACTCTGAGAAACAACGTTACGAATAGTCCCTCTCTCCGACTCCTATCAGAGCCCATTACTATTCAAAAAATAAGATACATCCTGCCGACAAACATGCAAATTTCCTTCAATACAGGCGGACAGATCATTCTGCGCTCTAACGATAAACACGTTATATGTAGAGAGTACTGCTCCGGCTGGTTATATGACCTTTGAAAATGGAGGACGCGCTAGTTGAAAAGAGTTACTAAATTAGTTTATCCTTAGATTAGAAGGAAATGGTAAAGTGGTTATTAGACTGCGGACGTTTATGCAACTTTCATTTTTGTAGACATATTTTATGAAAGGGATAAATTTTTATTGATAATAGCATTTGCAGATCCAAAATAACTAAAAATTGTACAAAATTCTGTCGAACTTGATATTCCAACATTTCTTGAAAATTTCCATAAATGCACAAAGATCCGCGGTCTAGTGATCGGAAGGGTAATGACTAGATCGCGGATTTTATGCAATTACGACACAAATGCGTCGGTGAAACATAAAACCTTGAATGGATAAAAGAAGACTTATTAAAATGATTAAAAGCAGAAACAAATTTTTATTCGGTTCCTGTACCTTGCAGTTGATGCAGAAAATGTTCATTTTACATAAAGATCCTAATTATTAACAAACTGATTTTACCGGACGGTTCCAACTTTTTAGATTTCATACTTCGAAAATTGGACTTTTAGCATTGTCTTGAACACCGTGTGGCTTTTCGATCCAAAATGGCCTGCGCGTCCAATTTAACCAGCGAAAGAGCTGGCGTCACCAGTCGCCGGCGGCTCGTTAGCACCGATCCTCAGGATCAGAGCATTGACGGACAGTTTTAGGTCACGGACGTGCGAGATCGCGCGAAATGTTTTCGGTTGCGTTTACCGATCCCCGTCGAACCGGTCGAGTCCACGCAAGTGTGCGTTACCGTTAGCGCCGTGCCGGTGTACGATCGCTTGTACTCCTCGCCTGTACTCCTCGCCGGTACCCGACCGAGGCGAATGGGAGTCGCGGATTCACGCGATCATCAAGCAAATATTCGCGCGTGTCTCGGAATATTTGCCGAATGACGCACGGCTGTCGTCGAAACCGTCGTGATGGAAATAGAAAACGTAATCGGGGCAAGGTGCGGAAAGCTTGCGCGCGACCCTCGAAGCCGGTGGTTGATCACCACCATCGTTGTTCGGCAAATGTTTGCCGACTCCGTGATCGATCCTCCGGGTTCGATGGACCTGATTAGGTGTCGCCCCTGGCCAAACTTTTCTCGGAAAAGCCAATCCCTTGACGCATCCTCGGAGACGCTTTTAAACAACCATCCGAAGGTCAGGCAACGCTTCGATGCCTCGTATCGTGCAAACAAGCTGCATATAGGGCATAGGGGACAAGACGATGGATAGGGTTGACATCGCGTGAAAAAAATAAATCGGAAATGTACAACAGGAGTCCTTTATCGGCGGTTTTGTTTTCGAGAAAATTCGAGTACACTCGGCTAGTTCCGGACCGGTTGCAGGAAGTTTGAATTGCCGAGCATTGTACTGTTTGTAAATATAAGTAAAAACTATAAATAACATTTTTCCATTAGCGATCTTGTTTTCGAGAAAATCCGGTTTCGAGATTTATCGAGTACACCTGCACTTGATTCGACAAACATGTTCAAAGTTGATTTGTTTGAACGTGAACGCTGAAATGCACAAATATTATTCCACAAATTCCAACTATCCTCGTAGATAGAATAATCGACATTTTGTTTCAAAATAAATTTTTGCATATAATCTCACCCTTTAAAGGGCAAACATAAGAAAAGTCGATAATTAATAAACAGCGAGGCGAGCATTGCCGTTTTCTCTTCACGAAGAAAGCAATGAAAGTGAAATTAAAATACGCTTTGCAGTGGTACACCTGAATTTCTCAACATTTACTGTGAAAGACGATGCTTTTAGCTGTCGCGGGTGATGGATTGCGTCGTTCGTGGAACGCCATTTTCCCTAGCGTAGCCGTTCTCGCATGATCCATCTCTCATCGGGTACACGCGTTATTTGCGAGCCGAGCGATGGAAAGTGATGACGTTATTATTATTAGGTGCAGGCATGCAAATCTAAAGTTGCCAGATCAATTTAATAGGTAAAACCAAGCGGATATCGAGACTTAAAAAGATAATCTCGCGGGCCCATCGTCGTCGGCCGTTCGCGCGCATTTTCATAGAAACTCGCTCTCTCTTTCTCTAGCAGTGGATCTCTTGTGAAATTGCAACCGCGCTTCGTGTGCGTCCCACTCCGTTCGCGGATACTCTCACCGCTCGTATGCACACCTTCTTCCGGACGTGGCACAGCGTTTGGCATCGCTCGGAGCTTTCGTAATATTTGTATAGAGAAGGGAAAGTGACTGAAAGAAACGAGCAGAGGCAGACGATATTACCAAACCAGTTGTATCGCGGGGACAGCGGTCTCTCGCGCGGCTTGGCCGTCTCGGAATGCTGAAGACAATTACGAAAATCCCACCAATGTCCGACGGGTCTGACATCCAGAAATCCTCGGTCATAAAACGCGCGACATGCAGAAACAGGGAAATCGATGAGTATCGTGAATAAACGGCCGCTTATAGCTGCTCATGCGGCACACTGATTCGAGCACTTTCACCTGGACCTGTATTGATCGAGCACTCTTCTGTATCTAGCATGTAACGCGATAATTTAGAAATCGGACGTCGGATCGAGCCAAGCGCTGTTTCTTTTTTACGGTCGCGCAAAACAGAGAATCGCGATCGGTACGTGATCATTTTTCTTTTTCAGTCACGAAATAGAACTCGTAAGCCGATTAGACTGACTGGAAGATCGCCGGTATATGGAAATCAAGGTTCGAATTATGGAATGAGTTCTAGTAAAGTGTATACTTGGCATTGCAAAACTTGCAAACTAGACGTTCTTCAGAACGGACTTTTGTTTTTGAAGAACCGAGAAGCAAAGCGTGTTGATAGTATGCAACATGACATGATTACAGCAGGAAGAACACTAAAGGAGAATTGTATCTACGATATTAGCAAGGTGTCAGCGAGAGAAAATTCTGCTTCACTTATAACATATTTTTCTGTTGTTCGATACTTAATTTTGTTGCGTAATTTTAAAATTTAAACTTTAAACACCAATTTTTCAAGAATCAAGGCCCATTCCGGAATTCGTCCTGGCGCTTACCGGGTAGATACTGAAACTTTCGACTAATGTCATTATAAAAGCGATTTCCATGGCGTCGTGCTCTAACCCAGACCTATTAGCCGACAGTATCGCAGCGATGGCGGACACCGCCATGACAGTTCGTTCCCCGTTTTCGCAGATAATATCAGAGCATCTCGTTCGAAATACTTGAATTCCCTCGAGAAACGCGATAACACGTGCAGGCGTCGGAGTCCGCGGCGCGGTGCTCGGGAGATATAATTAACACAGATAACTGTTCAACCGACATGAGGTGGAATGTTTTTACGGCAATCGAGCGTGGTGAACGCGCTTCGATCAGGCGCAGAAACGTCGATGCGCGGCCACTGATACGCGGGAGACGGTAATAATCGTATCCACGCCGGTTATCCTTACTGAATTATGCATTCGTTCGGTAAAAGCAGCGTTGCGTCACCGGGATTCGTACGGCCGACGACGATTTTTCGAGACAACTTCAATCTTTCGCGATTCTCCGGTCGTTCTTCTTCCTCGGTGATCATTAACTCGCACCGATCCGTTGGAAAAAACGACGCCATCGCGCCGGCTCGTCTGACACACGCGGTGGCGTCGTGTTCTGCGCGAAGTGCGCGAAATTTTCAGCACGATCGGGTTTCAAACAACAGCACGGAATAGCGCGAAACCGTTCTTGCGCAATTCGAATCCAAACCTCTCGAACGTGTCAGGAGAACGACGCAATTCAACCCGCCACCGCCAGCTTAATAAAATTGGCTACGAGACCGCTGCGCAAATGTTCTCGTACACTTCTGGACAAAATGATAGCACATGTGTGCTGTCTTTCATTTATCAGAAACTACAGAGAATTTTTGAATAAAACGCACAGTATTTTAACTAGACTTGGGTATTTTACGCAAAATGAAAATTCTTTCCATCGACTGCAAGAAACAGAAATTTCGTTCTTCGAAATTCAAATAGGATATCTATTTGGCTTATAAATGTCTAATTGCGAAAAATTTAAGTATTCAATGGAAAAATGCCGGCCATCTAAAGGTTAAACAGAAAACATAGTAACAGGTGGTGCAGATCGAATGTAAGACGTGCCTGCTTAATCACCCACTCGGTCTCATAGACGAAGGCCGGCCATGCCGCTGTGCAATATAAATCAGGTTAATATTTGACTGACCCTCGTAAATAGAAAAAGTGAAGTGGCCGACTGTTATCGAGGGTGTAACGCGAGACAATGCTATCTGATTACGTGCGGCCTTCCCCGGGAGCAACGTGTGCGTGGCGTCGCGGCGATATCAGTTGCGCTGAAAGTCAACGAACGATCTTAACCCGTAAATGTTCCCTTACAACGGAACCAGTTTCGTTACCGTTCGGTGGCATCCCGATGCGTCGTCGATACCGGCGACGTCACGGCAATGGCGAGGGCTGCATCCGTGGATGCAGGAGGAGAAAAAAGCTGAACAGACACAGTCCGAGATTACAGCGAGAGCAAAGTAAATCGGACGGAGAGAAGTGGCGAGGATGCAACGAGGGGTGATGGCGGATCGATAGCACGACCTTGAGACTCGTCGTCGCCTCGGTACGCCCAAGCAACCTCCGGTTCTCATAAAAGAGAATTACCGTTGGGAAGAGGACAACGCGTGGACGAGCTACACAAACGCGCAAGTTCTCTGGGTCGACAACAGTTCTGGTGGGGGATGGTGGAACGACGAAGAGGCGGAGACTGCGACGAAACTGTTGGGCAACAGAGAGAGAAAGAGAGACACGGATACCGAAAGGGTGCATGGGAAGAGTTCCAGCCAAAGAGACAGTGAGAGAATGAGAGAAACCAAAACATCGCACGCTGTTGCGCAGGTTGTATGCAATTTATTTCCAGCGAGAAAGATACTTTCAAGACCGGTCGCCCAATATATTTTTTCTCGAGACAGCTATTCGCGTCTACGGCCACCATAACGCAAGCCTCCGCGCTGATCTCTGGCATCGCTCGGCCATTTTGTATACGGTGACGTCAGCTGCGGAATCCGGGAAACGAGCACGGAGAAAAGGCGTGTCATCTGTCGTAGCGCAACAGCGATATTTCGCGGATCCTGCACCACCCTGATACAGTATTCCTCACTTGAATTTGCAAAGTTTGGGATCCAAGAGTCGCAATTGGCTCGAGCACAGCTGACAATAGTGCGTGGTGCACATCGAGTGTAAGACATGTCTACGTGAATTTCCACTTGATGTTGTCTAGATCATTAGACTGCCGATTATAATCATGTTATTAAAGATTAAAAGAATTGGAGGATGGGAATATGTAATATGGAACTCGACAAAGGTATTAAAGAAAAATGGAAATGCGTATTTAGCAATTTTTATTTTGCACATAAATCCGCATTTTAATGATCATAATAGTCGTCGCGCTGCATTCCAATTACTCCAGACAGGTTACATACGTCAATCACAGGAGTAGGATAGACAGCCATTGTGATTGTCGACGAACCTCTCGGAGCTCTCTTTTCGAAAAGCAGACCAATAGCCGCGCTTTTTTTCATTGAAGAATAAGAAGAGAAATGAATCAATGGAGAACCATGCAACGGGCCAAATTTTTCATTCGAGAAGAGTGGGATCTCGCAACAAAAGGAGAATATAAACGAGAACTCGTAGGCAGACAGGCGAACATTTACCGGTCGACGCGGTGTCACGGCCTCATCGAAATAGGGAAACTTCGAGGTACATCCGGTGCACGGCATTGTGGTGCGAGCCAGTGCACGTTTACGGTCGCTACGTATCGGGTTGAAACGAATGGGACTTAGCGGGTTTCTTCATCCCGCTCCCCCGTTTGACAGAGTTTCGTTTCAGTTTGACTTTAATCACGTAGCGGCGGATCGAGAGACGCGGGACCTTATTTATTCATGCGGAAGTCGCCTCATCTAACACCTACCGCCAACATGATTTACGATCGATCTCGAACCACACGATCATTTCCTATAATATCACGAAGACTCCGCGTGCACATTAGCGTACGTGTATATTTAAATTATTGAGGAAATCACCAATTCAATAATCTCGAAATTAAATTGCTGTAGTTCACTGCCTGTCTTGTTACAGCTAGTCAAATTAGTGGTATTATTAGCTCCATGTATAACAAAATGTATTATACTCTTGTCAGTAGATTCCGAACTCCACGCTAATTCATACATGCACTGACAAAGAGGAAACAAAAATTCACATTCTAGTTTTTATTATATCTAAAAGAATAGCATTAATGCCATAGTGGACAATTCTGTGGCCCCTTAGGTATCTACACCTAACGCCAATGAACTTTTTAACCTTTTTTTTCTTTAACCTTTGAACTGCGACTATCGTCAATAGCCGATTAAACATAAAGCTTGTGAAACACGGCTGTCGTCAGCGATTTGGAGATATACATATGTACTACGATGCGGAGACTGTTTATTGACAATTTCATTGACTCTGTTTACGTTGTGTCATTTCAGGTTTAGCGATAGGTGTTTATTTGTTTCTTACGTGGCAGGCGCTTGCTTCTCAGCTGTAGGGGGTAACGTAAATTGTACGAATGTAGTTGTGTGTGATTCATTTCGTTCTGAATGCGTGTATTTATATTGCTCTCTTACGTAAAAGGTCCATTTTCTACCTCAATATTTCGGAGATCAGTTTATCATAATTCGTATTTCCGTGCAACTGATAGATTTCTACTTTTTAGGATATTTACGAATTGATTTACATTTCAGATATAACGAGCTGATAGCTATCGAGTATTTCGCGGTGATAGCAGTCTCTCCCCCGCGGTGGCCGCGGAATTTCGATAGCGTCGCTTCTCTTCCGGTTGCACCGCTTACGTAGTGCGCGAAGATGTTACGTAATGCACGAGAGAAGCCGAGACCGAGTAGAGCGTTACGATCTATCAGATCTACCTGATCCACGCACGGTCGCGGGTGAATGTTCGGCAATGCTCGTGGGATCTCGGTTTCTCTCGCCGGCCATGATTCGACTCGATACTCGATCTTCCATTGTGCTGCACGCGGCTGCGTGCGCGACGTCATGCTTTCCACCGTATGCGAACTTCCAGCTTTGAAATCATGTCCGACCTTTTTGACAGCCGTCAAACGCACCCACTATTTTTTTCCTCTTTCCCCATTTTTATCTCAACAGAGTACTAAACGGATATCTCATCCCCCCAGACTCTGCCGTTGACGACACGTCCGACACCTGTATCAGCTAGAGGGGTGTTTCAACGCTAAAAGCATGTTTCCACGTAGACTGTTTTTAACAGAATGTCTTGTTCATTTTTAACGCGGTGACTAGCAGATCGCCACACTGAAAAATCCTACAAAATTGATATAATTTGTATTTGCATGGAGTTATAACTTGTTAATCTTCCTGGGTTCTATAAATTTTTATGAAATTCGGTTTGCGCAACTATGTTACGACGAAAATAAATTTTTAGAGGTGAACGAAGATCGTGTCACAGGCGTGACTGATTGGCTGTCAACATGTTAACCAAAATTGGAAGACTGAGATTGAAAGATAACATTTATAAGGGCGGTCAATAAGTGGTGGTATAACCGAAAAATGAGAAAATGTAGAATCTACATATTTAGAATAATAAACGAAATCTTCTGGTATCCAATAGGTTCAAGTTCAAAGTCTTTAATACCTTTTTTCAAGCGGATATTTCAATGAGATCATAAGAGAATATTTAAACACAGTTTGGAAGCGGTACCCAAGTACCAGGTTATTGACTCAGGAATGAAAAGGTGCGAGGAATTCGAACGGTCTCTCGAGAAAGCCTCAGAGATAGAAAAAAGTTGTTATTGAAGACAGATTTTTTACACGTATATGTGGAAGTTTTAGTCATTCTTTATTTTTAGGATCGAAGCAGAGGTTCAAACATGATCGCAAGGCTATTTTGGTAGACTGATGTGTATACCAAGCAGGTACACCCTGACGACTCAATTGCACCTACGAAATCAAAACACAAACATCCCCGATAAAAGAAAAATGCATTGCTTCGCAAAATTAAAGGTTCGCTACACTACCATAATTGAATAATGTAATATATAACCTTATGTAAATAAATGTTACAATTATTTTGTCTGTGGAGAAGCTAGAGAGAAAGAAAACGAGAAATAATGAATGTAAATAAAGTTCATATTAAAATTAGTATGCATACATAATAAGGTGTAGCTAAGGATGGATGAATGAGTGACACATGAATGAGTCAGAGTGTAAGATAATAGGGCAATTATTGTAAACCGAGTTCCTTTTCTATGGCCAGGAGGCCGAGAAATAAACTATCTATCTATCTATCTAAGACAATATTTACACCTATGTATAGGTGAAATAGATCTCATTTGAGGTTTCAAATGCTTAATGAAGAGGTTGTCATAGCACGTCAGAGCTATCTGGCGCGATAATGCCGCGTTACGTATTCAGCCGTGCTGCAATGCACGTCGCATATTTCTCGATTCCCCTTTCCGCGAATGCGAGGTTTTTACCGGTCCTGCGACCTATTCATTGTTTCTTTCTCTCCACGACCGGTTGCATTTCACGCGAGCCGAGTTTCTTACGCTGATCCCGATGGCCGTTACGTTTTTGCAACCGCGAACAGGCTCGATACGCCGCGCCGTTGGACAATCGGATGGCAAAGGTCAAACATTTTCATGATCGTCTGCGAGATTGTTTAACGAGACGGCGAACGACACGCGGCGTAAAATCGTTATAATTGATCGGTTGGAAAGTCACGCGAATGCGATTCGTCGAAAACGTGCCTCGACGATGCGCACGTGCATCAAAATAGACGAAGGATGAGGAACAACGTATGTACGTATGTATTCGAGGACTGTTGAGAGTTGGCCGTTGTCTCGGGAGAACCGTTTCTCTAATAGATATTGACATAGTCCCTGACTTTTAAGTTTCACGACAAATCTCGGATTACCTGTCAATATAGGATACACCTCGCTCGTAGCTGTTACACTCATTGACGGTTTCACTGCCTGATCGGTTGCCGCTCAACCATCGCAGGTTCATCTACTCTTTCTAGACCACTCGAACTATTAAGCTGATCAAGATTACCCACTTCGAATTCTTTATTTGTCCGTATTTCGACAAATAGAGGTTCACTTTTACACTTTTAACTTCGGTTTATTTTACAGTTACAGCGATTAACGCTAAACCTACCGAGCACTAACAGCGATTAAAATGTTTTAGCTTACGAAGATGACAAAATACTATCTATTTAGATTTTGGGCAAATTTTTATTACGGTATGTTCTCGGATAAAGAAATTTATCGAATCAGTTTCCATGTAAGCAACTTCATAATTTCATCGTTTGACCGACGGTGGCAGGTTTAGTGTTAATAGATTACGGATTTTTATACAAAACGAAAATTGTCTGCATTAGTTTAGCGACCGTGGATTATTTTATGTGGACCGCGAAATATATGTAGAAGTCATGAGAATGACAGTGGTAAAGCGAATCCTGAACGAAATACATAGAACGATTCCAAAATTACATTCGCGAAACGACTCTGCGAAGGACAGGTGGTTTATTCAAACTACGACCTTTACGTACGAACATCTCCAATCTCTTTTCAAAACGCAAACGCGAATACAGGACTGTTTTACCTTACCAAAGATCAATCAAATGGACATGCAATTACTTGGACAAAGAGTTTGCTGCATTTGAACGACAAGAGCACTGAAATTCTTGACTACACCACTGAATAATCGGGTCTCAATAGCAAAAACGTTTATAAGATTCTTGTCTGAAGTCCTTCTGACTGGGTTGATAGAACCTGGAGACCGGTAAACCGCGTTTAAGTAGATAAAAACGATTTTATTTTGAACATTCGCGGTGACGGCCATTCACTTAAACGTAAATTCTTGCACGTTTCTTCGTGGATCAAATAAAACCTTAAAATTCCTAATTTCAGATAATAAATGGCATAAGACATTGTATTAGCACGCAACCATATATGTACAACCATTTCCACTTTCGATCAATACGTTCCGGCGTAATCAGCAGTTCGAAAAAATTAACAAACACACGCTGGGTGACGTAGACACCCCGATAAACCGGCGATAATCGTCACAGTTGCGCTGTGTTCCGAGACGACTCATCCGAATTACACGATTCCTGGAAAGACTACTGACGTTCGTGTAAACAAAAGGAACCATCGAAAAAAAGAAAAACGAGAAGAAGCGATGAGATTGTCGCTCATTTTCGAAAGTCCAGACGCGGAGGAGCGTTTACACAGAGTCCACAATTGTCGCAGTGTGAGTCACGTCCCTGAATAAACGTGTTTCGCAGGCTGGCGTTCGTTTCCGCGCGCTCTCCGGGTTCCTCTTCGCCGAAGCGGAGTGGATCTCTGCGGTATAGCGTGAGCTGCGCGTCCTTATGAGGAAATCAGGACGTCGGAGGACGAGAGCCCGGTCTCCCGGACTTCATCTTATCCCGTTACCGGACTTCGACCCACGACACAAGACGACGCGGCACGGCGCATCTAGCCACGCCGCATCCATCACCTACATACGCGCTTAGATTGCGATCGTTTTCCGTTCCCGTTTCCCATCTTCGTGCTCGGCGGACCGTTCGCGTTCGCGTTCGCGCCCGCGAATCGCCACCACGAGTCGCGGCGCCCAGTGACCTGAATTCTCGATCCTGCTCCACGTATCTCCAGGTGGTCGTGTTTTGCCGGTCAGTCTCGAATAAGCACCGAAGAAATTCAAGTACAGTAGTGCTCGGGGGGGCTGAACTTTAACACTAAGCCTACCACCACCGGTCAAAATCACCGGTTCTAGATTTTTTATTTTACAATTAATGAAATAATAAAAATGATTTTATAAGGAATGGTTGTATAGATATCTTTAGTAGTGCACGTATTACAATAGAGGCCGCACAAAGTCTAAATAAAATCAATCTTGTCATTTTTATAAGGGAACATGTACCAGATACTTTTAAGGCTCGGTAGGTTTAGCGTTCAAATCTCCCACCAAGCTTTCCATACCAGTTGTATGAATATGATTTTCGTTGTTCGCGGAAATTACAAGTTCCCGAGGATATTCGCAGGAAACATTCGTACTTCGTACTAACACATTGAATTCTGCCCATAAGTGTGGGACTACTTAACTCTCAGCCGTTCTTCATTTTCGCAATTTAATGCGTCGCTCGTGTGTCAAATCGACAGAACGTTAAAACACCAAATGAGAGAAATGAAACGATAAATAATAAAGTAATAAATATTTACACAATACGTTGCTCGCGTATTCGCACTTCTCTCTCGATTTCGCTCGCACGTGTCCGACTCCGCATTGTTTCGATCTTATTGTTCTTGGCTCTGTCTCGCGATGAAGAAATGAATGAAGAGAATAAGTAACGCCTCTTCTTGTTTTCTTCAAGTTCATGCTAACTTTTGATAGTCAAAGCTATACATATCTGGTTGCATTTTAAAGGGGATAAGTAGCCGTCAAAGAACTTGAAAATACGTGAAAATGATGTGTCAGATTGACACACAGGGTCTTTCTTGTGACAAATATGTCACAATTTTGTTGTCGCATGTTTTGCTATTAGCAATACTGAATAAATAGGAGAAAAGATGGTGGAAGACATTGTCTTGGGAAGCGTACGTGCTAACCACATGGTTTTGGGGGTAGACAATGGTCATCGCGATGCAATAAAAAGTCGTTCTCGGTAAAAGATGCTATAAACCTCGGAATGTGGTACCTCGCTGACTTTAACACGCCAACTGATAGCCTGATGTCAGGGCTATCAGCTAGCCTGTTCTCGACCCTCGACGAAACCACGAAGCTCGACACAGGTCAACAGAGCTCAACACAGGTCAACAGAGCTCAACACAGCTCAACACACTCGCTTCCAGGATATGAGTATATTATCTTCGCCTCTTGCTGCAGCAGCGAAAAGCGGTGAAACTCGAGGACACGTCGAAACGCGTAAATTCAAACCTGCGCCGCGCCGCTGTTCGCTCGCGGTTTACCTTTTTGTGAAAGTAGATCTCTCTTCGAGCAGGTCGCCGGGCGTAATTCCGTCCTTATGCAGCGAGATTACGCGCGCGACAGCCGATGGTTGCGCATTCTTTCCGTGCCGCGAAAGGACATTATGCATAAATGACGCCCGGCGACAATATGTGCTATGCACGAGTGCGAGCCGTGCACCGCGTTACTTTCTCGCGAGCAGAAATTATTTCTGTCTCACGACTCCTGGCTAATGGGTGTGGTGAAACGATCTCGTCGCGTCTTCGAACGTCTCTAGATCGCGGCAGCCAGATACAGTAATGTTTTCATACGTACATGCGAAAACTTTGGGATCGAAATGTCACTTATACCGTGTGGCGTCATTTATTCCTTCATCTCTTGTCGCGCTATCGTCGAAAAGGTGAGAAACATCGTTACACGAGTTATATGAATAAAACATGTCAAAACACGATGTTGTTACATGTTTTTTGCTAATTTTTTTATACGAGCGGTTATTTTGTTTCAAGACATTTGTCGTATCGGAACACCAATCTTCACGCGATTTCGTTTTCCTCTAAACGTTTAGAGTCCACTCCTCTGTTCAAGAAGAAGTAGCACGTTTGATATTTTGATTACACTTCGAATCTACTGAGCGATTCGACAGGATACCTAAAATGTTAACAATAAGAGTCTCAAAAATTTACGACACGAGATCGTCCGAGAAGAATCCTCGCAATTCCGATACGATGGGTTTCTCTATCGGATGCCATAACGAGTGATATCATAACTATACGTAGTAGTTCTAGATATCTAATATCGGACATCCGTTGCAATGGAACTTGAGATCGTATTGCGCGCAGTCGATATAAACTATACACAAACGTAATTGTTATCTTATGTGTATTTCTCAACTACCGTGCGGCGGAAGCACGTGACCGGGAAATCTGCGAGTGTTTATAGAGCTTTCATTAATGGGAAATCAGCGAACGACGAGACTCGATCGATTTAGAAAAGCGGAGGTGAAGAAAACAAGGTGCTTCCATCGTCTACCTGTTTCTACTCCAGATCAGTTTCGTTTGTGAGTTTATCAATGTCACATGAGACTTAAGGAGCATCCACAAGCAAAACATCTTTGTTGCCGATTGTATATTTTCACTGTTGCGAAGAAATTATACGTACTATTATTGGAATAAATTTTAACTGTTCGGTCCCAGATTCGTTAAATAAAATACTTCGATTTTATGCGGTTTTTTGGATAACGATTTGTCAAGTTGTCCCACGAAACGGCACAGGGGCAAAGGGGTCCTCGCTCGCAGCCAATGGTTAGGCCATGACGTCGCACACTTTAGACAATAATTCGGCTAGAACCGAAAGTGTGCGAGCGATATGACCCAATCGGACGACTTGCTGCCGCATTCCATTCGAATTCCTGCCAGTAGACAACTTGTGAGGTACGAAGAGTACTTTTTAGATATGTAATCTTTAATCTATTAATTACTCAAAGTTAAAATATTTTAGTGTATTCTTGAAATCATTGAAATATAAATATGGCATTTGCCGAAAATTCAAGTCCTATATAAAATACTGGCGATTACATAAAATAGTATTTGAAATATTTTTCGCATAAATTTGATCCAGCACTGGTTACTATTCAGCTGAAAACGAAACGTTTCCGTACATAACTACCAGTTTCTAAGCAGCAGTCAACTCGTCTACCAGAAACGTTGACGCTAGTCACCAAGAGGACAAGGTTGCAGTCCGAGAAGAGACGATTAGAGAATAAAGAGTTTTGAAACGGAGATGAGCCAGACCGCAATAGTAGTCGTCGCGAAGATACGGCGATCGTCAAGGTGCCATTCTGAAGACCGTGAGAACAACGTGCGTAGAATGTGTGAATAACGATAGCGAGCTGCCGCTCAGGTTCCTCGGGGTAGCGATGGTTTCGCGCAAACTCGAATCGTAATGTAACTCGAGTCTCCCCTTGGTAGCGTTCACAAGCGAAACGCAGTTATGCGACCTGCGAAATGCACTTTTTGCGAAATTTAACACGGTTCTTTAAAATTCTACGCCGTGAACGCGTTATACGCGTGGATTTCAGATACATCGAACTGCTTTCCTCCTCCAAGAAGAACGTGAGAGTCACAACGAAAACGAAACGCAGCGAAAGAGGAATGAAGAACGCGCACGGTTTGCAATCCCGTGTAAACAAAGAGTAAAAGCATCGATATACGTGATCCCACGATCTCTGTTTCCACAAAAGTCATCGGAATCGATAAAAGATGAACGAGATACCAAGAGGCTCCTCGAATGCTCTCGACTTAATCGATCCGAGCTAAAAGACCGCTAAGTTTGTGTCAGTGAACGATCACGCGGAAACACACGCGGCTAAGTGACCTAAAACCGGATGACTTGGTCCGGCCCGTGATTTCACAGATCGGTGACGATATTGACAGCTTTATCGTGTTTTGGTCGAAGCTTTTACAAGCCGGTACAAGCTCACGATTTCGTAAAGCGAAACAGAATTTTTCCATCGGCTGTGTTTACTCGATTCATGTTATTATGCGTCGGAATTATTATTCGCGTTGAGTGGCGTCGAAGCGATCTATCTGGAATCTCAAGCGATCGCGAATGAACAGAGGAACAGCGTATCAGGCCCAACGAAATCGTAGTGAATACGGCCCGTTGTTTCCTGGTACAATGCTCGTTATTATGCCGTCCGCTTTTATTGCGCTCGCGCGGAACTACTCCGCCTAAACGACACCGATTCGCCTGCTCGTAATGCCTCTATTGACGAGCAATTTTCACAGGACGAAACGAGCAATGCGATTGTCGGATTGGTCCCGTGCAACATCGTTAGATTCGTGGCGGAACGATTACGCTCGTGCGCGATACGCGCCGCTATTACACGTTGGGCGAAATGGAATTAGGTCAACGAGGTGTCGATACAACCGACGAAGGGTCGTCGCGATCGTTTCCCCGCGCAGCTCCGCATGCTAATCGACCGTTGCTCGTTTAAAAATATTATGCGGGAGAAAATGAATTAAAGTTGATCCACACTATACAAGACCGGCACCAGCACTGTAGTATATACCTGCTTCGGCGACAAACCGTCAGTTGACGTAAAACGGTCAAAATGAGCAACGACGAACTGGCTCTTCTCGCCATACTTTTAGACGAAGAGGAGGCTGAAGCAAAAGAAAGTGAAAAAACGAGCTCGCATTTAGGTGCATCCGATTTTGAAGAAGAGAAAAGTCGATGGAGAAAGGTTGGACTTTATTCAAGGAGTTACTTAAATACGACGATAAATTCGATCAATATTTCAGAATGCCGCAGTACATATTCTTTGAATTATTAAAACGGAGAAATTTTGAGAAAAAAATTGCAATTGATCGGAATTACAAAGAAAATATTAAAAATTGTTGTTTACAACTTTTTTATGTGTGTGTCTGTGTCTATATTGAAAATTTAAAAAAACACATTTCGTAGATCTGTGTCAATAATGTATACGGTCAAAATTTCATCCGAACGAAGTAGAAGTTCCCTTCCGGGACGGAACAACTGAGATTCATTCTGGCAAAGTAGCGTAGCATCGCATCGACACGCACCGGCACGAACCGGCAAAACAAACTCCGCGAGAATACTGATTGGTGTCGGTCGGTGCCGGTCCGTGCCGATGACGGATCGTGCCGGTCCATGCAGTATAGTGTGAACAACTCCATTTAAAACGCATGTTTCAATATTTTGTCGTGCCGGTGCTAGTCTATGCCGATGTCGGTACGTGACGGTCTGTGCCGTACAGTGTAGATCGACTTTTATACGCGACGACGACGCGACAACCAGAAACAACCGTGAGCAATCGAAATTCCCTCGAGAGGCTATCTTATCGCGCGCGTTCTTTGCGATACGTCACACGTTACGAAAATATAAACAGAAATTCGTTTCGTCTGCGCAAACATGCCGATCGAGAGAAGATCGTCGATGGCTTGGACACATAAGAGGTTTCTTCACACGCTTCTCTGTTTTCTATCCCATCGAATGTCTTCTCGTCTCGATGCTTTATTACAGACACCATACTTTAACTGTTAACCCTTTCGGTCATGGCGTCCTCATACAAGGACATACAAAATAAATGCAAACATTTATATGTTTTCAAAGAACAGCTTAGCAAAGCCATGGTTTTGGTTTGCCAGGAATAAATAATTCGTGACCGAAAGGGTTCCAGCACAATATCGTCTTCATTTGCACATTTTCTTCAAAGTTGAGCATTTGTTACATATCAGCTATATCTCAGTAATCTTAACGTATACCAAGCCCGCGTCACTCATTCAGAAATTTTGGCGTTTACATTCTCTCCGTACCGTATCCGAAATTCCCTCTGTACGATCATTTACATTCTTCCTGCAATTAATAAACTACAAATGTGTAGGCAAATTTACATTTTTGTAGCTAGATTTACGGAAATTGTATCGGAGAGTGGAAAGAAATAATATTATGTTTGTAATTGTTTGCATGAAAAGAATTACACATTTCTACGTAAAATAAGTAAGTTGAAAATGTCGAATAAAATTTGTTCATATGAAACTTAATAGGTAAGAGTAAATGTAAGTTGCGAAACAATAGTTGCAAGCTATAATGTAAAACAATAACAATATAATGGTAACATGCGTTCAGCGATGTATTCAAACAAATCTGTTTACCAACGCAGGAGTTTCTCGAAAGATTATAATATGTAAGTACTTGTCACGTTCGTTATCTCGTGAAACCCAAACGCCACATAAGAAACGGATTCAACGACTAAAAAAAACAACGGAACTTGTGTAAACACTGAATTTGTTTGACCCTGATACGGGTTAGAATCCTTTTCAGCGCTTCACTAACTTTCATTTTAAACGCAGCTGGCGTAATTAATTCCACTTGACGACTTATCGCTTGGGTTCGATATCATGCGCATAAACTCCGCTGATTATTTGTAAACAGTTTCGTAATCTACCATTTCTCTATGACAGATTTATTGACAGACACGTCGCGTGAGCGTGGAAAATTTCTAATACCTCGGAAACCAAAGCAAACGTCGCAGTACAAAAACTATAACAACTTAGCAATGAAATCAAATATGACGCGCATTTACGTAAGTTATTTTTATTACGAGCATACGGTGAATTCGTCTTTGAGTCATGCCATGCTCTGTATACATAATATAATTTTTTCTCTCTAGTTTGTTTTATTCGGGTCGCTTAATGTCAGATTACCCTACTCGGGTTATCATTATTCCAAAGCGGTTGAAACCAGATCTCCAACCTGTTCGCAACTGAAAGCTGAATTCCGCGAATGTACAAAACTTATCGCGCTTTAATATTCAGAGAAAGTTGCATAACAGAACGGTATCCTGGCTGTACATTCGTCAACTATAAAGTGGCAAATTTCAACAGTTTTATTATCTGCCTATGTGGTTAATGGGACAGGTTGTTACATAGGTTCTCCGACCCATTAGTCCCTTTTCACGGTGATTTTAAAAAATAATAAAAAAAGTTTTAATATCGCACAGTTACGCTCATTAAGCAAAGAAAATTACTAGATAAGAGTGTAGGTAATCTGAGAACGTAAAACTTCGAGTCGCAGAAGAATTTTTGCGTTGCAATTGGTTCCGAAGGCTGTCGAGCATCAGCTCAGATTACAGAAATCATCCTAATTGCTTCGCGGTATACGGAATCGAGGGGTTATCGCGTTTCTTCGAAGAGTAATTGTGAAATTTCGAAAACGCCAGATGGCGTTGCTCGGGATCCGTAAGTTTGGACGTCGAGGGAGAAAGGGATGAAGCCAATACGGACCCGTGTAGTCGCATCAAGATTCGGGTGTATCACCGGTTGACCTTGCACTTGACGGAGCTATCCACGTGGCTATATCCACACGATGACGACATCAATGATGTCGGGGAGCGGACACGAGCGACGCACTTTCGTTTTCATTCTCTTTCGTATGGTGTTCTCTTCGTCAAGTCCTTGACTGTGCTCGCTCCGATAACGTTACTAACGTAGTAAACTGTCTTATCGCATCCGTGCATTCGCCGCTATCGTACCTCGCTCATGCCCGCGAGGTGAGTCGCTAGTATTCACCGTTATGTTTCACATTATTCGTAGCAATGATTTTTGAACGATCGACCCTTGGTTCCTGTCCGAGATATATCTGTCGTGGACAATAAACGACCTTGCACATTTGTTTTCTTCGAATGAATCGGCGCATCGTCGCCTCGGACAGCCATCTCGCATCTGGTCCGTCCGTCAACTCGGCCAAGAAACTTGTTTCTCGACCGCCGACCGACCACCGTATTCACCGACAGCTTTTTTCTTCGCGAATTCAATGAATCGCACAACCCTCGTTTGCACTCCCACCATTAGCGCTAATACCGTTTATTTGACAAACGAAGGGTGATTAATCTGACCGAGTGCATCAACGGTGGTTGTGTCAGCTGCTGATCTCCAGCGAAAAACAGCTTACCAACACCTAGCACCCTCTCCTCAATTTTTTACGACGTATACAAGTGGAGTATCGTAACATCTGATACGGTATCTTTGAAGATTTCATGTGTGTAAAGAGCGATAGGAAAGTCAAACGACAATCGTATACATAGAAGAGCTAAACCAACCCGAAGTAAGTACAAGGTTGCTGTTGAATCTTCCTAGCGGGTGAAGATGAATCGCTTCAATGTCGCAAAGAAAATGGAAAAAAAAAATCAATAGAGAGACGCTAGTCCCTACAGCCGAGCGCATCGCGTGAATTTAAAAGATAGCGTATCTCTTCGACGACGCTGCATCTGCTGGGAGAGCCAGCACGGCTCAGACTTCCAATTTCTTTTTCGCAACGTTACTCCCGAACGCATTACGGTGCAAGAAGGTCAAGTAAATCGAATTTCTTTTAAGATTCGCAAGATCTTGAAATGATTTTTAAGGCGGTCGCGAGAAAGACAATCTCACAATTCGAGACATTTTCTAGGCGATTGCGAAAGATCGTTTATCTATTATTTGCTCCGCAATTCCACACCCAGATTGTCTCGAACCGCGCGTCACACCTGGAGAGGAACGATTAAAGGCGGATCCGCAGCGACGTTTCTCGAAGGCAACCAGTTCGCGGACGCGATCCGGCGTAGCCAGAATTGCGCGCGCGAGCTAATAGAGCGTTTTAAATGGTCGACACCGGGCAATTTATTTGCATTGCGCATGGGCCGCAGTGGGCGTTGGTCATGAAAACCGCGGGCAGATCTCGAAACGTCATCCTCGATCTACCATCTCCCTCTATCTCTCCACTGTCTTCTCGCGGATCAGGTTTTCAAGGCGAAACAGTTAACTTGATCAAACGACGCTCGACGTCGCGCCATGATTACGAAGTACCCCGGAAGAAAGAGGCTTCCGACTTCCGGTTCAAGCTGTCGCTCCCAAGAGCGCGGCGGTTAAGCGTTAGTAAATCACGGTGAAGTCGAGTTAACCGGGGCTCTCGAAACGATGTTATTCAAGAATGCTAAAAAGATCTAGGTGGGTCAGAAAAATGGGCGGCCTTCGGGACGACGCGACGCGACGGTAGGCCAACGACACTTGAATAATACGACGCCGTAACCATTCACTCCTCTGAATATTTAACAAGCCGCCTGCTGCTATGCGCGTTCCCGTAACCGGACAGCGATGTTTACGTTGACGAACACTTAACATTAACGGCGCTCTAGCACGAAATATTCGTCGCAAATTAATTATTCGGGCGACGTGCGCGATCGGGCTCGTTCGTTCAACGATTCTAGACAAAGGAAACGACTGCTCGTCGCGTACGCGATGGTGTTAGCAATAACAATAAACGCGCGGTGATCTCTCCCGCATTATATCGATCCGAGTGGATCCAACGCGCGTTCTTGTGCTCTTCATTGGAGATACTTCCTACACGCAACGCGAGAGGTTTCCGAACGGCTCTCAAGTATCGAGTTACGAAAGGTATATGCCAAGTGCACTTGCGAGGCATCTCAGAGGCATCATTGCTCTAACGATTCCAGAAAAACTCGTTCCATGTTTGATGCGCAGTTGGAACGCAGGGAGGGAGCCAGCTGCAATGCACATCGGACCGGTCTCCGAATCGCGTGGAATCAATCGGGATCGGTTATCGAAGCTGCGAGAACCTTCGATTTTATTGATAGAAGAGTGGTGTTCGGTTGATCGAACGATGTTGACGACCTTAACGAGAGATCTCGCGGAGCTAGGCGCGTCTCTTTGTGTCGCGGACGATGCGTGCTGTCCGCCATGGGTGGTGGGGAAAGGCGGGCGTCGAAACAGGGCTGGAGGGGTGTAGACTATATTGATCACTGACCTTTCCTGCGGCCGAATGGTCCGAAGAATGTGCCATTCTTGCCGATGACGTTATCCTCGATGTACTTGAGCAGTTTCGTGGTATCCTCCCCTTTTTTAGCAGCGATCGACCTGACGAAACGTGGCGGGGCGATCCTCTGGCTGCCGCTGGTTGCCGTGATCGAGGTTAGGGTGTTAGCAGTGGTGGTCGTCGACGTGGTGACCGTGCCCGACGTTGAAGTCGGCTGTGCAGCCTGGCCGGAACAGCTAGCGCTTCCAGACGCGGGCTCCTCCGCAAGGGAGTTGATCCTCCGCTGCGATCCACTCCAGCTCTTGCCACACGAGATCTTCACCGAGCAACTCATTCTCTCATAGTAATGTCGCAGTGCTCTCAGTGTGCATAGTAGGGGACACCCCGGAACGACGCTCGCGGTAATGCACACAAACGTTGCATATACCTCGCCCCTATTCGACGAACTTCAAGTCTGTCCCTTTCGACTAATTGGAACTTGTCACTTGTTCGATAACAGAAGCATCGTCTGCGCGTAAACAACGGAAGAGAAAAAATCTTGCGCGAGACTGTTGGCTCTCTTGTGTCAGTTCCTATTTCGCTCTTTCCGTTCCCTCGGGCACACTGTCCAACACGTGTTTCTTGCTGGGACGTTAATTAGAACGTTGCAACGCGAGGAGATTTAACTGACCCGTACCGACGTTCAAACGACGAACAGTCACCGGAAAGGAAAACGCGCGGATCGCGTGCTAATCGCTCGTGCAAACGAAAGAGCAAGAGAGAGAGAGAGAGAAAGAGTGAACACCGTGTTCTCTTTCTCTTTATACACTCTTTTTTCTGTTTATCGAAATACGCTCTTGGATACTTGTGACTCGACGATCCTTCCGATACGATCAGCGATAAAGTGTTTTTTCACTCCGATTCCCACCCATCAAACTTCGTTTCCGTTTCGTTGTGCGAGTTTGGAAATGATTAGCGCGACGATAATCGACTCCTTCAATGCCCGATTACTTCCGTGATACCACTGTTGCGACGAGCTACGTACGCCGCTGATACAACCTCCTTCGACGTTGAGGCGAGACTGAATGTCTAGCGAACGAGCTGCCCGGTTCGCCAATGACGTCACATGGCTACGCAGGCGCCGTCGAGTCTCGCTTTGCTTCAGGGCAACTTCTTCGGGTCGGCCGTGCGACGGTACCGCGAAAATCAGAACCGCGGTTTTCCGCGAATTCGGCCGCGATTGCCTTTTAAACAGCGCATTAACTTTTATTTGTTCCTAGCAGCAGACAATTCGATTCCGAAGCGGTGAATGCGTCTCGATGAATCGACCGGAGCGATCCGATCCGATACGTTTCATGATCGTTCGTTCATCGTATGCGCGGACACGACGTTTTGCGACATTTTGCGATCAGGGGTGGGGGTCTAGCGATATGGGAGCGGTTTTTTAAATACAGACTGTTTTCTCATGCAATCGGCTCCGGTTCGCGCCGGTTTGAACATTTATCTTGCTGCTAGGAGAGATAGACTTTTGTCATTTTTAAATTGATAATGTAAATAAAAATATTCGGTCTGCTTTGAATAATTGTTTTCTAAATAAAACTTGTCGATCAAAATAAGCATCGGTGTAATCAAGATTTTGTTAACGAATTACAAGATTCGTGATTACATTAAGATAGAAATTGAAGTTTTTTCGAAATTTTTTTTTGAGTAAATTGTACCTTAAAACGATATTATACATATAATAAACCTATAGACTATCATTTTATTATCAGAACGTTTCATAATATTTGCTTTCTACAATATAAGAATATTTAAAAAAAAAAATTGTAACTCAAACAATGTTGTAGATATCAACATGATATGATAGATATATGTATACAACAGGCTCAGTGATGTAATTTAAAAGATATACTACTAATTGCGAAATAGATCCGCTTCAAATTGTCTTCTGTAGTATCTCTGAATTGTTTTTTATGTTCTACGTGTCTCTACTTCGAGGAATCGATCCGAGTAAGCAATTATCTCTAATAAATGCTTGCCAACATCTCCTTAGTCACAGGAAAAACTAATTTCTTGATTGTAGTTCTAAAACATAACGTAACAAACACTGTATTTATGCCCACGGGCTGAATTAATACGTAAAACTTTGTTTTCCAAAGATTTCGTGCTTCTATCAGAAGTTTCCAAAATTAATTTCATAGTAACTAACAATTTACGAGGTTCGAGTAAACTGTCAATCACGTAAACATTATTTGATATTGCTCGATAGTGGTGAGTAAATAATCTGTCGGATAGTGAACTGCATCAGGCTTATAAGTGCTGTATTACGTCAGAAAATGTCAAGTGCATTTAAGTCTACCTAAGAGAAACTTGTAACTCCACACCTTATAAAAAGACATTTCATTTTTATAAAATACTTAGTTTCAGTTTCATTGGATCAAACAAATTTAAAAAAACGAAATGCGTTTCCACATTTTACAAAATCGCAAAACTATTTTCCATAATAGAAAAATAATGCATTTATATTGGCATAAAATGTAGTTTCATAGCGGAAACTTGAAGAAGTTCCGCCTCTTTACCGGTGTACAAATAAAGTTGGGGAAACTGGAAATAAAATCCCCAACTTTCACGGATGTACTCCTGTCTTTGAAATTCACCTGAAGATGTTTCATAATTCTTATACCACGGATCCTTTCCTTGTGATTGAGAGACATTATTTCCCCTCGACATGCACTACCTTTTTAGTGATCCCGGTTCAGAATCGGTGGCCATATGGCTCGACACGAATGTAGGTCGTCTGGAGGCACGTGTGTTTTTCGACAGGTCAAAAACAATTCGTATTATTCACCAGTAATTTGTCATGCCGATGACACGGAGACGTATTGAACAATTTTTCAATGGCGTCGAGATCCATTGTAATTATCTCAACAATGCCGTACACTTGACTCCGCGTAATTTGCCTATAAAAGGATAAACAGTCTCGTGCATACTGGCTGAAAGATTGGGTATTCTTAAGTTTAACCCTTTGCACTCGAGGCCTTTTTCGCTTGCGCAAACCAACAACTCGAGACGATTTCGGCCAAATTCGGCAAACACTTTACAAGTACTTTAAAAACATTTATAAACAAACAAACGTATACAAATAATAAAATTTCACCAGTTTATTCATTTATATGTCGAAAACAACAAACTTTGATAAATATTACACTCAGTAATTAGTTTTGGTGTGATATTTTGTAAAACAATATCCAAGATGCATCCTAGGTTTGTCAGGACACGTATCACAGTAATATGAAATTTCCCGCCTACCTCCAGGCGTGTTACGGTCAGAACAAACTTTGCAGTCCCTTTTTGACCCTTTTAGTATTACGCGAAGCTTCGCGTTTAGTCGGATTTCATCGGAATGCGACGTAGACGCTTGCTCTCGTTGCTGGCGATACGATCCTCTCAATTGTTCGACAAGTGTTTTCAGAAATCGCAGATGGCTCGGTGGCTTTTCCCCTTTTTTGGTCTTTTCTAGTTTATACAAAATGTATGAATTGATCAGGGAAATTTCCATGCCCCCCAAAAAAAGCTTACGCCACCATTTAAGCGCTTTTCGCAGAAAACAATAGGTTGACGCATATTGGTCCGTCCGATCAACACCACCCATATATTTTATATAGTTCAATACAATATTGGGTTTCTTGACCATTATATCCACACCACCTCGTGTAATTCTTTTGACTGTCGTCATTCCTGTGTCACCCCTCGTAATCAAACAAGTGACAACCCTCTTATCTTTCCACCCTAAAACTAAGGTGTTGCCCCGTCGATACGTGACCGTGGATTTTGTCGAAAAATTTGGCTTTTTTATTTCCTTGGGCAATTCTTTCCTGTTCGTTAAAATTGTTCCGGTAAAATTACATTTCAATTTGGCTAGTGTACATATGGTGCCCCTGAGCACCTGGAATTTTCTCCAACAACATTTGATATAAGTGTATCGGAATTCTTGATGAAACTGGTAAATCGGGTCTGACCAAGAGCTCTGTGGTGAGTGATCCAAAGTATGGCAAAATGCAGCAAATGTAGCCAGTCTTTGAGTCAGCTAGAGCATAAACTCTGATACCCCATTTTGTCGGTTTTCTCAAACACTTTTTAGTTACTATATTTACTGCCAAGACTGTTTCAAGCGAATGCTACGCTGAGACTAATTAAACTGAGCTAAGATTTGGCTACAATGTCAGCGGAGCCTTGTCCACGAAAGTACTTCCGAGAAAAATATCTTATCGCACATCGTAAATAAGGAGATCGAGCTACAAAAGACCATAGCGTCGTACCATAGCGTATAGCGTCGTCCACTAATCTTCGACCGAACATTATAATTGTTGGAATAGAACAGTTCTGGAAAATTCAGAATCCAAGATACAATGTAAGATACAATGTATGGTGGTGTGCGTCACTTCGAAATGACGAGCGGCAGTCAAAACGAAGATCTAGACGCGAGACGCGTTCGACGAGAGAGTCGGTGTAGGCAGAACATACCTGGTACAGCTTAATATTAATATATTTTACAATAAAGTATTTACAGTTACCTATTTCACTAGGCTGTGTTTGATTCCACATAAATCATAACCCTTAACAATAATTACGCGCGATCGATGCACGCGTTCGGACGCGATAATGTAAGTGCCCGTGTCAGTCACGAGTCATGCATAATGACTTTCGCCGAATCAACAGATAGTGCCAGCGCATGTTTACGTCTTTAACAGCTGTTCTTCGCGTGACACCGTCATGCAAATGTCATGTCCCCCGCCGCCGCTGAATAATTTCAGAACGGGAATATGTGTCGAATAGGCGGTGAGCTCATCAACGATGAGAAAGGACTGACAATAAAAAAGAATCAGATTCAGCACGGACCAGTGAACAGTCAGAGTACCGGTATGTAGTGACAAAGTTCAAGGGACTTCGATGATAACCGACTTTTCTTTGTCTTCCGCGAAGAATCATTCAAAAGAATATAATAGGGACGTGCGGGTACCCGAAATTTTGGGTTCGCGTCGGGTCAGGTGCAGTCGGGTAGTGTCAGATTCAAGAATTTCAAAAATTGAAGATTGCAGCTTCGGGTACCCGAATGTTGCAAAGTTTTGAGATTCTGTCTAGGGACGGCCATGAGGGTTTAATTGGTATACCCCTTAAGAGGGAGCCCAACATAATCACTCCTCATCTCCAGCGAAGGGGTAGGATATCGATAAGGCCGGATTTCCCTCACGTAAAAAATAGTCGGGTAATGTCAGATTCGACAATCCCAAAAGTTTGTAATTGCAGCTTCGGGTACCCGAACATTGCAAAGTTTCGAGATTCTGACCTGAGCCGACCCGAAGCTCGGATGCCAGCACACCCCTAGAATATAGTTGTATTCGAATAAACAGGAATACAATTTGATTGATCGATGAATAAACGAGCGCAACCATTGTTTGCGCTGCGTAGTGACCGAGACTGTTTGAAGTTTACGTTTTGGTGTGGCGTTTATCGCCCAAACACTCCATGGTAACGAATTTCACTCGATCCACGGGTTTCGAGGCCAAGTTCACAACAACTCCGAACACGTACCTTTCAACGTGAATCAAATTTTGGCACGATGTTGAAGTTCCAGGTCGCGACCAAGGAGGACCTGAAGCTCGCCGCGGCCATACAGCATCGCCGACAAATAGATGCTGAAAGAAAACAGCGGATCTTCAACCCGCGATTCAGAAAGATCGGGGTGAGTGTCTGTCAGAGTGTGTTCAGCAGGCGGAGTGATCAGCTCGTTAACTTGTTATAGATCCGTTGCTGTCGGAGCATATATCCGGCACGCGAAAGAACAACGTTATCGTGCGCGAGATACACCGTCGTGATTTTTACCCGTACTGTCCACAGATAGACAAGGAATTCTTGGACAAACAGGTCGAGGAAAAGAAGCAGCAGCGGGAGCTGGAACAAGCCCGGGAATCCGAGCTCGACGAGAATTTGATTCGCAGCAGCAACCTCGCCTTGCTGCTAGAGAGGCAACAAGAAGAGGTAAAACTGTCAATTACGCAGCGATGAAAAAAATAAGTGGCCGCCGGCCGGATGATTAATCATCTTTTACAGTGTCATCGTTAAAGATCCGGGACGCTCGTTCAACGTTATCGCTGTTGTTGTTCTCCGAGCACTTTTTCATCTGAAAACATCCACATTAGAACCAAAGTCTATTTCATACTTCTTTGTTGACTTTGCAGGAGAAGCGAAATATAAAACTCGAGATCGAATGTTTTCGTCGGCAGCACCAACGGCCGGAGGATCGCCGGGATTCCGATCTCTATGATCCGAAATCTCTGAAAAATTCGCTTTCAACGAAACTCGGAGATGACAATTCAAAATTTGGGTAAGGCTATGTTCAAAAGGAAATATTGTCGCCGGTAATTTCGTCTCGTAGGATCAAATCGAACACCGGAGAGAGCGATATTAAATATATGTATGTGTATGATCGATCCACTATGCAGATTTCAGGGCACGGAGGGCGACTCAAAGGAACGGCTGAAGGCGCAAAAAGAGGAGACAAGGTACTGGATAGGACAACAAAAGGAGGAGCGTGTGAAGATTGAGAGAGAACGCCAGGAAGCCGAGAAAGCGTACCAGGAAGCCGTCATCTCCAGGGACAAGCGTGCCACGACGTTAGATCAGATGGAACGTGAATGCCGTCGAAGGTTGAACGAAGCCACCGCAAGATTCAATCGAGTCCTGGTAAGGCTTTCTCCTATTTAGTCCTTTACAGAAACGGCGAAGAAAACAAAACGCGCGGAACTGTGAGGGATAGATAAGAATCTTATTATCTGAGGATTCTCTTTTCCTCTCGTGTGAGAGAAACCTTGTTCTCCCTGCTCTCGATTCGAGATCCAGCTGTTCCATTCTTGTGCCCGTGGATCATTGATATTCGCGGGCGACGAGAAAGTGAGAATTCAGATAATTAACGGTCCGGCGGTCCTTCATCCCATTAATTCATTTAAAGTCCTCTCTCGTTAGCTTTCCCGGCCGACAACCAGCCGTGAAATGTCAGGGGTCAACAGCGTAGGGATTCCATCGATCTCGATATGTTTTCTGCATCGACAATGAATGTACGAGTATATAGCTGTTATTATTGGGAGCTGAAAAGAAGTCGCTTGGAAGGAATGCGGGAAGGGCACGCCTCGAGCGATACGTATTTTCGGCTCTAGCGATATACATACTGGCTAAGCGGCTACACATACGTATTACGTAGCGTTTGCCGTCAAAGCCTGAACATTGGGACTACGGAAGCATTGACGGTGAGGACAGGGGAGAGACCCCGTTGCCCCTGTGCAGTCGCAGGTGACTTCTTTTCAGCTCCCAATAATGCCTACCTTTTCCGCAAGTGCACCCTCTTGGTTAGAGTGTTTCGCCGAGCGTGGCTTTGCAAAGGTCGACAAGTGTTTCACCTTTGCCGCTTTTCCAGATATCCAAATGATTACCTTGAACCTGCTGAATTGACCTTGTTTTTTTTCTGTAAACATACACTCGCTGGCTAATAAGCTAGTGCTAATTCATACGCTAATCTGTCACCAACAAGAATCGCACGGCACGTGATTTAACGTTGAACGATTAAGTTAAACAATGGGTGCATACAGCTTGAAGGTAACCAAACACAATACACAGGGTAATACCTCGGCAACTTTTAGCCACAACTCTCATTCGCTATAGTTAGCCTACGTATTTCTACCAATCCTCCAACTTTAGCAATTCGTAAAGGTGATATCCGATTGTTCGGTCGTAAATTAAAGCACGTGTACTCTTAGGCTCCGCAAGATACAGCTCACATAAACTTTCCTCGAAGGTGAGCACGGTTTTCAGTAAGGAACAAGGTTGCTGTCATCGACAAGCAAACTCGGTGACATCACCATGCACGGGTCTCGATAATAGCGCGACAGTACGATCGTGATGATGTATTCCTCTCTCTTTCCACGCGACGTCGCACTACACTTTTTATTTTTTTGAGATGCGGACTATCATGTACACGCGGTATTTCAAGCCGCATCATCGAAAATGTTTTTTTCTGTTGTCACCCCAGGCGGAGGAGCAAGAGCATCGCCGTCACTGCGAAGCCCTTCAAGAAGAAGAAGACAAGAAAGCGGAAATATACAATCACGTGACTGGGGACTTCCTGATGGAAGCCAAAGAGCAGGCGGACAGCACCCGTGGACCGAAAAAGCCGCTAGCCTCACGCTACAAGGGAATGAGCCCCGAGGAGCTTAGGGCTATCAGAGATGCGCAGACATGCCAGATGGAGGAAATCGAGGTAAAAGTCGCGGAACGGTTGTTTCGCCTACATATCTTGGACGACCCCGCCGCGAAAGGTTGAAACAATGCCAAGCATTGTCGCGACTCTGACGAGTCTTGAATAAGGGAAAAAATTTGGCTCGCTCAAAGAAAACATTTTTTTCTCTCTCTCTCTCTCTCCCTACCATCTAGAAAATGAAATTAGAAGAGAAGCGAATTAATGAGGAGTGGGACCAGTTGACGAATTCGCACGCCCTTGTCGCGAACACGTACCAACGCGAATTGGAGCAGAAAAGGGCGTAAGCATTCTTTATTGGGCATTCTACGAGGACGATTCTACGTGACAATACATCTCAACATAATTCTGCTTTGTAGGGAGATAAACAAGAAGATTGCCGAAGAGAATTTGCAGTTAGCGAAGGAACACAAATCCCATCAAGAGTATCTCAAGAAGGTCCTGTACAAGAACAAACCATCTGCTGCCTTCTTTGAACAATTTAACAGAGATGCACGCTGAAACTAGAAAACTTCCGATGGTATTTAACAGTATGAACATATGTCTACGATTAAATTGATATATAAACTCTACTTCACGAGTTTTTAATACATTTACAAAAATTGGAATTATCAATTTTTGTATTCCTTGTTAAGGGTTTTTCAATACTATATTAATTTGAAAAATTTTCTATTTCATTGTATCATGTACATGGATATTTGCAGTAGAATAATCGTTTATTATTCTTTGCGGCTTTTCTGCTTTCGTAAAATGGTCTCAACCATTGTTACAGGTACCAGACTACTCTTGCTAAAAATGTTGTATTTGGTAGCAAATAAACATTATTGTACAAAACGCATTAATTACGCATTGCTTGATTTCATTGGGACCTCTGCCATTTTATATTTTTTTACACACTCTTGCAACTTTTTATGTTTTAAGAGTGCCCGCGTACTCGAGCGAGAGTGTAGTGGCACACACACACACACACACACCGCTAGATCCGCATATACGTATATGAAATTACAAGGTTTTTTTTCTACGCAAATTGACGCTTCAACATCGCAACGAGGAGTTCCGAAGTGGTCAATTGTGATTCCTAAAAGTCCAATCTATGTTTATCCAGAGCTTAAACTGAATATTTTTACGTTATCTTGGAGTAATTTGTAATATTCGACAGAAACTGCCTGTCGCGAGGCATCCGAAACCAGTATGACGTCACAAGATGGCCGCCACTGACAGATTTTCGGTGCATAACTTTTGGGTTGCTTCGGCATCCCTCTCATACGTACAGAGTTTACTTTCTTTACAAAAATACAATGCATTTGCACGAATTTCTGCATTTAACATATAATTATAATGATGTAATACTGTATCTAATGAACAAGCAAGTTATTAATAGAAATATTCAATGCCCAAAATGTAACCATAGTTTAATATATAGAACAGAGTTTATTATGAGAACTATTAAGTGAATAACGATCTTATTACTCGAGCACGAACCACTTCGGCTTGATTTGGAAACTCTCGGGTTGCTTCGGCATCCCACGAAAATCTTATTAATCAGCTTCGTCTACTGACCGTTCGCAAAAACTACAACGTGACGATCAACTCCGTCAAGGTCAAGAATACTCGCCTCCTTAAATTGTTATAACAATTGCATTTACAACAAAATTTGGTCAAAAATTTTTGTGTCATATCCTACTGTATCGGTCGGGACTAATATTGTGGAACTTTAATTAAATGCCCATTAATCAAGTCTGATGATTAAATCTGTGTATACATATTTGAAGGTCATAGTGTACCACATCATTGAACTCGTCTTGACATCAGCTACAACACTGTGAAGATAAAAATATATATTCAAAAGACCTTGACAACGACAACAACCAGAACATTTTTTATATCACCAAATTTGCCTTCTTTAACAGTACAACTTTTCTCTGTAACATTTTCCTCTATCTTCAAGCTTAACGGAGCTATTTAGATGTTCTGTTTGTCGTGAATCACCCGATATACGATGTAAGGTTTTCGTAGATCTAGTTCCAACATTTATCGTTCGGCAGCGCAGAGGGCGTGAGAAATCGAGTTGTTAACGCTGTCGATATTTCAGATCGTGAGACACATGAACGTGTCGATAATAACAGAATTGTTGATGTTTACGCGTCAGACGTGAACATCGCCTTATTCTCATTATGTATTTCCTAACCATTATGATATAAATTAAACTAACGGTATTTTTACCATAATGCGCCTTCAATCAAGATAGTAATATAAAGGATAACATTCTTTTAGCAATAAAATGTTGGAGATACAACAGGACCAAGTTCTCAAACCAAGGTTAGTTTTAAGGTTATATCAGCTTAGTTTTTGTACGAAGATTATTTGAAATAAATTCTTTTCTTATCAGCACGGACGCGGATGCAATACTTAAGGAACAACATGACATTGTGGAGCATCTTAAGCGTGATTTGAAATTGTGCAAGGTATTTTTGTTTTCACTAACGTTCATAGACGTTATTAAAAACTGTAAATTTTTGTTAATGTACCTTCTATTCTCAGACAGAACAAACTAGTATAAAGACTGAAATAGAAATTTTACGAAATCAAAGTCAACAAGTACATGATATAAAAGAATCTTTGAACCGTATTCATTCGGAAGAATGCGGTAGCGAGGTCTTTCATACAAAGGAAATAGCAAATTTACAAGAGCGTCTTGCGCTTTTAGAGACTGAAAAAGATTCAGCTCTGCAGCTGTGGCATATTTCACTAAATACCATAAATACATTAGAGGAAGAATTGAGAGGTTTTCGTGCAAATGGGAAAGGTACAAAATTTTACCAGGACCAAGCACATGCTATTAAAGAAAGCTATTCTGAAGCTATCAAAATGTTAGAGGAAAAGCTTACACAGGCTAAAGACAATTTTATAAAACATCAAACGCTATATCATACAACTAAACAAAGAGTTGAAAGTTTGACCAAGGAAAAGGATGAACTAATGGAGAAGTATAAAAATCTACAAAAAGAAGCTCAAGAAAAAGGTCAGTAATAAATACTTGTTTATTTTATACTAGATGGAAATGTTATTTTTATGTTTTCAAAGACAGGAATAATCAGATAACAATTGAGACACTAAAAAGAGAACTAGCTTATGCAAAAGCAGAAACTAATAAAATAGTCCAAACCAAATTAGAACTAGAAAAAAAATTGAATGTAGTTAGAAGATATGCTGACAATATAGTAGAGAAAGATAAAGAAACAAAAAATAAAATGGGAGAAGCCATAGAGCTAATAGAATCTGCAGTCAGGGAAAAGGATTTGGTGCTTCATCGTGAAGCTCTTGCTTCGGAAGAAAAATCCAGATTGGAACATAGGTTGACGCTAATAGCAAATGAATATGACACAAAAATTCAGGAATTGAATAAAAAAACTCAAGATGAAATTGAATTGCACACAAAAACCTATATGACTGAAATCAAAGAGATTAAAGCAGAATTAAGAGAGAAGATTAAATTGTTAGAAAAAGCTCAAAGAGAACTTAAATTTACCGAAGAAGAACTGATTAGGATACGCAGGGACTCGAATGAAAAACTATTAGATTATGAGCAAAAAGCAAAACGCTTGGAACTTCAATTGCAGGTGTACAATGAGACAATAGGCAGAAACAAATATGATATTGAAATGCAGCAATTAAAGGAAAAAATAGCTACTCTCGAAAGTAACTTGGTCAGCTCAAATGGTAAATTACAGAAACTAGAATGGCAGCAATCCACTAATGCGCAAAATCAAATGAAGAAGGCTGATGGTGATAACAAAGACATATTAAAACAATACTCAGATTTAGAAAACCAATTATCTAAAACGTTAGGTGATAAAAAGAATCTTATTTTACAATTAAAGTCTCTTAAGCATGACTTTGATCATGAAATACATAAAAGAGATAATGAAAGACATTCTCTAGAAAACAAAATTCTCGAATTGGAAGTTAATCTTCATAAAGCAAATTGTATAACAGAAAACAAATCACGGCATAATCTCAATGATGAAATAAATCCTTATTTATATGACATAAAAAATAAACGAACGTTGGACATAACGTAAGTAATTTTATTTATTCAATATTTTAACATCTCTGTATACGTAATGTTTTTGTTATAGGGTAGAAAATAAATGTCATTGTTGCCAATCGGTATTATCAGATCATGTGAATAAATTGCAAGAAAAGTTTGATAGGAAAACGAAGGAATTGATCCATCACGTTCAAGTTCATCAGAAACTGAGTAAAAAAGTATGGTTCTTTTATTTCTATATACACTAGATAAATAACTACATTCACTTATATTTGTTTTGTAGATGGAGAGATGAAGCTAAATCGTTGACAGTGAAGTTTCAAGGAAAATCCAAAGAACTAAGGAGTAAAATAAGTTCGTTGCAGAAAGAAAATAACGAATTAAGCACAGAAATGTTAACTTGCAAGCAGCAGTTGGCTCAACATACATTGCAAGACATACAAAGGTACATTTTTAGTAAGTTTCAGTATAAATGCATTTTCAAATAACAACAAATATTTCTTTTAGATTCAATGCAGCAAACGAAATTAGGTGACAATATTGTTCTTTATGTAGGATTATTTTACAATCAAAACTTGATTGCGTTAATACTGTAAGAGTATATCAATTTATTCACATTAAAAATACATTTTACATTACACATATATCTTGTTTTTTTATTTTCAATATTGCCTATGTATTAATAATACAGTTAAGATTCATCTATTCTTTGGATACAATGCAGGCTGTAAATAAACTAGGGAACCAATATAAAATTTCATCGTCACCTTGTTTATCTAACCATGCCAGTCCCTCTTTTACCATATGGTCCAATGCTTTTTGAGCACGGTTTGGTTCCCAGTGTAAATCATTGTACAATATAGATTTAGAAACATATGCATTCCCAGATAAACTGGCTTGTTGCAATACAGCAGTATGATCCATAGTAAGTTCTCCAGGAACAGATTGTACTAAATGCTTACCTCTGCCGATCGGAACAATGGAGAATCCACTCCCAAAAATTTTTAATTTCTTAGCTGCAGCTAATAAATCTTCATTCGTTATATCTTGATGCTCCTTTCTACGACCTCTCGCTTGAATCAGTCTTGTTCGGAGTTCGTCTAATGATATTAATCCACCATTTTTATAATTTGTAGCCATACAGACTTCTACTATTTGTACAGCAAGTTCATAATAGAAATCTCCTATGCCAAGAACTGACCAGAAACCTTTATTCGAGGCCAGAGGGTCTACACCTATCGATGCACACATTTCAGTAAATTGCCGTCTAAAACGAGCATTCTTTTTAATTTCATTCTTATGTTTGGTTGCAAATTCCTCTAGATTAACGCGGAATGTTTCCATTTGCTTCGTCATTTGCTCAAATTGATTCTCTTGAATCTCTGTCCCCTTGTCTTTATATTTTTCTTGCTCTAGCTTTTGTTTTTGAATTGCACCAACGCCTGCTTTTCGTCTCATTGTCAATTATATGTGTCAATACGTTTAAGATTATGAAATGTATTACAAATTTTTACACTGACACGGTGTTAAAGTATACTTATTCAGCTTTCAAGTGATCGATGTAATTGTCAAAGTTCTTCAAATACAAATAGGTTCGTCTTTCAAAAACATAACCTAGTACTGACACGTCAGTATAACAATAGATTTTCGTATTATCTTCACTTTGTTCTCCATATATTTTGGATTATAAGATTGACATGTAAACTTTGACGTAACATGGTGTACCATGCACGTACAAAATGTTAAAATAAACAATCAGAGGGTCGTACACTTTCTTTTGTGAATTGTTCTTCGTCGTGTTTCGTGTTGCCTACGCAAGGTGTCAGTTGGCACCGTTCAAAATTTAAATATGGCGTCCGCAATGGAAATTGACGATGAAGAAAGTGATTTACCAACTTCGAGTAGCAGTAAAGGAGAGAAGAAACGTTTCGAGGTCAAAAAGGTAAGAAAAAAGTGGTTTAAAATGTTCTGTAAAATATGTGCAAATTATATGCATTATAATAATTTTGTTGATCAATTTGTAACCTTATTCTTGCATTGTCATTTGCACTATATTCACATGGTTAATATTTTACGTATACTTAAAAATATGTTATTTCTCTTTTCAGTGGAATGCAGTAGCACTTTGGGCATGGGGTACGTGTACAGAATTTGTATTATTTCTATAATCTACTACCAAATACAGTATATTTGTTTCATTTCATTATTTACGGAATTACGTAGTTATTATGCCATTATTTTTTTACAGATATTGTAGTAGACAATTGTGCAATATGCCGTAACCATATTATGGATCTGTGTATCGAATGCCAAGCAAATCAGGCATCAGCTACTAGCGAAGAATGTACCGTAGCTTGGGGTGTATGCAATGTACATATCAAAAGCTCATGCTTTTTGTTACAATATACTCTTAGTATCGCTGAAGCGATATATTTTAACTTCTTTATTTTAATATTTTGACCATTTCTTTTTGTATAGCATGCATTCCATTTCCATTGCATCTCACGTTGGTTGAAGACTCGACAGGTTTGTCCACTTGATAATCGAGAATGGGAGTTCCAAAAGTAAGTAAAAATTTATAACATCTAACAACGCATTGCTGGCTTTTTCAAGCTTTCAAAAATTATTTGCATGTTTATAGAAACACAAGAGAAGTTTATAATTCTATGTTCTTATACAGCGTTATATATTAATCTTTTAATTGCTTTTGTTATAGATACGGTCATTAACAAAGTGTGTCCAATTGCCGCCAACAACAGATTTAAAAATGATAAAACCAACACATTATTTAATTATATTCAAACACAAGAGTTAACAAAAAGAGATGGAAATTCAGTGGAGCTTCTTGAGGCTGACAAAAAAGGTGTAAAGAATAAACAAAAAAAATATTCTTCAATCCAATTGCAAAATATTTACAATGTTACTGCATCGGCATAGTAAAGTTTATATTGCTACATTTAATAAGTTGAAACAGCAAGTACTAAAAAACTATAAGCTACTGAACCTTCCTGATAATATTGATTATTGCATTATATGACATATAGTCCTAAGTGCTCGAATAAAGAAAGACTTCAAAATCAATGTCAATCTTTCATTAATCTCAACGTTTTTCTATAATGCTACTTTTTCACGATTTGAAAACCAATTCGCCTTACAATCAATTATTTATTAATGCAAAGCAGACATGATATCAGCTCAGAAATATCTTACAATATTAGTTTGCGTTGAAACAGAGAAAAGTAGTACTTTACACGGAATCCGTAAACCATGTATTCCCAAATTAAGTATCCGTGTTGTCAATACACATGTAATTATGCACTCTATTCTCCTTGCACACGTATGTAGAGATCCGTGTATTTTTGTTCAAGTCCGGCAACTGATGCGTTTTTCGATCGGATTCTTTTCGACTATCGATGTTGGAAGAGAGGTAGCGAATAAATTCACGTTCACCTGTTTAACACTCACCGTGTATTTAATATTACACGGATTAAAATCCGGATTCGTTTATTACGCGTGTGCACGTGTATTTACATACATATATGTGAAATAGGGACCTCTACTTTACATCGATGCTTCCCTGTAAGACTTTTTCTACCGAATCTCCCAATGATCCTCTTACCTGATTTTCAGAAATACCATCCAGCGAAAGTTTTGTCCTCGCTGTTCCTAAAACCGCTGAGCTCCCATAATCTGCTCTTTGGATCAGCAACTTTTATTCTTTCAACAGGTATCGTGGAAATGTATAATACAACGTCTAACAACGTTTCTGAATAGAGTGCTCGAATCGATTGTCCCGAGAGGCCGAATATTAAATGTACACGATGCATCGTACAGATCTACGAGTACCAGCTTCTCAAGATTCGGGTTTCGAAGCCAGGCAGATAAAGAGTTTCATATTTTTATCGATCCCGGCACGTTAAGTAAAATCAATCTCGCCGAAGCAGCCGTGACAGGTCTCCCTAATAATAGCTTTTACGTTGCGGCAAGCGTCGCACGGTTTTCCTACCTTCACGCTCTTATCATTAAACCGCGCCATAACGGGTGCGTGGATTCTTAACGAGACATTACAGCCGCCGTGACCCGTGACGTCACGTCGAGGCCAATCGATCGCTTCGAGATCATCTCGGATCCCTTTTCCAGTTCTAGTGTATTCAAGAGATACGGGGCCAATACTTATCAAGCGGCAGAATCTGAAGCCCGACGAGCTGGCTTCTAATCCAGGCATACAGCGAAAATTACATTCTCGTCGTGCAAGCGACATTCAGGCGGAGAAAAAGAGAGGGAGCAAGTCAGTTCGTGTAGAGGGTGGCGGAGTGTATTAGCAAGCCTTCCTGGCTCTGATTTTTTCTCGTCTCGTCCCCGTGACTCCCCCTCCTTCCTCTTATTTTATTAAATTCTACCCGCCGTGAAAGGAAACGCGATATTATAGAAATGAGATTCGTTTAAACTTTGATTTCGAAGCATGCTGTAACGCGCTCCAATAAATCGCAATAAATGTACGCCTATGATAATACGAGTATATGTACATATAACTGTGCTCCGACGATCCTTATTTACCAATTTTCAATCGCACGTGCACACATTAGGCACCGAACTCAAATTTCACGATGCCGGTAAATATCTATAATTTCAATAGATGGCAAAGAGGCAATTTCGTTTAGTAGTCGAACGGCAGGAGATGTGTGTGTGGGGTAGATGCATTCAAATCCGCGTGTCCGGATGGATATTGAATGATTTCCAGAAACCAAGTTTCGCGCGATGCATTTAACCGCGTTCATCACGGTCTACTCATAATATTTACCTGATCGTGGAAGATGGAATATAAATACAATTTGCGCCCTCGCGCCCTGTGATAGGAAACGGTAGAGGATTTCGTTAGGAGAATGGCCACAGCCGGGTTGAAGGGGGCTCGAAAGGGCGTTCTGGGAGGAGGCAAAAGGGGCAGAGGATGGGTACGCGAGTCGCGAAGGCCTCATTTCCGCCGGAAACAGAGGTTCCCTCACCCTTGCTCATCGAGCAGCCATCCTCTTCGGCCTCTCGCCTTCCTTGTCTCTTCTAGATGGCAGAGTCCAATCGAATTAAATACATTCCCGAGGATCGTCCAAACGACGACCTTCGGTGGCGGTTTTTGTCTGGCAGTTGTTCTGCCAATACCACTGTCATTTCTTTTTCCCGTGTTGCACCCACAGGACCGAATAATTTGCTTCTCGATAATTGTTTTCCTTTTTTCCGCTCTTTCTTCCTCGTCCTTTTTCTTATTTTAGTGGAACCGGGTGCGCTGTAGCACGTCGAGCATATCGAAAATTCATTAAAGCCCTCAAAATGTAATTAGGTCGAGAAAGAGATCCGCCGGTGCTGACCCTTCCCCGATTTCTTTACGCTACGTACTCGTTAGATAATTTTGTTTCGAATGCCCCACGATTTCACATATCGATACGTCTTCTCGGCTACGTGATTCTTTGTTACAGGAAGAAGGGGGAGAGACCAACTGTTACTCGGCTTTTTTCTGGGACGTTTATTTTGCGGTGGTCTGGAGAAGAGTTTTCGCAAGCATATTTTAGATCGCCGTGGAATCGAGGCTCACCACTAGTTGTGCGTTATATTATTTTAAAAAGTTTCCCTGCCGGTATAGACCATCCATTATCCGCAACTCTGATAAATCCGGCCGAGCGTTCCAGCTCCTTGTGTTTGGAGGATATATCAAGGTTTCCTTGTATAGTCGCTTTCGCGGTCTCCTGTTTTCCTCGTCTCTTCCCTTCTCCATCATTTTAGACTCGACAGGAGTTACGGGGGCAGACAAGTAAACCCGATAAATTGCGAGATTTTTCCATGGACAGCTCAAGTGACGTGTCATCCCCGAATATTCCTGTTCGCGGCGAATGCAACGACAAAATGTTGTATCAAGAATAATCTACAATTGAATAAAAATAGCTTACTTGTCAAAAACGCTTAAAATTGCTGAACTTTACTCGCACGCAACTTTTGAGCCACTGAATGATTAACATTAACACTTGGATTTTCGGCGTTTTCTCGCCAAGATCTACAGGATTACATTTAGAAAATTAAAAGCTTTTGGTTCCCGGAGATGAAGTTCAGCCCCTACGTTATTAATTGTAAGAAATTAGAGTCGAGTAGAAATTCATTTTTTTGTTTAATAATTTTAAATCGTAGAAAATAATATATTGTCTAATTTCTCACAAATTTGCACTATTAATCTATTTACGTGCTGTATTAGAGAGTGCTCATATAGTCGAGAATTTATATAATGTGGATCATAATGTAATGGAGGTTCTACTGTAATATCATGAGCCAATCTGTAGTTTTCTCGTGCTTCGTCATTAACACGCTATTTATAATACCGTCTCATTATAAATGTAAACATGTTCTAAATAAAGTCAGTTTAACCATTATCGAACCATTTACGACCTATTTTCAATGAAATTTTCACCTATTCGAAGTCGTAAAATCACACTATTGGTTTTTGCCAACACCATTTATATACTCTGTACAAGCCGCGCAGGAGTGTAAATTAATATGAGGGCTGGAGGTTTAATAACTGCTATCGTTATTAATTGATCAATTATCCGGGCAATTGATACCATATTAAACACGGCACATGCGCATGGACTAAAATTGTGTGTCGTTAATGGATTTATAAATTCGATTCGTGAATTTTACAAATCGATGTGTTCCGGAATAAATTCTTGAAAACGGCTTGGACGTATGCTTCGTCTTCTATATCCAGCCAGCGTAGAAAGTCCAAGATTTCTCTCCTCCACCGACCAAAGATTTTCACACGTGAGTTATAGTTTCTAGGGTAGTAGTAACTGTAGCTTGGCAAGGTAGGGAAATCGTAGGGATGATAAATCCATGTTAAATCCGCAAAAAAAGACAGGACCTATGGCAAGCGTTAGGGAGTGGCGACACAGTACTAACACCCTCCTTTTCTGCTTCCCTTCTCCGAAGATTCGTATGCTTCTTGCAAAATGTCTTGACGATATATAAACAATTACGATACAATATTATGAAATTTGGTCATATTTCAAAATATCGTTCATTTATATGTAATAATATGGGTAATGGTCCTTAACTTATATTAAACGAGGAGCATAATATATTGTGAAGTATGTTGATATTTCAATGTGCCATCCATTTATATGCTATAATACATTTTTAATAGATTGAATAGATTGGAAATTTGGCAATTTCTTTATTATAAAATATCCAATAATATAAAACAATTTTATGTATTTATAACAAAAATGAGTAGAACAAGTATAAGACAGTAAAAACATTTAAAGAATCTAAAGATACTGTTATGTTAGGTGTATGCGAAAATTTTAGTCTCTTGCAATCGGTTATAATCTTCTGTCCTTTTGTACAACTGTTTAACTAAAACTTTTGCAAGCACCTGATATTATTTCCTACTTGTTAAAAATATTGAAAATAGAAGTAAATGCCTAATATGTAGCTCCAGTATCTCCAAGTTACTACGTATAAGCTTAATTTTGCATAAAAATCCGTATTCTAGTAATTCTAAAGAATAAATAAAGTAAACACAGCTCCACCGATCCCCTAACCACTGTTCGTGGAATTTATTTACACGGTGTCCTGCAATCGAATTTCGGAATCACGACTCGTCGAAGGTGGGAGGACAGTAAGTGGAGCATTAAGTTCGAAATTTCGGTACACGACGTACACAATCGAGGCCGTATATATGCGCTATTCTTGGTGGACGAGTCCAAGAGCACTTGATAGGCTAAGTAAATCAGAGGCCTTTGGTCAAGAGTAGAGCCTCCACTCCGTACAGAGGGGCCATAAAGGGGGAGGGAAAGGGGGATTGGGAGAAGCAATAGTGGTGGCAGAAGCAACAAAGGGTTGGCTAAGAGCCTCTTCACCGACCACTCGCTCGCTTCCTCCAACCACCAAAGCATCACCTACTTCTCGATGCAGCGAGGCTTGCTTGCCCCGTGATGTGATTGCTACCGAAATGTGTTTACCGTAAACCGTATCAAACTGTCGACGTCTACCATCACCGTTACCATGTTTTTCCTCCGTACAACATCGATAAAAGTAGGCATCGCTCCTTATCGATTCGGCAACGACCATGCCGTCGCATCCGTTCGTCTCCGGAGCTTTGAAGTGCCCCTTTTACCCTTTGTCGCGTACCCACTAGTTTAGAAGTTCTCGTGCGGTGGCAGATGGCAAACAGCGTGTCGAAGTTTAACCCCCTCTCTCTGCCCTAAAGGTCCCCGTAACGTTGTTATTTGCGAAAGCTTGGTCGCATTCTTCTCGTTCTTCTTCCTATTTTCCCCTTCCCCGCCCTTTTAATAGCTCGGTAATTAAAGGGATGGCCGAACGGTAATGTAGTTTGGCGGTGCTTGCTCAAATTTTGCCATCCGCCCCTGCAGCCCATCCTTATACAGCGCAACGACGCGGCGCGGCTGTTAAATGATACTCGTTACTCGCCTAACTTTTGTGTACATCGCCAGTTTCACGTGTCGAATCGAGATCCGGTACTGTTCAGAACGGTGTTTGCACGACGCTGGTCGACCGACTCTTGTAACACGTTTTCCATATTTCGAACAGGCAAATGGCCGAGTGGAATCTATAGAATATCGCCAGCGGCATGGACACGTGCGTGATGATCGTCCACGCCCAAACGCCGAAGAATTGCAAATGATCGGGACGAACTCCGGCTCGGGATTTCTCCAGCGTGTTCACCGTCCACAGCGCGATGTTGACGACTATGAGGAAGGTGATCAGCTCTTTGCCGGGTTTGTCGTTCCTCGAGCAACGTCTTCCCCACGCGATCTAGAAAATTACGCGAAATTGAAACTACTCGAGGAAATGATTAGCTCCGGCGCGGATCGATCGGCCGCTTACTTTAATGAGCAAAGTTTGGCTCGTACTCTGCATCAACGCCAATAAATCCGTGATCAACGAGAGCACCCAAGTCGGGCCCATCGTTAATATATCACCGACCACGCCGAAAAGGCAGTGCAGATACACACCGGCCTGAGCCGCCGCCAATAGCGTGGTGTCCAGGTCCGACGGTTTGATTATTTTTTGTTGGAGCTCCTGCAGCTTCAAAGTTCCGGCGATCGAAGCGAACATACCTGTAAAGTTCCACGTTAACGAACGCTTTGTTGAACAGGGTACATCAGTGCTTGACGGATACTCTGTACCTAACGCTAATATAGTGGCATCCAATGCAGTGACCTGCACGATAGCTATTTTCATCTTGGCCTCCTTCAGGACGAAGAACATAATCAGACTTAATATCGTCGCTGCAACCACCAATATCCCGCCGAACAGACCCCTGGAAACGAGTTTCAATAACAACCGTTAATTATCGATTAATTTTCGATTAAATTTTTTCGTATTAAAATGTAACAGCTATATATTATGAAACTATGGTAATTATTTTTTCAAATAGTCCATCTAACGTTGTCCACGACATGCAAAAATAATTGAAAAATTCGTCTTCATCTGCTCGGAGTTGGCCATAGAACGGTTAAAATGTACCTTTTAATAATTCAGATCTATTTATGGGTGTACCCAAAATTTATTTCATTTGCGTTTTTCCTTCCGTATTTTTAATGAACTATTCACGAGAATTGACAGTTCTATATCATCCATCTTGTTCGTACTATCGCGTACAGATGCGAGAATGTTACGCAGGGCAAAAGCAACGCGTGTGATCCCGAGCTTAATGGGCGACGACCTTAAAGCGCGAGTTGAACCGGATGAAAAAGTGGCGTAAAATCTGAACGGTAACGGTATCGCATGAACAAATTACCGGGAGCGAATTATTGATTTAATTATATTCTTGTCTGACCTGTGAGAGCTGCTGCAATCTATGCTAAGATGATACGAAGATCTCGTCGAGCTTTCGCCCTTTGCGTCGGTCTTTTCGTCTACCCTCTTCCACATCTCGAACAGTATCACTGCGCAAATTAAACTGAATTCAATTGTGCATGGAAAAAGGAAGGGGCTGGCGTCTCGCAGCAAAGACTTCAGGATCCCATCCTCCCCGTCGTGCGTATGGCCCAGTTGTTCGATTTCGTGTTGCGTCTCCTCGACAAGCGCCTTCGGTGGTGGTGGCGAGAGGCAAAAGACAAGACAAACGGAATGGATGAGTGACCGTGTGAAAAATTTACGTAGTCACGTGTGAAGGATGTGTGTGTGTGTGTGTGTGTGTCGCGCGGTACCGACAAGAGCTTCGGGGCGCGAAATGATTGTTAATATTTGCCGCGTTTCCGCGCGCGCTGCATCGTAAGTTCAATATCCCGCTGTGATGCCGGAATTATTATACCGTGGGATACGTTTTTACAAATGCACAAACGGACAGCCCATTCGACATTGGCGAATGCTAAATACTATGAATTAATATGTACCACGGCGACGCGTCATCCATGAGAGAATTTATATTTTTTACTCATCCCCACTCTGGCTTCGCCTCTGCTTTTCGATGTTTCCAAGCATTTTCTGATTTTACGATATACGAGGGTCAGTCAATAAGTAAATTACAGCACCCTCTCACGTATTATAAATTTCAACTTGATTGCATTAGGCAATCGTATACTACGACGTAATAATTATAGATCAATACACATTGTGAGAGCAAAAATGATACTGTGGTATTAGGATTAAAACAAGCAGGCAAGAAAGTAAGATTCTAAAGGGGTATATTTGTTTAGTTCCAGTTTTAACCTCTTAACTGCGGAATTTCATTTTAAAAATACCCCACAGAGTGCGGAATTAAAATCAACCAATGACGAGTATACACGTCGAACGCAGGGCAATGTGTCCTATTATAAATTTTACGATAAACGAGGAAGGATTACATTTTTATTTGATAAAAAATTAACAATTCATTCTTTAAAAGATTATTGTTATCGCACCGCAATAGAGATTTTGATTGACGTGCATACACGTCGAACACAGACAACTGGTTAAATAAAAATGAGAAGAAGATTTATTTCGTAAAATCAAAATTGAATTGGTATATTTATGAGGAAATGTTAAGTGACGAATTTGCGAGATCATATTTAGCAAGCTGCAGATAGCTAAGAATTTTGTAAGCGATTTTGGTATACGCATACATATGTATGTATGCTATAACATTATAAATGCTATGTAAATTATATGCATAGCTACCAACGTTGTTTAAAAGTTTAGCAAATTAAATTAGCTCTGATAAATCGACCAGATACACGGTTCACAGAACAAACGTATAAATTATTTAAACCCTATCCTATCAATAGGAATTTAAATTGAACGAGTGGATATCTCGTTACCAGAAACAAGCGTGTTTTCCATTTTCCACTTCAAGCTACTTTATACTCAATACTGTGTGCACAGTATAATACACTCTTCGTATAATGCAATATTTATGCGAATACTCTTCTCTCCGGACTTGCGTACGCCGCTATTCGAATTTGATAATTACCTCAAAGAAAATATTAATCTTTCATTCGATCCATATTGTCGGGACTAGAGACATTCAGTATCTCAAGGTTGATGTACAATTTATTCACACGTTTCAGCTGTCGTTTCTTAATGCTGCATTTAATATTCATAGCGCAATATTTTGATATCGATATCTTCTCTAAAAGGGTGTCTGCAGATTTAAGTGATTTAAAATCCTGGTATAACACTCAGTTCAATTAGATATTCTGTATAAAGTTAACAACCACGAAACGTGAGTATTAATAATACCATTTAAGTATTTCTCTCAATGTCTTCAGAAAATGAAACAAACTGGGATTCAACTTCGTGGAAATAATTTAGAGCACTACGGTAAGGTAAAACAAATAAAAGTGCTACTTCGCTAGAAAATATATGAAAATTATTGGACGATGGTACATTTAGTGTTAAATTCTTCTATCTTCAGAGTTTTGAAATCCGAAGTCTATTAAAAAAGGAGTGTAAGAAATGATACAACTTACGATACTTAATTAAAATGACTCGAAAGGTGAAGTCTGGAAACAAAAATTTGAATTTTGGCACTGTTATGGAATTAAAGTGTTACCTGTAGCCACTCGCAGAGGTTGGTAGCGATCATGTGCATCAGGCCCAATTTCGCGAGGGCGGTGTGCTTCGAGAGCTTAAGGCTCTTGCTGTTCAAAAATATGAAGTGCATCTGAGCCGTGACCAACAGCAGCCTGGCTCCTGGTGTAATCGCCCTAAACGGGCCGGAAGCTATTTCCGCTCCAATTTGCAATCCCGTAAATACCAGCGAGCCGGCGCCAAATCCCACTGCACCAAGTCTGAGACAAAAGCTGCCGTACTGTTGCGTCTGAGAAACAAAGATTTCATTCTACGTATCGTATTCTTGCATACTTTGCGTTAACTAGAAAATCCTAAACCACTGATTCGTACGATCAATGCGAAATATTTTACACTAATTACTCGGTCCGACCTGCAGAGTATTTGGAAATCATTCTATTTCACTATGGAATGGTTAATAGTATTGAACATTTAGCATTGAAAGCTATGCGTTATTTTACGTCTACTTGTATTATCTTCACTTTGATTTAAACATTTTAATTTGGAACTGAAGGCCACTTTCAAAAGTATGAATTTGACTGAATTTTACAGACATAATTAATCTATCAGACAATACCGTTCGAAAGGATTACCTGACAGGCAACCTCCGGGTCACCTTTTTCGTCGAACGTAAAGGTCTGCTGTTTCTTCGCGTTTTTCTGCGTCAAATTCCTCACGGCTTTGTCTCTCAACACGATGACGTACATCGCGACAACGAAAGCGACGCTGACCGAATAGAGATACAGGTAAAATCCCTGCAAAAACGAATTGTTGTGTTGTTCGATGCGTGCGAGAGGAATATAACCAGCCAGAAGAGTTTCTCGTTCGCGGAGCACGTCATTCGAAAAACAGCTCGTTGGTTTCCCGGTTTTTCTTTGATTCCGACGAGTCAGCAATTGAAACTATGAAAGTGAGAAGTTCGGGTCACCTGATTCATATACGGCGGGACTCTTTCGGTTACGCTGGCTGTAACTGGTACCGCGACTCCGATGACGATCAGCAATTTCGCGTAAAGAGTGCTCATGATCGATACCATTTCCGAGTGGCATTTTCTCCACTTCAAGGGCTTCGGTCGTTGGTCCATGATTTGCTGTTTAGCTGTCGACGAAAGCGATGGTTGAGTGAAAGTGCAGAACAGCTACCCTACACTCTGATTTCGATGATTTTTGGATATGTGTATTAGAAATCTCAACACATTTTGGACTATTCTCGCTTTCAAGGCAACATATTCAAGTTACAAAATCCGATTCTAATGAAATTTTTTCGAGTGGTAGTTCTTAGAAATAATATTCGACACTTTTTCTTAGAAACTATTAGAGCTACAGGAGTGTATCTAATTTATTATTAATACGTAGTATCTAAACGTAAATAAATATTTCGCCCCACATTTTCATTTTATTATGATTATTGCTTAAACGACCGTCATTACCACATTATCCCCAAAGTAGCTGTTCTGCAGTTTCATCGGCGGTTGCGTTTTGCTGGTTTCGAGCTGTTCATTGCCAAAATATATGGGACGTTTACCTTTCGTGGCCTCGAGAGCGTTCAAGGGGACGCATGCAGTGTTAACGGGCGACAACGGCAAGAAATTCGGTCGCTGCTTCTGCGGATCGATGTCGCTTTTCTCCAGGTGGCTCTGGTTGTTCAGCACGAGCGTTTGCGTTTTGGATCCCGGCGGTTGTTGACCCGTCAAGAATTCTTGATCCTGCGGTATACACGACGGCAGAGACATGTTGCTGCCTATACCTGAAATCAACGCTCTGTCGACAGGAACGAGCACGCATGCATTTTATATAGTTCGAGTTTGTTTCGATTACTCCTGATTCAAATGTTGTGCCGGCATTTTTTATCATATGCATATATGTAGAGTTCCGATAGTATTTAGCCGCATCGCGAAGCGTTTTTCACATCAGTACACTAAACGAAATGAATTGAATCGAATCGTCGAACCGTCCAATCGAAAATATTCTGTTCGGGAACTGGATTCAATGATCGTAAAATTATACGCTTTCCGCGTCGAAGTGCGTCCGTATTTTATGGGGAAAGCACGCATGGAACGTATCGAATTTTAGCGTCGTGTCGACGGGTTATTAAAAACGACGACGATGATTCGCGGTGATCTCGTCCGGGTCAATGGAAAATGCGACGGAGAATTCGAAATTTTTCTACGATATTACCCGAGAAGGCCTCTTCGGTGGTTGATCACGGCAGTCAGGGACATGCTTTGTCGGCGGAGGTGAGACGTTCTTCCTCGGGGCGATGCGAAGTAATCTCTCCCATCGGCCTCCGGTAGCAGGGTTATCGTTCGCATTGCGTCGCGATTTTTGATTTCGGAGAGAGAACTTGAAAATTATTCGATCAAGACTTGACGTACAATGTCGGTTATATCAACGTCTCGATATATCACACCTCGGCAAGAATAGTGACATAACTAGAAAATGCATTATTCTCACAATAACGATTTTAAGAAAATTATAAAATTTACATCGACATAGTACAGACACCCTTAATTTTTTAGAAAAATATTTTTCGAAGTAAATTCGACTGAGCTCTATAAAATGATATTACGGATGCCTCCATTAACTCTAAAGTGACACTGTTCCTGCCAGTGGCAGGCTGCCACTACAGATATTAACTAGCTCAAAAAGAAAACATGACGTAACTGTCGTCTAGAGGTTCGATCAGGAGTTAGAAATATAGCGTTTTCCTAGCCATAGATGCCAGCTAAACGCATCTATCACTGTTCCAACTCCAAAATCGTTATTTTTTGAGTTGTGTCATTGTTCTTGCCGGGGTGCGATATGCGAAAACTTGACATGTCATTTACATCGTGTACAGACATTATTCCTTGATGTATCAATATGTATAAATTAATGTGAAACCATGTATCCCTTGAATTTCTTGTGATCCTGTTTTAATAAACTCATAAATAGACTGCGGATTTTTATGCATTTATGAAGAAATTGGCTGGATGAAATATGAAACAGTAAAAGATTAGCAAAAATTAAGAATATTGTAATATTGTTTTTAATACAACAACATCAGTGAGGGATGAAACCAATTTTTATTTTACTTCTGCTTGCCACAATCGATGCAGAAGATTTTTATTTAGCATAAAAATCCGCAGCCTACTCATAAATAATGATTTTCTGGAGAAATGGTTTCACTAACTAAATTTTGTTCCTCGCTATATTTAATTTTGTGTCATTCTCGAGAAGAATATTCCACAAAAGTGAGGATCTTTCACACATACCGAGATAATACAGTGCACTTGATTACTTTGATTTACCTGATCGTTGTATTCGATTGATTATTAATCATAGTCTGTTTTCGTTGTCTCGGGATGACGAACGTAATGGCCTGGAAAAAGAGCAACCGTGATATTCCTCCCTTCGTTCCAAGTACCTTTGTTCATCAAAATGCACGTAAGACGCGTCGCGCGTTTGGAAAAGTTCTTTTCCTTTCTTCCAGCAAACGTTGCGTAACAATCGTTTCGGTTTATTCACCGACAATGCGTCAAACTTTACCTAGTTCGTTCCGGGGTTGAGTGAGCTCGCCGTGCTGTATTTACTTGGCTGTTCTCGGCGGGAGAAACTTGGAAATTTATTCCCAGGGAAATTCGCCCGCGTTTTGAATTTTTAGTAGGCTGGCCAACTTCTTTCTTTGCGGCGACCCGTTACGCTTAAACACCTGGAAGCAAACGATTCTCTCAAGCCCGACAAAGAGTTCACAGGCGGAGTTGAAACGGTAATCGTCTGTCGTGTGCTTGCAGTCAGCTTAATTACTTAATCGCGATGCAGATCTTCACCAGATTTGTCACAGAGATCATATAAGAATGTTTACATTATCACCTTACAACTGTATCCGCAAAATTTCAGAACTATTGTTAGAAGTCCTGTCGGGCTTGGAAAGTCTTTAAGGATCCTAGATGTCCTTCCAGGATTAGGTATTCCGCAAAGGACCTAAGAAAACACAAACATTCTTGAATACGTACTTCTCGAAGGACTCTAGAAGCCCTCAAAAGGATCTCCTTTAAGGGAATCCAGAAGAGTTTGGAGAAATTCTTTCGAAGGAATTCCGATGTATATTGAAGAGACTTTTTTAGAGGTCTTAGTGTCCGCCCCTAGGGAACTCAAAGAGGGGTCCATCCCATGTGAATCCGGAGGTCCTTAGAGAGATTTTCACTAGATATTACCAAAGTTTGAGGAATTGGCTGAAGTAACCGAAGGAAGGGGGCAAATATGGCTAGAGGGTAGGCTAGTGGCCGACGTGGTCAGATGATCTCGTCGTGCTCGAGACTATCCGGACTCGTTCCAGTCCCAAGGGTCTTCTTCTATCCTAAAAGCTCAAGGGACACAATTTTCGGGAACGCTGCATTACAAAATTGAATTGAACTTAAAGTATCCGAAGATTCCAACATTCTTTTGTAGTGATCCGGTTATCCAAATTAGTCGGAAGAACACGGAAGTTCTGATAATAGAACACAGTGCTGAACTAAATCCCTACAGAATGGAACAATCAATCGTTTGTTGCAAATTAGTTTTCAACTGGACTAGTTACATGTAGAACGTATTTAGACAATAAAGATGTCGGGCGTAAATAAATAAGTTCAAGGTGCCGATAGGCGACTCGAGGAAAGTCTCCGCTGGTAAAGAGTGAAATTATTTTTCCAACAATGGCCTGTTGTGATCGAGCGAGCAAAAATTTTTTGTAGAGGAATCGACGTCATTGCTCTGTTTGAAACCGAGCGAAAGTTTCGGAGTGTGTCGCAGCCAATGATGTGAAATTTGAACTTCATTGCAGGCGATTCCTGACACTGAGCTAGCAACATTGCCGACAGCGGCTGTCGCGTAACCGGACCAACTTCACCAACTTTCGTTTGAATCGCTTTAAACGAATCCCGGTAAACTGTGTGACGCTATCGGCGCGTCAGTCGAGCGAAACGTTCCGCCGCGCCGTGCGTTAGGCGTGGTAATGCAATCAGTGTGTTACGCACACCAGCGACCATTCTCGGCGACGTGAATTACACAAAAGCCACTTCTAGCACGCCTTTGCGAAAGGTAAACGCTTTCATGCGTCCGTCGTCACGGCAAAATCTCGAGCGACGACTGTCTTTTGTACGCTACAGTCTCGTTTCCGTACGTTAGACTTAAACAGACTACACGTGTGGAATTATGAACTTTCGTTCCCCCGTGGGGAAAATCAGTTCGCTGCAAGAATAAAGTAGTGTTTAATGCGCAATTAGGCCACTGTCGATTGACTACAATCTGATATGGAAAGCCTATTACATACTTCGGGAACTTAAACACTGTGCGATCCTCGTAGTACTTGACAAGGGTTGCTTCTGCTACGAGCTCCTCAATTACGTGTCCACGGAATCTTATTTGACACAACATTGTTCCATTAGAAAGTTCAAATTTTACAAATTATTTCTACTAGGAATACTATATTTATCTTCGCTATATCATTTGTGTGTGTGTGTGTAAATTACGCAAACAATCTTCCCTCTGAACGCACAAAGGTCCCATCCTGTATCTACTGTATTACACGACAATTGCGAAATGTGTTTAATCACTTTAGAACATTTCGGGTTTTCAGTCTTTTACGTACCTGAAACTGTCTTAATAAATTTTTACAGAATTTTAGACACGCCCTAGAGTGTATCATAATTTGCCTAAACATGATCTCAGTGAAGGGTTCAGTATTTATCTCTTCAGTTTCTTAAGTATGCTGTATCATTACTAGACTGCGGATCTTTATGCATTTATGACAAAAATGGGTACGCACAATTTAAAACAGTGCACATGCAAAAAATATTTAAGTACATCAATGTGTTAGTTTCAGCTTAATAGAATAATTAAAAGAAGAATACCATTTTTATTTGGCTCCTGTGTCCTGCAATCAATGCAAACATTTTTTGTTTTGCATAAAGATCCGCAGTCTAGACATTACATTGATTCGATAACAGGGGTGAAATTGAGTTGAGAAAATGAGGGCGAGTGAGGATTGAAATTTCATAAAATTTCCTTTCGCGAGAACGATATCCATGAATTCTGTCAAATAAAATACGTCGTAATATACTTAATTATCCGTGCCGTGGAAAATTTTAACAAAATTGTCGACGTTCAACGGTGCCCACTCCTCTCCCCCCCTTCCCCCCTCTCTCACGCAATAAGCGCGACACGATCTCAATGACCGACAATCAACCGATATGCATAATAGAATAGACGGGTTATTACCTTTCCGAGTTGCCGAATTACTTGATGTCGTTTCCAAGCTTATCAAATTGCCGTTTTGATTAACGAATGGGGCACAGCCGGCACACAGGATGAAACGTGGAATCTGGTAGAGTTTTATTCACTGGCGACTAACCGCGATTGAACGTAAAAAACAAAAAAAAACAAACAAAACAATATACTAAAATATTATGGACGAACTCGATCGTATCGTGGTCACCAGGACGGATCGAACCATCCTCCTTGTAGACTCGCGAATTAGAAAATGGTTCAATAACTGCCGACGTCTTAGCGGATGGTGACGCGACGATCAACGATTTCGGACGCAACTTGCACTGATCTGGCGGAAAAAACACGGCCGACGTACCTTGTCCTGGAAGGTCAACGACAAACAGTCGGTGTTGTCACGAAATTAGCGAGAAATTGCGAGAAACGGCGGGAATCTGGTGTTATGAACGGGGAAAACGTCTATCCTCTCTGCATATACATATGCATCGATGGAGCGTGTATTAAGACCATACAATATTAATAGGAACGGTTCGACGAAAACCGAGTTCACCCGATCGATATTCTAAATAGATGTAATTCGTAGATGACGATTGTTTATTTATGCGGAATATTTCGAAATGCGGGACAGAAGCGGCAGCGGTAACGGCGGCCGCGATTTCAGTGCGGCCCCGGTATTTGCATTTGTATTGCTTGATTACCAGGGAGTGTAATTTCTGGCCGCAGTTTTAGGAATAATGGAACCAAGAAATGACGTATATTCGCAACGGGGAACTCGATATTTTCACTCGGCCCGTTAAAGCAGTCGAACGTTCGCAGCCGCGATTATAAAATTACCTGAAATTTGGGGAGGGGAGGGGGTTAGATAGTGTGGGTAAAACGAGTATACACAGAATCTGCGTTGATCAGGAAACATGTAATCCGCTGCCGCTCCGAGTAGACATCGCTATATATTTATATATACCGATGAAGTCGAGTGCCAACACGATCCGCATAATTTTACGGGACTTTCGCGAACCCGGCCCGTGGAGTTTATGGGATGATTTTCTGTAGCATAATCCGCGCGAGCGAGTTAAGTGGAGTATAAGCCGTTAATGAAGCCTGTATCATCATCCACGCGGAACGCCTCGATGTGTTTGCCGAAACAGTTCGAAAATTTAGACCGAGCCCGCTAAAAGGCACTAATTGCAGGCGCAGCCGATAATAGTTAGTACCCTGGGCCTAATTATCGTCCCGATGTGCAGTCGACGATCGATTCGACAAATCCTGATTTGCATCGGTACGCCGTTGTCCTTGCCACTTTTGATCGCGCCGTGTAAACGGCTAATGACGGTCTGTCTGTCAATTAAACGTCAACGACTCGAACGCCGGCGATTAACGCCTGCGCTCCCAAGTGTCGCTGCCTTTCCGTGATTGCTTTTCGTGAATAATCTACGAAAGCAAAGAGGATCGAACCCGATGTGACGCGATCGAACGCGATGCGATGCTGCATGCCGCGCAAATTCGATTCCCAACAGACGCTCAACTTGACGAGAATAATTCCGCTAGATCAGTCGGTTTGACGGCAGCGTGGCGATGAATAGTAATGTCCGGATTAGATACGATTCCAGATTAATAACCACGTTTTATCGCGGCTCCCGACGATGGAACTGGCCCTCCGCCTGTCTTTTTACGTATATGCACGAAGTTGGTCAAAGCAAATCGAACTGATTATCCGATCTGATTAATTCTGTGCCCATGGTCCAAGATGCAAATGGTAGAACGATCGGATCACAACACACAGTCGATTTTGTTTTAGATGTACTTTCTATTCCTTTTTCTTGTGCGTTATGTATCGACACTAATATTGCACGTCCTATATAATATACAGTTTACAATAAAAAATGGTAGCCTTGATCCTATCGATTGTATTGTGATGCCGTTAGAACGTGTTATCAAACACATTCGTAAGGTAACAATACATTTACAATCCACCGAAGAACATCAATATTTTATTTTGAACGTGTTGATTGAAAGAAAGAGAATTCCATTTGGCCCGTGTTTCTTGCAACCGATGCAGTAAATTTTTATTTTACGTAAAGATCCGCAGTCTAATAATAGCATAGAGCAAATATTGGTATAAAGCAAAGAAACTGGTGGAGAAACAAGCTTCCTCAGCGAATGGCAGCGACGTTTCCACCAAGAGCACTAACTCGTTCACGACGAATTAAAAATGAACTCGATTTTCGATCCTAACAGAACGACGTTTAACGTGGCAACCATAAAACGATTGAACATTTTGGGTGGGAGTGCAGGTGAAATCCTCGACGTGACGAGCAATCAGTCGGAAGCGACCTCGGCGCTCATTCGCGCGAGTCTCTACCTATCGAATCCGTGACCTCTTCGTTCCTCGATTCTCTGCTGTGTCTGGCCCCTCTCTCTTTCTTTCTCCTTAGTTGCTCTCGGAGGTTCCCGGTTCTCTCTCCCCCGTTGCTCTCGTTCTCTCTTTCTCTCTCTTATCGAACCATTCAGCGGGGCCGCCCTTTCGCGAGACTCCTCTTCCCGGGGGCGGAACCAGGGAGAACCGGAAGTGCCCGGATATGAGTTTCCGGCGTGGACGATTTGCAGCGCAAAATTGAATGATCGACTCCGATAACCGTCGTTGCTCGTGCTTACCTATGTAGCCTGTCACGCTTCAAATTCCAAAGCGGCGACGTTGTCGGCAGAACGACTGGCTGGCTACCGCCATTACAACGATTCGTTATCGTCATTACCGGAGCTGCGGACGAGGGCCTGGTGGTACAGCCTGAAAGCGGTTCAATCACGGTCCCGGGCGAGACTTCTCGATCTGTAATTTACCAGCGTCTTTGACGTTACTCTTTTTTTTTTCTCTACGATCATGAACGGTGGTTAGAAGTTATTAAGGTCGGCCGGAGCGACTGTATCGAATCAGAGAGGAAAACAGAGAAATTCAGTTTACTCGTCTACGAATTGATTCGCCGAATCAAATTTTTCAGGCGCGAAACCTTCCCTGAAAAACTGGTCTAAATGAATCGCGAGACCAGCGTTGCGATAATAACCTATTACTCCGAGCGCGGGCAACGAAAAAGAGCGAGTTAAGGTCCATTTGCCGCACCGATCAAAACGCTGATACGACATAAACTGTTTCGACGAAATAAAGGTGCGACCGTTGGCCGGCAGTGATGTGCGAGGTAGGTACGTGGCGCGATGATGGCGGGGAAATAGGCACAGGATTGATTTGAATTGCCAAAACGGTTCGTTGCCTGTGCGTCCAGTGACATTTTTTGAGCAGTGAACCTTCGCTATAAATTCGACCACAAATGGCTATTTACCTCTTCTGGCCTGCCTCGCCGGGTGTGCTCGTGTCTCTGTTCCACTCAGCTGTTGCTATCCAGTTATTCCACCCCGCCATCCCCCTTCATCCCCTTTCGACGTCGCTTCTCTGCCAACCCTCTATGGCTCCCACAACCTAGCGCCGCCACCGCCCTCACCCCTATCTCTTCGCACGGCGCGGCGCCCGTACAGAACGGCGAAGCGACAGTTTCGCCCGACAATGTCTATTGGAAGATTTATTCCAATATTTTCAATTAAAGTTAGACAAAGCCGTGTTTGATAACGCCTGCGTGTTTCACCGCTCTAGTTGCGAAGGTAAAAATAATATAGTACGCGCGACTGATCAGGAGTGGCTTTCAGCGGCGCCAACACGGCCGAGGGACGCGCGGGGGATGATGAGCTCGATGTTCGGTGTATGGAGAACGCAGTTCTGAAGGGACGTCGGTGACGAGGCGTGGAGCAAGGTGGCAAAACTACGAAGAATTTTCTTTTCTCCGATTCAGCGACGCACAATTGTAAAAAATTTTTTATTTGGGCTTGTGCAACGAAAATTTAAAAAAAGTGTATTGTAGATTCGCATCAGCTGTACATGTTGAAAATTTCATCGAAACTAGTCAATTCGTTTATGAATTATAAACGAGTGAAATGGTGAAAATGCCAGTTCTTCATGATTCTCAGCGTTTTTTCGTCGTTTTATTCTATTATTCGGAGATTTTCACCATTTTTAATCATTTATAACTCGTAAACCAATGAAAATTTCAGCTCTTCACGATTCTCAGCTTATTTTTGACGTTTTATTCTATCATTCGGGGATTTCCAACATTCAACGCTAAACCTAACGAGCACTAAAAGAGATAAAAATGTTTTAGCTTATAAAAATGACGAGGCTCTATTTATGTGGTTGGATAAAAAATGTATCGAATCAATTTCCATGTAAACAACTTCATAATTTCAATAATTGTAAAATAAAAAATAATAAAACCGGTCCATTGACCGACAGTGGTAAGTTAAATCATTTATAACTCATAAACCTATTATCCAATTTTGATAAAATATTCAACATGTGTATAACTCTCATTTTTTTAAATTTTCTCTTTATTTATCCAAAGCTACCATTACACGTCATCTACTGAAGACTGACGTCGTTGGTGCATTTATAAAAACATTATTCCGGTTTACAGCGTGTGCCATCAATTATTTATTTGACTAACTGTAAGTGTTTCATAAAATTCACGCAGATCCGTTTACGCAATTACAAGCAAAAGAAGAAATAAAATATCAGAGATAATGTTTGCCTCGCGGCGAGGTAGAATATTGCGCGACTATCGCTTTCGAAGGGCAACTCCTGCACCGCGTTGCTAATTTCGATAGTATCGTTGGATGCTTCGATAACGGAGATGACGATGAAAATTACTGTTACGTAAGTTAAATGGCTGCATATCTTAATTAACGCCATAACGGCACCGTAGCGCTTGACGCTGGTAATTAATTATATAATGGTAGGTTAAATTATCCGCGATGGCAGTGTTGCAACGATACGTCGAGTTTGGGAATAATTTGCGCAATTTTGCGAACGACGCCGCGCCGCACCGCACAGTAGGCCAGATCGACGCTCTAGCTGTTCATGTGCTAAAAAGTCAAAGTCCCCCCATATCGATTTGTAACGAATATATAATGTTTCTTAAATGTCCATTACATTCGAAAACGATAATATTAATTAAAGTTATTACAAACTCTCGTTACAATAAGCGTTCAAAGATCAAACTTTTTCAGATAACATTTATCACCGAAAAAATTCCTTTTTTTCATATTGATGTCCTGGAAAACCTATTGAACATTATGTGCCCAATTTTTTTATGAATAACGTATATCTACGTTGAGAACGCGCCAGGAACTAAACATTATTGGTCATAATTTATTATAAAAGAAAATACTTAGTCAGCTAAGGAATATCGTCAAAGTTTTTCACATTTGACAAGAGATAAAGTTGAGATTCATGTACATTCGTGTATTCTAACAAAATGGAACATTTTCAGCAACATCCCCTCTAAAAGATCCAGCAAAGTTCACATCCCAACTCAAACCAACCCGGAAGTTATGATAGTTTAAGCGTCGCGTGACACGCAATTCCGCGGTGATTCGCGTCGCACGAGAGGCGTTGACGACCACTCCGCTACTTTTAAGAGTGTAAAGACCTAACCCAAACCTACATTATGAATTTTTTAGATTACGCGACCATTGATAAACATTCGAACTTCTTGCTAGCTTAGTTGAATCATTTGTATTTGAGAGACCATAGCAACAGCATCGCAGTATAGCATCACAGCAGTTTTTCCATATCGAAAACCTATATTTTACCTTGGTTAAGAGGATGAATAGTATAGATTTTTGTTTATTCATAGATAAATACAATTACAAGCCGAAAATCCGTATGATCAATTGATTATGGTATAATCAGTAACTTTGTAAAATATAATACTTAATCTTGTTTGAATATTTGTAATTCTTTAAATAAGACGGTAATAACACATTTTTGTTATTTTATTAAATGTAATAAACACTTCATACATTCAAAAATTATGGATTACTCTTGTTCGAAAGCCTGAACAGCCAGTTTTCAATTATTATTTATTATTCACACGATTTTTCAGACATTTCTGGTGTTGTGACAAAAAAATATTTCCTACAAAAAGTAATCAGTATACAGTCTTCTACAAATCTCAATACAAAAAATTTTTTGAATTTTTTTTGAATAAAAAATTGTGGTCACCTTGATTATTTATTTATAACTATATATTTTTTATTCAATAATGTTATAGCTGACGGCAAGACGAATTCAACGACCTACTTAATGTAGTCCTTATGTTTTGAAATAATGGTGAAATAGGCGTGAAAATTCGTGAAAATCGACGCGTGAGCGTTGTTCACGTTAATGCTTTTTTCGCACGGGGTACTGGTGCAAAAGAATCGCTGTGTGTATAGAGAGACTTGCATGGCGAACAATAATTAGATGCCCGGTGGAATAGCCACAGACGTCACATGGCTGGCACGAGAGCTGTCATTGCCTCCTGTTGGCGTACACATGTCAGTGTATCTGCGCGAGAAAATGAGAGATCGAACAAGAATGACAGACGGAGAAAGAGAGAAATAGAGAGAGCGAGCTAAAGGGCCAGCGAACTGTACGGTATCGAAAGGTACACTGATTCGCTTGGACAGTTCGATCACTGCCGCCCTGTAGTTGCGACAAGACCGGAAACTCGTAGTACAGGTGTGTGGCGGCCGAAGGCGGCGAAAATGGAATTTGAGTGGCATCCGGGAGATCCGTTCTGTATTTACAGCTCGATAATAACTTTTGTTCCGGCCCCGACACCTCGGACGTGCGGCCCTCTCTCTCTCTCTCTCTCTCTCTCTCTCTCTCTCTCTGTTTTGGCCCGCGTCATTCGACGTTTGTGGAATTTTGGCGAACGGGTGAAATTATGGGTATATGAAATTAGAGGTCTATCAATTAGCGAACGTTCGTGGTCGAAATTGAACGCATCACGGCTTTATGAATGCATATGACTACAATTTCTGGCGTGATTCCCATCGACCGATTAATTATACGATAATCCTTCGGCGAGGTTGATGACGCGATACCCTATGTTACGTCACAATCGAGGGTGATCTTGCTCCTTCGATAACTTAAGACTCGACTTTCTTGGAGCTAGGATGATCGATTTATGTTGATCCCTTGATTTCGCTTGAATTCCATCGATTTCCTAAACCTCCTTTTCCCTTTATGTTTCGCTCGCCGAATCTCAAAACCTTTCCTGTAGCCTAGCGGCAACAGATTGAGTGGCCAAAGCTTGGGGGACGGGGAGTGGCAGTTGTAAAGTTCAGATTACAAGTGATTACATCGAATAGTTTGGCTTAAAATAAAATAATAACACAGCAAAGAGATACTCATGATTCAACGCACTTGAATTGTTGTCGGAAATGAAGTAAACACTATCTATCCTCGTACTCCTCTCTTATTTTTTTATTCGAGAGCAGAACGATCCACAGGGTCGTTTTCGAGCTGTAAGCGAGGCAGTCATTCGGGCGAGAAACGCCACCTGGCCTCAACCAAGTTATTCTTATGCCGCGAGTTCGTCCCGAAGGTTACAGGTGCACGCATGCACTCGCGGGAGGCATCAATCGATCTCTCCTCTCTGGCTGAATACAGCACCACTTGGATGACCCTTAATAACACGAAACATGAATAAGAAATAATGGGAGGATGGGCTGGTCTGCCGATTCATGGAACTAATGGAAAGCCTCTTGTTATATGTTTCATTTATTGTTTGTACACTTAACACTCTCTCTATCTCTCTCTCTCTGGAAATGCTTAAACTTTTGCTTAGTAAGAATTTAAAGAATTGGTTCTCTTATTGACCCACTAAATTTCCAATTTTTGTAAAATTATCGATGTTTAAATTGTTATAATTTCGGAAAGAAAATTGGCATAGTAACCTATCTATCTCTGGGTGTGTGTGTGTGTGTGTGTTATAAATCTCTTCTAACCTTTTTCAAGACGAATATATGTAACATGATTTTGCATCATATAACCGGTGGGAAAATGAAGACAAGGCGACCGAAACTACCGTAAATTTGAAGATTGGAGCTTTCCCTTTTCAACGACCTCCCAGAACGTGATATACGGTCTCTTTTAATCGTTTACCGAGGTTTGAATGAAAGATATATCGCCAATACTACAGTAATATAAGGTACACCGAGAAAGCTTTACACGATCGAACTTTCTCCTAGTTTTTGTTCCATAAAACTGCCAAAAATAATAGTATATCAAGTTTTAGGGGAGAAAACTCTTAATCGCTATTTAAAAATTGATTATACAAGGTAAAATTTATTGTACAGTACACTTTCAAGCACCATTATTCAATTAAATCATCGATAGATTACGGTAACATCCGTAACAGTATATATGTAATTCCAATCATACAGAAAGAAACGTATGGTCGTGCGTCAACCTAGATTAACCCCGTTGACGTATAATCACGAGTCAGTCTCATGACGAACACCTCAAATAAAATCTGCTAAATATGAATGTTATACTTTTCTTTTAACACATTACTTATTGGATGACTATTAATATACTTCTCGACGACTGCGCTCTACCAGAAAATCTTCTGTGAAAAAACAATTTTGAAAGAAACGATTAGATTACGTTACTGTTCCTTACTAAAAAGACTATTCTTTTGTAACCATTAATTCTTTGCAGTCGGAGCTATTTTAACTTGAAAATTAAACATTTCTTCCGACCTAGAATAATTCCATTGGATATGATTTTTTTCATACAATACAATGTCTCATACAATACTTAAATGTGCAGTAATTGATTAGATACTAACATATTTAATATTGTAAATAATGGTACAGAAATTATTAGAAGTGACTCTGCGTCACCCCTCGACTGGTAAGCCGATCTGGTTACCCATTTAGCCCTTTCGCTACGGCAGCCGGACCCGCCTAAGCGTCACGCCGCGATTGAACGGGACTTAGCGCCAAACGTGTAAATATTAAACATGCCATATATCGTACATCAGACGCTCGTAATGCAAGGATTAAGCATTGATGTATAAATGTATACATATAACCAATATACAGGGTGAGTCACCTAACGTTTGCACCTCAAATATCTTTGTTGTTTCTAAAGATACGTAAAATATGGTAAGGACAAAGTTGAATGGTACAATGGGGCTGACACGATGCCAAACATTTTTTTTTATGTCATTTTTTTTAGAGATATCAAGGTCACCTTGACTTTTTTAAATGGAACCACCCTTTTTTAAACACCTACAATGATAGTCCCTTTCATTAGGAATTCGGTGACTATAATTATTCCAAGGTAATTCAAGGTCAAGGACAGAAAAACGTATAAAACCAAACTATGGAAGCAGATACCTGTATTTTATAAATGTTCGAAACGATGGCCGTCTACGTCGATACATTGTTGTAAACGAGCTCCGAAGGAATGTTGAACTCTGATAAGTACATCCGAGGTGATATTCGTACATGCTGCGACGATACGCTGACGCGTATCTTCGACTATTGTTGGAGCATCCTTGTACACGGTCTCTTTTAGCAGACCCCATGAAAAGAAATCCAGTGGATTTAAATCAGGCGAACGTGCTGGCCACGAAACAGTTCCGCCTCGTCCAATCCATCGGTTTGGAAATCGAGAATCCAACGTTTCTCTTGCTACTCGTGCATAACGAGCAGGACAACCGTCATGTTGGTACCACATATCATAGCGATTTTGTAAAGGGACATCTTCTAACAAAATTGGCACATCTTCTTGCAAAAATTGAGCGTATTTCTGTCCCGTCGTCGTTCCGTTAACGAAATATGGGCCAATTACTTTGTCGTTCAAAATACCACACCACACGTTTACGCTCCATTGTCTTTGATGATCAATTTCTCGCATCCAGTGCGGATTATCCACTGACCAATAATGGGCGTTCCGTAGATTAATTGAGCCACGATCAGCGAATGTTGCTTCGTCCGTAAACAAGACATTAGAAAAAAATGAATGATTTTGAAACAATCCTCATTCACAAAAGTTAATTCTATTTTGAAAATCATTCCCGTGCAATTCTTGATGGAGCGATATGTGGAACGGATGAAATTTATGTCGGGCCAGAATTCGTATTACGCTACCTTGACTCATGCCTGCTTCTCGGGCAATTTTTCTCGTACTCACGCGAGGATTGACAGCCATAGCTGCTAAAATATTAATTTCATTGTCTTCGTTAGTCGTGGGATTCTTCCGTTTGTGCTGTCTTGCATGTACACTTCCAGTACTTCGGAACAACCTGTACGTATCAATGAAAGTCTGTCTAGAAGGAGTGTTTCGTTCGGGGTACCTATCTTCGTAAAGTAATCGGGCCTGCACCGCATTTTGTCTACATTCACAGTAAATCGTGATCGTATCACACTTTTCAGTCATCGAATAAGACACAGCGGAATCGCGTTTGGAATCATACCGATAGTAAATAAGAATGCTGAATAACAATAACATTGAAGGACCTTGGTATGTTTACTTTAACTACGACCATAGTATGTTTACTATTTACTACTAGTCTCAACCGTGATAAACGTATTCTACTTTCATATTCTAAATCTTATACGTTTTCTCTGTCTGTGACATTGAATGACCTTGGAATAATTATAGTCACCGAATTCCTAATGAAAGGAACTATCGTTGTAGGTGTTTAAAAAAAGGGTGGTTCCATTTTAAAAAAGTCAAGGTGACCTTGATAACTCTAAAAAAATGACATAAAATCCAAATTTTTTTTGGCTTCATGTCAGCCCCATTGTACCATTCAACTTTGTCCTTACCATATTTTACGTATCTTTAGTAACAACAAAGATATTTGAGGTGCAAACGTTAGGTGACTCACCCTTGTATATTTACTTTGCCCTTCCGTGAAATTATTAAAGACCACAAATTATTGCAGTCGTGAAGAAAATCATATGGTAAAGGACACGTACTGAAAATTAATGCAGTATAAATAACCGGACACGAGACAAAGACACAATAAGTGATGAAGAACATAAGCTGTTGTTATTGCCAAGCCGTCGGTGATCTATATACTAGAGAATAGGGTGGAGGCTGACCCTCTTTACGTCGCCTCTTACGTCCGGTGTCCGGTGCCGGGCACCACTTGCAACCCCACGCTATGGCTCTGTAAAAAGGAAAGCCAATGTAGATGTTGAGTAATTGAAGAACAGAAATGATTCGGCCAAGTAATACGGTCGCAATAGCGGCAACGGTTATTGTGTTATCAAGGGTGGTTCCGTGAAAGAGGCCGAGTGGCTGTTCAAATGCGTGTAGCTGCTCTCGTTACAATCTGAAGAAGAAAGACCACTGCGCCATGTGAAACCTTTAATTTTTTAATGAACATCCCGTCCTCAATTACAACCCTCGAATTCCGAGTCAAGTGTTCCAAAAATTCTTCCCTATACAATTATTATTACTAGACTGCGGATTATATGCGTTTATGATGAAAATGAGTAGGTGTAATTTAAAGCAGCAAGAACATTAGAAGAAATTAAAGGTGTATATCATTATATTATTTTTAATTATCTATTAAATTTATTAAAAAAGAAATTCACACAATTTTTATTTCACCTCAGTTTCTTGCGATTCAGATGGAAAGTTTTTATTTTGCATAAAGATCCGCAGTCTAATTATTACCATTATATTGGAATTGCCCAAGTTATATTCTAAAATGAGACTATCATTTTCTGTAACTGTTTCCCAACGTTCTACAAGCTGACGGATTTCATATTTGTAAAAATTGCACGGATACCATGATGTTTTTGAAAATCAGGCACGAACTTTTGCAATGATCAAACAGTGTCTCACAAACGGTTTCAAATGATTGAAAATGTAGGATGCGAAGACGAACACCAAGAATAATTCCGCTCAATCTGTCAATGTAATACGCGACAGTGTAAATATGTTTTTCAAAACTTGGTGTGCTACAATTGAACGGTGCCCCAAACAAAAATGATTTACCCGATTTCTGTGGGTAACCGCTAATTTCCGATCCGAGTCAGGCATTATCTACGAAATTGATTTTCCAGCCAGCGGTTTGGTACGGATCGGCGCTAGGATATTTCGCGAATTTCAATGTGGGGATTAACGAGAACTTTCAGAACAGCAGGGGAGAAAAAATCGCGAGACTGAATAGTGTTTGGAGAGCGGTGTGCGAAGGTTTCAATAGTGTTTTCGGAGTTTTCTGTGAAACAATCGCAGGACCGTGCCGTGACAACGGGGAAAAATTTCAAATGCTCTTCGCGTCTCCATGACAGATATAGTTCGTGACGTTTAAATGGTTCTCACGCCCGTGATACTAGTTCGCGCCTGTTCGACTACTGATTCGCCGTCGCTATTCATACGCGGCTCGGAATATTGAAAGCCGGCGTTGGGATCTACCTGGACCGAGCCATCCATCGACTCACAAAACGGTCTACTGATGGCCCGGTATCAATCCGTCCGTTCGCGTTCAGCACACGGTCGTCCAGAGCAGAGACCAGCCCGCCAGTCCCGGTACCATTCGTTCACAGATGATAGACAATCGCTGGCCGTCTCGTTATTATGCCGTGCACGGTATGATTTCCAATATGTCGCGACCAGCGGACGTCATACCGGTGCTATTAAGCTGCCACGTTCGGGCGTCGACGTCCAAATGACTGGGCCAGGCTAAGAGAAGAGTGCTCGTTCGATTTGTCTCGTTAATGGCCAATACGCAACACATTTCCGATTACCCCGACCTCGTTCCGGACAGCCCCTGACGAAATTTCGTGTAGCAATGCGCAGGCTCGATTTCGCGCAGGTAAACAGAACGACGCATCGTGCAACTAGGGCTAACGATAACAGCGTTACCATAATCGAACATTAAGCCTGCGAAATAACAATCTCTCCGCCTCCTCGTTCCTCCACGGGGCTTTCGCGAAAATCTCCTGGACTTATTTGGGGACTCAAACTCAGGGGGGTAGGGGAGCATGGTTAACGATGGGGTAATAGCCGACGGGGGTTACCCGCCTTCCGAACAAGTCTGATTTCTAATGCGAGTTCGTGCATCGTGAAATCTGCTCGATATGGTGGGGGACCCGTGTCAGAGCACCAGCCGGAAGCGATGGAGGGATCTGCAAGGGCGAACCGGTCGGGTGGAAGCAGAGCCAGGGTGGAGTACAAGAAATAGATTGTCACGCGCTGCTAGCATGACCCCGGCAAAGTGGTAATACCGATGTGAGTGGTAATACTTAATAGCAGCCCGGAGCGGTGTCGGGGGCAACTCCTACTTAAGTGAATTAACCCGGAGTTAATCCGAAGTTAAGTAAACCCCCAAGTAGACCTCGAGTGTCTTCCGTTCTTCGTTTCCCGGGCGAACCGTCGCGTCGCGTCGGCCTGGCCCGACTTGCCGCGAGTGTGCGGCTTCTGGAACATCTGCGCGAGGATCGTTAACGATTAGAATCTTCGGAATTACCGCCCGTTCCGTTAATCAGCCGCAGCTAACTTCGGGCTCTTTCTGTTTTAGTTTGCTGCTCTTAATCTACGCGGAAATTGAGACCCCCACCGAACAGTGGCAAGGTTCGCGCACCCGGTTCGTTAGGCGAAGACCTATTCCCTCGATTTATTTACTGTCTCGCCTCGAACCATCACATTTTTTATCTGCTCGTTGCTCATTAATATTAAGGATCAAGCGTCGAGGCGGCCGGCCGACTCGTTACTCTCGCCATGTTTTGTTTTTTCGTTGGCCAGGGACGCGTATTAATCATCGTGACCGCGCGTCTCTCGCATCATATTCCCGCCCGCTCGAGATTTTTCCCTTTTCTCGCGCGTTATACCGAAGACGTCGATATTTTCTGTTCCTGGTACTCTTCCCATGATCCCCATATTTTTCATAATTTAATCATTCGCAGATGGAACGTTTCCAAGACGAACAACGAAAGTGGTGTCTTGTTGTCGATGGTTCCGCTACGTCGATGTGGTTGCAGATCATGCAGGTTTCGTTGACAACGAACCAAGTCGTAAAGAACGGCTCGCCTGTCACGAAACCCAGACGTCTGCGTCCATAATTCTTCCCCTCGGTGGTCTGCTCTGCTGTTCTCCGATCTGTCTCGAATGAGTCGACGGTGTCCACTGGCCAGTCGAAAGAAACGCCGCTCGAATTCCCGCCGCGCCAGTGATTACATGCGTCGGCACGGACCCGACAGTTGCGTAATTGTTATCAACTTCATTTACATCGCATTAATGCCAGGCGAAATTGCGGCACTCGCTCGCTATCATCCCGGTCGTTAAATTCGGCTTCCGTTTAGTCGGTGTGCACGGTATTACGCCGAACGCCCAACAAAATTATAATCAGACACAGTCGCGTTCCAATATTCTGTTGCCTATTAACTATCGCAAATAGTTAATAAGCACGTCTCGTGTACCATTATTGTATAGTTTAGCAGTATATGTATAGCTTAGGGACAAAAGTTTTTGTCCACGAATAATATAATTCTATTAATAAATAGACACGTGTATCAGTTGTTTACTCGATTCGATTTCCAGTTAAAAATAATTTATCATTGAATTGCCCGTATGCAATTTCTTTTAATGAATTTTTATTATATTTACCCTGCTCGTTGCGGTAGAGAGTTTGATACGCAATTTATTTATTTTTATAAACTCTTTTTGAAGTTCAATTTTTTATTTTTCAAATGGGATAGTCGATATTCGGAAACGACCGCATGAAACATGATCGAGGTTTTACGTTGGATTTACGCTGTGCCAAACTTTCTGTTTTACAGAATTCAAACAAATTTTATTGGACTATACTTTTATTTAACTATACTGTTACTAAAAAAACTGTGTATTTTACAAGTTCTACGTTGTCACTCATTACCGACCGATTATTTAGGTATAAACAATACGTGTAGCGTTACCAATACACCGTTTCCCAACAACCATTTCCTTAGTTCTCTCCCACGCCTCGTACAGAAATTAGTTGATTGTAGACACAGTAATTAATTACTTCGATGCGATGACAAAATTTTATCAGCCAATTAATACATACAGCAATTGTAAACAACACGATATTACGGTACAATTAGACACGAATATTGTTAATATTAAACCTACCACCCCCGGTTAAACGGTCGATTTCAGATTTGTTATTTTACAATTATTGAAGTATTTAATATACTTTCATGAGAATGGATGCAATACATTATTCCACTGTATAATATAATAAAAATCGAAGAAAATCTATCTTAATGGATTTGGAAAATGGGTTCTGGGTTTATGTTCAACATCATAATGCACTATATCAAGTTCTCCCTCTTGTGTGCACAGGGTGGCAACTCGTAATCCGGAAATATATTTCAAGTACAGTAAGACCTCGATTATCTAAACCTCCGATATCTGAAGTCTCCATTATCCCAACAAGCTTCAAATTTAAATAGCATTAATCTCGGAAATGGGACAACGAACGGCAAGAGATAATTACGCGAAAACCGAGAGAAAACAAAGTGGCGGTACAGAGGAGCGACGACCTTAATGAAATTATGGTGTTACTTGCCTGAAAGACACTATATTCAGAGGTGTTCCACAGAGGGGCGGTCAGGGTGGAATCGGCGGCGCGACGAATCGCGTCGATCGCGTGGCATGCAATGTGTGCGTATGGTCTCGAGCACTGACGCAGAATCAGGCATACGGGGCTTCAGTGTGTCTGCGGGTGTGTAGGCGTGGATGCGCTTCGATGCAGCTGTGCTCTTTCACTGTGGAAAAGTTGCTCGCAAAGCACAGGCAAGAGAGCTTTGTGAAAAGCGCAATTGACAGGCCTTCCTATTAGTAGACGAGAAAATATCGGGAGAAAAAAAGAGCGAGACGAGGTGGAAAGGAGGGACCATAGAGAGATGGCAGACTGGTTGGGACAAGGTGGTACACTTGTAAGGGGAGGGAGAGGGTGAGATTGACCGAGCGTGAGCGGGAGAGAGAGGGTTGACAGAGAGTGAGAGAGAGAGAGAGAGAGGGGAGGGGGATAGATAGAGTGGGAGAGAGTGATGGGAAGTGGATAAAAAAAAGGCAAAGAACGAAGAAAAGGGACGCGAGGCAAAGTACTAGCCCGTGCAATCCGCCTCGTTCTTTTTTACATTAAGCTGCTAAATTTCCGTGTGCCAGCTATACTGAATATTCGCCCGGAAAGCCGTCCGATCGAATCGCGTCCTTTGATGTTCCCGGGCCTTTTTGTTGAACGAGCTGAAAACGCGAATCAATTTTCCGCCGATTCGCGGCTGGACGTAGCAGTTGCACGCTCGTCGCGTCGGTTACCATCCTTTTCGTTCCGAGATTTTTCGGTGTTCACCACGGTGCGCAATTTATGGCACTTATAACGGACAGTGTGCGCAACGACGCCGCGCCCCGCCGCACAGACAAGCTTCCGTGTCGAAGTCATAAAAATCCGATGGATTTCCCACCGTGCGAATGCAGACGTTTCTCTGACCTTTACGCGCGACGATTCGTCCATCAAAACTCCATTGCGATATTCTACTTGTGCTTTCCCCTTTTTATTAACAGCTAAAACAGAGGATACTTTGACGCAGTGATTCCGCGTAATTTTCTTAAACCCTTGCGATATCACTTTCCTCGCGGCTAGAAAAGGTGAAACGTTTTGTCTTTGACAATCTCCTGAGAGGAAAAGGAAAATTATTTTATTCTATGATTATGAAGGACTTTCATTAAGATGTGTCACTTTAAATTTAGCGCTATTTTTTATTTATGAAGATTAGACTTGTCACTTTCGACACGTGGTTAATAAAATTGTAAAAACAACAGCGTATTTTATTAATATAAAGTAAGACTTCTTAATGGAAGATCCTGTATTTACTGGATTGAAAGAGTAATGACTCATTACTAACGAGTATCGTATGCTTCAACTTTAAAATTTTAATCTCATTAAATAGATCAGTTTGATTTTGTCGAGTTTTCGAGGTTGGCTGTCGACGTGTTACTCGTGGTACGCATTCGTTTTTATCAGAACAAGCTCATAAAATGTATGATTGAACGATTGATCTAACTGACGTTTTGTTTGCCGTATGTCCCACATGTTCCTAATTTTCCGCATGTGCGTCCATTGTTCCGTCGAGTGGTAGGTACAGCGCGGAGATTGGAGGCGGAAATCAACGTGTAAATCGTGTACCAAAGTTTGACCTTTGCCGTTGTTTGCCCTGAAGGTATCATGCTGCGAAACAATGCGATGGCGTCCTATAATTATGTTAAGTACGTCGCCGGAATAGAGGAACTGTATACTACATCGACCAAACTATCATACCACCATTGGTTTACACAGGTTCCCTCTTGTAGACAGCGAAGAGGGAGCGTATATTACCAGGCAGTCTATAATCTAACACTATTGCGTAGTATCGCGACCAACTATCCCTGTGTGCGATCATGAAGTAACTAACCGCATCCCTGTTGCTGGCGCGCACGCGAGTAAGTCTGCTACTGCGCTCGTAGTTAGCGGACACACTTCCGTCGAACATTATATTCAATGATCCACGAAGAATTTAATAGGACGATCAAATGTTGAGAAAATAAACCTGGTTTATACATTTTTTTCGATTTTCCAAATTTTCCGTCGATTTTTTCCATCATGCTTGGTGCTTGTTTTGCTTAGTTTTACTCTGAAATGGAAGGTAATTTAATACTTCCTTTCTTTTTTGTTTAATCAAAATGCCGTAGCATAATAGAAATTCATCGAAAACATTGTTAACCGCCGAATCAAATATCTCAACTAACATTGCAAAAATTTATCTCCATTTTAGACTTTACATAAAATGACTACATATAATTATATCAAGATTATCACCATCTTAAATTACTTAAATTGCGTGGCTTAAATTTAAGTTACGTAAATTCTGAAATAAATGTATTTTTTTAAAAATTGGATCAGTTAACTGCATGTTGTAAAAATTCAATTTTAGCGAAAAGTCGATAGCTGCAGTATTTTTTCTCGTTACAAGTGCAGGCCGACCTTTCACGAGCCACGTATTTGTCTCGCGGAGAACGGAGAGCGTAATCCGAATCGAACACAACACGAAATTTCGCTGGGTTATTGTGTACCATGGATCACGGTGTTTCATTCCGATTCTCATCGCATCGAATTAAGGACTGGGCCGACCTGGTCGCCGGGACACGCGATCACGAACACGTAAATAAATATTCAATAAGCCTGGTCACGCCGCACTGTTCCTCTTTCATTTCTCTCTTCTAAATTGAGAATGATTTTTGAAAAGCGACGAGACAATTGAATTGGTTCGCACAGATTTCAATCTGTAGTCCCGTTGCCCGGAAAAACGATTCAATATTCGCGCAGCAGACGGACGCCGCTTAATTTTATAATAATATGCTGTTTCTCGCCTTCGAATTCTCAAATTGACGCTCAGCCACACCACGTTATTCTTTAGTCCTGTTCTCGTAAGTGGTTCCTCGATGGCAACCTTTTAATTTGTTAACTACTATTTAAGCTGATGGCACCAGTAATTGACCTTGTATCAGTAGTTGACCATTTTCCAAGGAAACGTTAGAAATAATGTTTCTGGACGTACTAATCTTTCGATAAAGGTGCGACAGATAAATATAATTTCTCATATTAATTGTGCCCATCATTATGAAAATTCATCAGTATGAATTGAGTGCAATTTTTTTACGATATTATCATATATGAACCAATAGATGGTGCATGTTATTTCAACATTGTATGGAATTCATTTAGCGTTCATATCCTTTTCCTTTAAATATATCGAAACAAGAAATATATGACAGACCACTTTCATAAGAAACATTCACCTACTCTGTTCCTAAATTAGATTTTATATGGTATTGATTTCCTTTCATTTGTATTTGCCCTTTTGTTTGTGATTTTTACACATCAACTTTTGACACAATTATTGAATTTTCAAAACTGTCTATAAAATTTGAATAATACGATTATTTTGATAAAGTTAGCTTTGCTACACAATGTAAGAAGTTGAAACAGCATTTTCACGCATAAACCCTTTATTTAATAAGGGATAATAGGCATTTACTATTATTCAAGCAGGTTGACTGTGTAGTAGGAGGCTTTTGCCTATACGTGTAACTCCACACAATCAAATTTTGTAGAAACTCTAATAGCTTGTATCTCAATAATAATTTGTTTGCGACCTATGGTTTCTTTCAAACTTTTTCTCTTCTTGATAAGTGGAAGGTGTTGATGGAAAAACAAACTTCAACAATCATTTTCTTTGGGATAAACAATCTTGCGGCAAGTTTCTTTTACAAATGTCCACCGATCCAGAGGTGTACATACATTCATCTCTATGACGAACGATCATTTACTTTTTTATAAATCCTGTACAACTGGTAAAGTTTCATGAAGTACATTAATATTCCTCTGTAAATGGTAGTGTCCCCATAGAAATTTGGTGGGTCGTAGCTGCTAGAGACACAGGTGAAATCGGTATTTACCTGGGAACGTTTGCACTGGCGTTAGGACGTGTTGCCGTGTAGTTATCATCACTTGAGTTTATGGATGTACCTGGAAATATGGGTGGCGATGTCAGCGGCTGCTGGTGGAGAAGGGGATCGCGAGAGGAAGCTGTGATGGCTGACGTATCTGTATTACGTATTGACGGCGGACAAGCACGTATATCAAATAATTAGATTTCGGCCTGAAACGTCAATAACCATGTCAAACCATTACCCGTGCGAGACCCTGCCGGCCGGTTCGTTACTGGTTGGTCGGTGGACCGACTGGTCGACGGGAATCTGGAAACCTGCAAGTTGCTCGCTCGGTTGCCCACCCCCGACCATTCACCCGGCTGACTACTCGTGAATTTAACCATGTTACCAATAACTCATTTAACACAATTACGGGCCGGACTGTTGCTTAAAATCAGAGAAATAAAATTATAACCATAGGTGTGGCCGCACGGAAAGTTTTACAGCTGCACCCCGGTCGGATCTCTCTCTTTCTCTCTTTCTCTCTCTCTCTCTCTATCTATCTATGTATCTATCTATCTATCTATCTATCTGGCACTAGAAATTGCGAGCTCGAAATGTTCGACTGTCTTGATCGAAACCCGCTCGAACCTAACCGGGTAGTTCTTTGAAATTAATTTTACTGCGCCAATACGGGGATCGGATCTACCAGTGCTCGCCCCGTTGGTCCGAGATTAAAGGGGATGAACGAGATCGTTACAGACCTCGAGGAATTGAAAGGAACTTCGGAGCGTCTAAAATGTCCTGGACATTGAGTTTTAGGATTTAAAGTCCCGAGGCTGGAAAGTTAATTTTCTGGTGACTTATTGAAAAGGATTTCTATGTGTCTTTAGAGCTTACCGCATTCATTGAAGATTCATCGGACTGTGTGTCACGAGCTAACTTTTACGGAAATATTGCTGCGATATTTGTCTCTATTTATGTGTAGCCATTATTAATTGTAAACCTTTATTTTTGATTTTGTGTAATATGAATATTTTTGGAAAATTACTAGCCTTAAGACTCTTGGTTAAAACCGCTGTTATTGTTGCGCCATCCCACTAGTCACGATTGCGTCAACATCAAACGAATAAATACGAAATTATAGTTGTTTGGCATGTCCCTCGAAATTGCCTTACACGGTGAAGGAGATGGGCTCGAGCGAGAAGCGTAGATTAGAGTGGCGTGGTCTCGCTACAGATAAAAGGGGAACGGAACGGTAGAGGGCCCGTAGATAGCGGGACTGTGGGTTTGTTTAAAGCGCGAAGGAAACGTCGACGATGTCAAACGTCGCGGCGCCGGAGAAACAATGGGTGACGTTGCGCCTTCCGCTCGAGATACGATTCGTCGTAGTCGTCGCGTCGGTCGGCTATACGCGCCTCGCGGTTAGGCAATCGGGCGCAATTGTGCAGGCGAACAGTCGCGCGGCTATCGCTGCTTTGCCATCTGACAGCCTTCCCTTTGCCTCCTCTCTTCGTTCTAACGTCATTGTTCAACCGGTACCTCGTGCACGAGAGAACAAACTTACGCGTTCTCGACCAGGGAACTTCCTCGAGTAGCCCTTATATCGTATAGGTACGCGCTACGTTTCCATAGTCTGCCTCTTCTCGGGAAATTAAAACGTTTACCAGCGCGTCGATCATTCTCTGACACGATCAGAATAGGAACCTTTCCCCCCTCTTCGCTGTAGATACCAGACGAAATGATAACAAAGGCCGTTTAATAATTCAAACAGTTTGATTTTCAAGTTTCGAGGATCCTCTCGGGAGAGACGCCGCTTTCGGAAATACACGAGGTTTTGGGGACCTCTAGTAACAGTATCTTAGGGCTGAACTTTTACTTAGGGGACCAAAAAATTCCAAATTTCTCAATGTAATATTATACAATTTCACGAAAGAATGATAAAACTTTGAACTCTAGTGCGCGGAATCCAAGTTTCATTGTAAGGAGTTCACTCGTTTAAAAGTTAACAACGAGTAAAGTTGTTCGATGTCAAGCGCGTTTCAGAGGTTAGAACGCTGCCAAATTGGTTTCCAGCAGGAGTGTGCGTGAACCTAAAATATTGGGTCAGATTGGGAATACGAAATTTTTTCGGGATCGGGATTCTCGAATATATCGGAATCCCCGAAAAAGTAGGAATTCTCGAATTTATTGGAATTCTCGAAAGAGTCGGGATTCTCAAAATAATAGGGATATTATATATTTAATATGTTGTCCATCACGAATTCTTTTCAAGAGTGTCGCATGTCATATTCTCGAAATTTTTGGGAACCCGATCCGACTCGATTCGATCACTTCCGGACTCGGCCCGACCATCGGGTTCTCGCACACCCCTAGTTTCCAGGCATAGAAACGGGTATGATGCGATATATGCCGTGGATTCCTAGCACTAGAATTTAAAGTTTTACAATTTTCTCGACGAATTGTATAATATTACTTTCAGAAAAAGTGAAAATTTTTGGTCCCCTGAGTACAAATTCGACCGTGTTTTAGAGACAGGTAGATAGTAGCACTGGATGCAGTACATAAACCTAACAAATAATCTCTTTTTTCTCGCTTCCTGATTCATTGCTTAGTAGCACTAAAACTATGAATGTCAAGCTCGGTATGTTTAGAAACCAACGTAGAAAGAGCGTTTGGAAATAGTTTATTGACGGCAGTGGAACACGATGCTGCCTGTGATAGTCGTCTGACACAAAAAGAGCAACGCATTTATTAATTCACGTGCGCGTGGATATTACACGAACCTGAATGCATGCAAAATATTGAAAAGAAAAAAGTGACGTCGTTTCAAAAGACTCTTTTCATTTTTTGGTAAACACGAGTGTTTTCCGTGTTGAAATTCGAATTTTGCAAAAAATAATTTCATTCCAGTTCGTATCTAACCAACCGGAGCTTAAAGCCATTCTAAATGTTTTTTGTCTCTGTAATGTAGAGGGCATGTAATACGAATTAATAGTTCGGACAAGAGTTCCTCTCGCGGAGGGACGAGAATAAAGGTGAAAATATTGGGAAGTCCAGTTAGACACACATAATTGAAACTCGTGTGCAGAGACTACATCGCGCGGCGAAATATTAAAGCGGCGGCCCCGGAAAAAGAACAGCGGCGCGGAGCTCGCGTTTAAAGTGGAATGCAAACGAAACGTATCTTCCTATCCACAAAGGATTTCATTTTCTCGCGTTCGCCGCTCTTTGTCCTTGTCCCGCCGCTGCACAGCGTGCCATTATTTACGTCATCCTTCGTCGGGAACGTTTTAATAAGTGGCCTAGTACGCCGAATATCGCGACTTTCGCAATTCGAGAAATTGCGCGGACGACGGTGACACGATACGAGAAACGCGGGCCGGCGAGCACGCGAACAACACACGTGCGCGTGCGGCTCGGGCCGAAAAATTTCACCAATTATGAAAGTTCGCAAGCTTTGTTCCCAGGGCAGAGAGTTTCTCTTTTTCGCTAAATTGGCCGCCGGTAACGTTTATATTCAAATTCCTCGCGTAACTTTCCACGCTGATTTCCGTTATGTTGCGGGAACCGTTGCGCTGGCAGAAAAGTTCTGATCGATCGGGTCGCGGACGGCCCGGCCTGGCTCGACCCGATCCGACCCCCAGAGCAGAGAAGAAAAGAACGAATCGCGCGTTCAACAAATGCACCGCGTTAACCTTCCGTATCGAACGATCAGCTAACAGTTTCTACTTTCTCGATTGTCTCGGCATCCATCTTCTCGATACATTCTCCGACCCTCTCAGCCCTCGGTTTCCTCGTTGTCGGTTCCACGGTCTTCCGTCGGGCGAACAAAAGATCTCCTAAGAGTTTCTTATTTAATTAAACTTCGCGAAACAGCTGCTAACGAATATAGATATCCTGATGCATTTTGTCAGAGAAGATACGACCCGCCTCACACCTGCTCATGAGATTGCACTTCTTCGACAGTAGCCGAGGCCTGTGATTAAACCGATCCACAGTAGCGCGAACCAATTCCAAGCCGGCCCACAGTCGGCCGTTCCTATGAAACAGGTGGAATTAATTCTACAATTTTCATGTCGTGAAATAGATCAAAACTAGGTCTTTTCGAGATATGATCTCATTTATTTAATAAATAATAGATGAGTTCATCTATCTTGAAGTAGTATCCTATCAGTCAGTTTTCTTCGCGTCTGTAGTGTCGATGCTACGTTCTGTTCCTAATCAAATATTTTCGTGCCAATAAAAAATGGATTTTTTGTTGGTTTATTTGAAATAGTATAATCGATAGAACAAAAATGAATTTGTTTAATACATTTGAATAATACTTCGTAAGTTACTTTTGTTTTATATTCACTTTATCACTTGCTTTTATCGTGTCACGACGTCGTTCCTTGAGTATGAAAATAAATGATAGTTCATTCATTTAAAACCAGATTCAGTTTATTTATCCCATATTTCCAATATTTTTATACTAAAGGCATTTATCTCTGTTAATCTGTTTCTACTGAATATAATAACTTTTATATTTTTACCACCAACTAAAGTCATAATTACACTATTGCGTACCTCTAAAACCGATCTGTTTGTAACTAATAATGTATAACTGACAGAGACATCAATTTTGTCGAGCATTCTGCGATTCTGTGCCGGCCGTCGACAGCATTTTCGCAAGTGGTACAGGTCGGCTCGCGATCCAGCTGTTTTGGTTCTCGTTTTCGGCCTTTCGTTGATTAATCTGACTTTATTATTCCCGCGATATGCATATCAAACAGGGCTCGAATTTATGGGCGTGCTCCAAGTGACACGAAGCAATTTATATCGGATTTCGATTACCCAGTATCCGTGCAAAAAGTGTAGAATTTGAAATGAAACAGAATCGCGAAAGGAGAAATGTACATTGTGATTGGTACTCGTTTTATTGAATGTTAAATCATCGTGTAATTGCGAGATGAACTTCCGATTCATTCTCTATAGCAAACAGAGTTTACGTCAATGTCGATAACGAAGAATTAACAACTAATGAACGTTATGGTTTGTTCTTGAAATAAAATCGTTCTCCCGCACGTATGTTTGATTTCCAAGGGATACGTCGAATGTGGATATAACTTTTATGTGTGCATGATATGTAAATGTATGTCTTATCGACGAAGAGTAAAGAGGATTTGTTTAAAGAAGGATGGTCTACGTTGGTCTTTAAATATGTGGTGCAGGTTCTGCGGTAATCTATGATATCACTTAACGTCGTTGAACACGAGTTAACTCGTCTTTCTTGGGTATACAGAAGTTTCAGTTTGTCTTTCAAGTGATTGGCTGCCTGTCGCATGTCAAGGAGCCAGCCGAGAGCGTAAGATGCGATCATGTTTCACCGAGTACTCGCGAATACGAACCTGAATTGACTTAATCGGTTCCTTGACATCCATACATCAGTCGCTTTCGGAAAACCGGAATACATATCGGATTAATAGCAATCTACGATGATACATGTTGGGTTGATGTTTAGCAAATCAACTTGGTTTAGTTTGCCAAATCAGTTTTGCACATTAGTGGGGTAATCGTTGGTAATATGTAGACTACTGATCAAAAATTTGTCAATGTTTGCCAGGCGTAGTGAATTTATTGTTCGTTGTCAAACATTAATCAATGATCTCAGAATCGTATTCCAAACAGAGATTACGAAGTACCGATGAAACGGTTCCAGAATCGTATTCGAAATAAAGATTGCGAAATAATAAATTTGATACTTTGTTTCGGGAGCCAGACTGTGGGGCCTAACCTAAACAGTCTGGAGATACGAGAGGGCTCTAGTTTCTTTTCGGGATACCAACGGTTTTCCTTCTTTCTGGATCAATCGGAGCTAAGAATTCGTAGACTAAAGAGCTTCCTCTCTTTATCGATTTCCAATGTAGTAGTATTATTTTGGAGGATATAGGAATGTTAGCCTTCTCTCTGTGTACTACTATTATTATGTGAACCGTTTACATGAGGGGTAATTGGACTCCATACATTGTTTCAACAAAATGAAAGAACAAATTTGTCTGCATAAGTATTTGTTAAATTTTATTGATTTTTAAAAGATAAGTATGCAATACTTAAAAAATGTTAAACGTATCATAGATAGCATTCCCAGAAAATTTTTGGAAATTCTCCATTCAACTTTTTATTTCTGTTTTTGTCAGCCTGGGGTGCATTTGCACCCCATACACAGAGAGAAGGTTAAATATTGTGCAGCTTTTTTTAAATTACGTTATTAGGGGTAGATTCGAAAGCACGAGCATCATGGAGTTATCAGAGATTGCGTTACAACATCACCGGCTATCTTTTCGACATCCACGGTTTCCCCACTTTTTCTGGAAGGAGGGAATCAGCAGCAAAGCAATTTCTTATTCACATTTCGGTCGCAGGGTGCAGATTCGAGGGTTTTCAGGAGCGCGCGTAATAATACGAAATTTTCGATTTCCCGAATATGTCGCGCCATTCCATCATCGTAAATCGGATCTGCCCTTTGAAAAGGGAAGTGTTCGGTGGAGGGAGAAGAAGAAGAAGGAAAATGAAAAATGAGCGGCAAAAGATATGATAAAAGGTGAGGGAAGAACTTGAAATCCGAACGGAAAGAAGGAGAGGGCTCGGAAGGGATAAAAAGAGAAACGAGAGGACGGAGGTGCATGAATTCTGAATAAATTTGCAAACTCTCGAAACCGCAGTATGCAAATGGATCGCCGAGTAATTTCGGACGTTATGATTTCGAAAGGCGTGGCTGCAAATATTCTTCGCTTCGTTTGCGTATTCCTTTTATAGCCGCCGCCAACGTTTCTCAGCTTTGTACTTTGTTAGTGCGCCACACGGTATGACAAAACGACCTGATCACATATCGATTTTCATAATATTTCACTTGGGAGGCCACTGTAAGAGAGAATCGTAATGCGACCAACTCTATTTCTTAAACGATTTGCTTTCGTTTTCCGGTAACTTGAAGTCAGAATATCGCAATTGTTACCAAGAGCTCTTAATTGTGGTTCCATAATTTTAATTCGTGATTCTGAGAAACCTTACTTTCGAAAATATTGCTTCTTTTTTTATTTCATGTTTAAGGTCACATGCACCTACCGAGGTTATCAATGACTCCTGTGAGTGTATCGATGGCTTGGAACGTGTTTATATCACGTGGTAAAACCCGATATCTTTCAGAAAGCTTAAAGTATCCGTTTTGTACCGATCAAACATAATATTTAAATTTCATTAACGAGTAAAAGAGGGCGTTCTCTACTAATAAAACATTACTGAAACAACCGGCGATCTTATTAACGTCATTGATTTTTATAATAAATAAGTTTCATACAGTCGAATAATTTAATATATACCTGGCTGTTACGTTCATTAATAGTTAAATTCGTCATTCGTGCATATTTAATTTTTGGAGGCTGAGCTCTCATTCACAAAATAACCGGCGTTACGTGCATTAACAAATTAATGTTACGGTGCTAGTTAATGTGAAATGATATTTAAGATTTAGAGACATTCGTCTGATATCGAGTAGAAAAAAATTATTACGAGATAATTGGATTAATATAAGCTAACGAAGGTTTTATTTTCTGTGAATCCCCAATAAATTTTCCTGCCAGCGTGTTGTGTTGCGTAATATTCCGAGTCCTGGTATTAGTATTTATTTTCTCTATTTCCACCGAATAACTGTCCAATCTTTGTAATTACATTTCATTTAGTCACATAATTTATGATAATACGATTTCGTGTAAACATCCGCAGATTATTAGCGACAATTACCTTCGTAAATGATTTATGGAAGTTGAGAAAGAAGCGCAGCGTCCAGGGTGCTCGACAAATTTTTCCTCGGCGAGATGGTTACAAAGGTCGATTTTTATTTCCGGTCTCGTCGCGCAGTTTCCAATTAAAGATCGTGTCAAAGTTTCTCATTCCGCGAACACCAATTTCCTCGTATTTCTGCGGCAAAGCGAGATTGGGCAGGAATTCTTTATAAACTAAGTTCTCCATGGCTTTGATTATACGTAGACGCAGAGAAGCGGGATCAGAAGTTGCCACCGCGACTTGGAGGCGTTGAATTTCCCCACTGCCATCGAAATTCTTTCCGATTGACAAGTTTGCCCAACTATATATCGAATCGGAACGGCAATAGGATCCTCGATACCGAGCGCCACGAGAACGAGCAATTTTTTCCGGTGATTAGTTTGCGCCGAGCATCGGGCAACCGTGACGTTATTTACGGACAATTATCAATTCGGCTGCGGCCGGTCCGGCTCGAATCGAACGAATTTCGCCGGTCGTTTTGCCCCGATATACTCGATGTTAATTTTCGTTACTTTCGCGTAAATAGGCGTTAAGTTTAACTGCCCGTGAGAGCGTCCACGACGTGTCCATAAATTCCGCCGCATCGGCCGAACGTTCATGCCTTCGCCGAGCATCGTGATTCCATACACTAGTGCCGCTCTTTTTTCTCTGTTTCCCGTTACACGGGGAGGCAAAGTGGGCGAGAGAAAGGGACAGCTTCCGCTAAGCCTGCTAACTGAAATATCGCCTCGGTAACAAGGACGTATGCTCGATGGAAATAGAGATCGAACCCGGGAAAAGGAATAAAAAAAAGCCGAGGGCCAGAGGTGCAGGGACGCGATAGGCGCGTCTGTATCTATTTGTACGAGTCCTGGGATCCGAGCCGGTGTAGACTCTGCCGTACATAGACCGGTATATACTACTGGATACGGTCGGTACAAGCTCGTATCACGAGCTACGGGCCGGAGAGCTTATCGGGATCAACGGTCGTTTAGTATCATTTTATCCGCGGGCTTAAGCGTTAATTTTTCCGAATAAACTGGGTGAACCGAGCGGAGCCATTGAGTGTGTCGGCCTGGACCGGCGCGACGTGTACCCTGCATTTACCGAATTTACAGTCAACCGATCCGTTTCGGATTTACCCGCGAACTCCAACCCGAATTCGATTGCGGCTTTCTCGATGATCCATTTAGCGCGATCACCGTTCACGATCCACCCTGTTAATTATGGTCACGAATCGGTTACCGAAAACCCCAGTATTTCGCTGAGCACTCCGCTCGCCCTTCCTTTTTTATCGGCTCGAATTCCGCTCGATATTTTCTTTCGTTTATCTGTTGCTGTCCCGTCCGTAAATATTAGGACATTCGTGAAACGTAACGGGAGCCTCGACAATCTCCAAAATTACTCTGTCTTTGGAAACGTTTTTAAATGTGTGTCGATCTCTAAAGAATTTCTATATTACGTACTACAATATTATGATACTTTGAATAAATAAAGTTGAACAAACACAGTAGAAATTGTACAACGAGAGAAATAAACATCCATTGTACGCATACTTATTATCAGTATGTTTTGTCAATTATTTCTCTTATGAACAAAAACATCACTCATTATCCAGTGTTCCAGCTAAGTTTAGTATACCAACAATAGAAACCAATGCTAAAATAATAACAACGTACAAGCAGAGTTGGGCAAAAATTTGTATTTAAATAAAATTTTTGCCCGACTCTGCGTACAAGTACAACCGATGAATTGAAACGAAGTACCAGTGACAAAATAAATTAGTGGACTGCAGATCAACATCGTTTCTTTATGATATTAATAGATGTTTTAACACTCGTACAGTAGAACAGGCATAAATAATTGTTCATGTAACGAGACAAGATTTGTGTTTAATCTATTGTACAATTTTAGATAGATCTCGGTAATTCTTTGTTAAAAATTTCGCTATATTATCGTTGTAAGTCTCTATTTTAAAGGACAACACGAAAGAAAGATTACGTCGTGTACACGTTACGTTGGGAAAGTCGTTAAATATTCGTACGTCCACAGTTTCCAAGAAATCTCGCGTCTTCGAAGGTATCTCAAATTCTCTGTTCCATTCGCGCGCTTATTGTTCCAATAAAAAAAGGTTCAATTTAACGTTTAGAAGAATTTTGTTCAAGTGCCCGGCGCTAAGATTCTTCCATTCCGTATTCAATCTCTTGGCGAGGCATAGGAACCGTTCCTTTGGATATACGACAGGGTAAATTGCTCGCCATTCTCGGGTACTGTGGTCGATTTAAATCGTAATTCGCAAAGCGTAAAGTGAACGATCTTTCTCCTATAAACCGTATTTCTGCTCTCTCGCTCCGATCTTAAGCCGAACCCTCAAAGGATTCCGAGCGAAGCTGCACGGCAAATGATCCCAATTATCAGTTTCAATCCGATAACCTAATCCCGAAGCGATTCAGCGGGCTGGCGCAGGTGGTCTGCGGTTTAATCGCGACTCGTCGCAGCTAGGCCGCCGGCATGGCAGAGGCTGCTGGAAACCGAAAAACAGCGTGCATTGGTCGGGTGCTTAGCGGACGGTCGGACGAGCTTAGTATGCATTGCGTGAAGACCGAGAGAGCGCGTATATCCATTATATTACGGCCTCTGCCCCTCCGCCTCTCTGCCTCTCTCCTCTTTCTCCTGTGTTCCGCCCTTCTGCCTTCCATCCCGCACCTCTATATCCGCTGGAAGAGATTTTCTGGCGGATGGTTCTCCGCTATTATCTGGGTGCTATCCGTTTCTCTCCTCGCTTCATACCCCATGTACCCTCTCCTTTATGTGCACCGGTTATATGGAGAGCTATTTACTTGAATCCGCGCCATCCACGTCGCCGCGCGGCTCACTGGCACCAGACCGCCCAGAGGTGCGCACGTTACCGCCTAGGTACACATATATCTGAGCAGTCTGCGTGCGGATACTGAAGCACCTATGGTCCCCCGTGCGCTTCAACCGCAATCCAATGCGGCGGAGCTCGTTCAAATGCATCCGCGTGCACGTGCGTGGGTGCGTGGGTGCGTGGGTGCGTGAGTGCGTGTGCCCCCGTCCATGCACTTGCCAGACAAGCAAGTATGCGTGAACGCGACCAGATACTATTCTATCACGCGCGATTGCCGCCAAGAGAGCCACCAGCCCCCACCGCGCCGATCCACCAGCCATGTCAACCGCCAGAGTCCTCGAATTTGCACCCCACCGTTCCTGGTGTGACCCGTTAACGCGCTCTACGCCTAAAATCTACGACTATTAATCTGACCCATCTGTTCGCTCTGTCACGGAGTTTGGTAACAGATTTTTAGACCGGATCGTTTTTATTTTCACGTCCGCTCTATTCGGCCTTTTTGTGAGATACGTCTTTGTCGCAGTCATATGTGACACCGGCGCCGCGCATTCAATGCTTCGACGAAACGGCGAGCTATGGCGAAGTATGGACACGCGATTAGCGAAGAACGAAGTTTTTCGTAGAGAATCCGAACATGTCGGATGCTCGATGGTCGGGACAAGTCGGGTTCGCAAATATTTCGGGATTCTCGAATGTATCGGGATCCTCAAGAAGAAAGGAGACACTTCGGAGCAAGATACTTTCGTCGCATTGTGGCTAGAAATAAAATTACATTGAAAAATATTGATATATGAATATGTGACTCCGAAGTTGCATGGCGCAATAGAGGGTTACTTAACCCTTAGCTATTGATAATTATACAGTGTGTCTCAAAATTCCTTCAACATCCGGAAATGGGAGGTTCCTGAGATCGTTTCAAGCGACATTTCCCTTTGTCCGCGGTTTTGTTTAGGAGGTATTAACGAAAAACACGGATCAATCAGAGCGCGGCTACAGCGAATTGATTATGTCTCGGCCAACGGCGACGCTACGCTAAACGGGACCTGTCGTCGAATTGAACTCCGTTCGTTGTAGCCGCGCTCTGATTGATCCGTGTTTTTCGTTAATAACTGCTTAACAAAGCCGCGAACGCCATTTTTGCAAAGGGAAATGTCACTTCAAATGATCTCAGGAACCTCCCATTTCCGGATGTTGAAGGAATTTTCACCCTGTATACAATGGAATTATTTTAGGTCGGAAGAAATGTTTAATTTTCAAGTTAAAATAGCTCCGATTGCAAAGGGTTAAGGTATATTGTGTTATCATTTATTTACAAGTTCAATATTTAGCTTTAAACCATTAATGGTGATCGGAATGTTCCAGCAGGCATTCAGCTCTGGACAGATTCAGGCCCCGGAAAAACGAGATGGCGCCGCGCCGGCGGGACCTCGTCGAATTGCCTTCCGGGATGTAAAATAAAATTTTACAGCGTTTCGAGGCTTCGTCTCTAATTTGATCGTAACCCATTTTCCCACGGGTCGCTATCACGGTCGCCATTACGAGGAAATTTAATTTTTTTTATTTGCCCTCTCTCTCTAACCGGTATTAACTGTTACTGCCGACAATTTCGGCCGGTTTTCGCAAACGATCCTCGTAGACGATGATACCGAAGCGCTTCGCCGCGATCGCGATGGAAAATGGTATTTCGGTGGTTCGTGGGGGATGGGACGAACGTCTGGAGATCGTTTCTGCTAAGTCCAGATATCGTTATCGTCGCCGACTGCTATCGAGACGATCGCGGGAACCTTAATTGCGACAGGCGTTTGTAATCCCGGAATTTGACAGGGACGCAAACGATCTAATTGTCCGAGATTTTCCTTTCTCCCAAGATTATTCTCCTTCATTTCATTTCGGCCAGCGGGTTCGCTGCAACACGAGAACAAAAATTTCGAACACGTTTTCTTTTCATTTTACGTTAATAGAACGGAGTTACTTCTTTCCTCCGGCAACACACCACTCCCAATAGGCGTATCGTTTTCCTCGATTCCTTTCCTCCTCATACGATTTTCTCATTTATTTCGTTTCTCTCGCGATCGGTCGTATGCGTCGAGACTTCAACCTGCACAATCGGTTCAAAATATTAGCGCCGAAACACCAACTTTCTACTAGTTCTTCGGGAGTCTTGGAGAGAACTCTACTTGTAGACTTAGCCAGATAAGAGTGTACCAGAATTCGAATAATCTTTTCTGTGTGCCAGGTTTCTAAATCTTTCGGAACAATTTGCTCGACATATAATTATGAATCTTTTAAATGAAGCTCTGAAAATTTTTGGGTCTTCTCAACACTTGCGCAACCCACCAATTAATCTCTTGAATTCTAGAAAGCGAACAACAATGAACAAAAATCTAATAATCCGACCTTCTATAATCAGTTTCGATATATTCCTCAGAGTCAGTACGCTGCGACGTACTTCTGTCACGAGACACTTTCGGAAGTGCAACTCGGTCTGAACATTTCTAGACTTGTTACGTGCATCGGGTATCCGAAATTTCTGGCCCTCGTAATACAAATGCAGCTCTAGGATTCATATCGATCTTATCTTCCGTTTCGTTTCGTTTCGTATTCGTATTACGGGAGCCGGTTGCTCGGTCTAGCTACCTATTTTTGCGGAGGTAACATTAATGTTCCTGAAAAAATAGTCCCGTCGGTAGTTTCCCACGGAGTGAAATTGATTTAATAAACGCTCACGGAACTGGGTGACGCTCTCAAACGCTGCCTCGTCTCGCCTCGCCCCGCCCCGTCTCGTCTCGTCTCGTCTCGTCTCGTCTCGTTTCGCCCGACTTCATCTCATCCCGCCTCATCTCATCCCGTCTCGTCTCGATTTTCGTGTTTCATGAGCATAACAAATCCGGCAAATCCGATTTCCGTTCGCCGATGGAGTTTCTCGTCGAACACAACGTTATTTCGAACGGAAATTTGCGTCGCATTTAACGTTGATTTCGCGCCTCCAATCCGCGACGCCCGGTTCCGCTTCTTAATTGCGACTGGGAGCACCGCGGAGCTGCTCCAAGTGATGTCAATCAACGCGAAAAAATATGGATATCGGCATGGAATTTCCGTGTTTCATCAATAGTTTTCTAACTTCTCTCTCGTGTTTCACTGTCTATAGTCTATGACGTAGTATACCTTCGTTGGTTGCAGCAGATTTAGGCGGATTTTTAATTGTTAGTTACTAAAAAAGGAAATCGCTAGTTTTTATTCTTCATTTTCGTCTTGGATTGTGATGGAATACCGCCCTTTAAATTTTCTCCTATCCGTAGTCGAATACCCATTCATTTCGGTTTTTCACGCATTCCCGATAACTTGATAAATCAATTTTTCAAACAATAGTTGGTCAGTAATAAACTTGATAAACTTAATAATAATAAAAATAATAAAAATAAACATCTCTTTAATTTTTTAAAATTATATTTTTTTGCATCAATCAATGAACCTTGTCATATTTAAAATATGTATTAGGGGTTTTAGGTCAAAAATGGATTAATATAGAAGTTACTAAATTTCTGTCGACACCCAGAGAAGTTCGAACATTCTGATATTCTTCGAATTGTCGCGGCCCACGCGGACTGGACCGGTCCGAGATGCGCGACAAACTGACCCTGAATTTCCATGGTGGCTTTGGTGACATTATCACAATCCCCTTTCTGAAGAAAGAAACAAATACATAGATGTACAAAGATAGATATGTGTGAGCAGATAAAATCATCTGATATATGTATTTGCGTAGATCGTATCACGGAAAGTTTATTCTCTGTGTACGTAAGTACATTCTGTCGGAGAAATCTACATATTCTGTTATACGTAAAATATTAAAGGAAAGCAAAATGCATAATATTTGTTGTACTATAACACAAACATTCTTAAACATCCTCTAAAGTAATTCTTTAACTGATTCTATTTCATTCTGTTAGATTTTCATTTTCCATTATATCAATCTTATTAATTTTCAATTTTTTATTCGAGTTCATAATGCTATTGTGGAAAATATGACTCGATTATGAGCTCACTATAGTTCCCTATATTATAAAAATGACGCAAGAAAGTGTTTATATGTACTTGAAATTATTTTACATAAAAATAAACTAAACCTTACGATTTATGTTTTTATTAAAGTAACCAAGAATCTGGAGAGTTATGACAGGGTATGTATAAAAGTTCGATATCGAAGGTGTTCCCGCCCAACGTTATTTGAAATCACTTCTCTGAACATCCTCGAGAAATACCTGCTGACGGCTGTGCCTTTAGCCGTTCTCAAGAATCCAGAAGTTTTTTAACCGGGACTAGGAATATACGGAATATTCGGTCGAGTAAGTGGTTACTGTAGTGCTTGTTAGCTGTGTTATTTTTAAACGAAATCTAAAGCAGGTAGTTCGACACTATTTCGCTATCAATCAATATACGATAGGTACAAGTTGATTGACTAAGAAAGAAATAATTTACTGACAAACTCCAAATGAAGTCTGTCAATTCGAATCTGTGCGAATATCAGATATCTTTGTTTAAAAAGTAGGAATCTGGTAGGAACTTGCAACACAAAGTTGTAAAAGTTACGTTTAATTTTACACGTCCCTGGAAGGTCTCCTCCCTTAAACACTTTCTTTATTTTAAGTTGAAAGTATAAAAGGTACTTTAATATTTATGCATTATAGGTTCATAAAAAGAAGCTCGATGTTTGTTTATCATTATTTTCAAGCACGTTCGTAGAGTATTTTGCAGTGTTACACTTGAATTGAAATCCATTGGCCAATTACGAAGAGATTTACGCAGATGATATTGCTCCATTTCTTCCACGTGCAATTGAGTGCATTTAGTACTTGTACTACACTAAAACATTTAGTTTAATAATTTATTCATCTCAAAGACATTTGGTAACGTAGTTTCAGGTAGGCATCGGTAATGTAAAGTTTTGGATTATAGTACAGCAGTTGTTGCTTACGATGGTTAATATTTACGCTGCGTGTAGTTCGAAGCACAAGGGAGGGAGCTATCGGAACAATTAAGTTCGGCAAAGTGTCTCAGCCAGCGAGTGCATTTCCTATTGAAAATGAACAGCTCGCAGGATTCTCAGACTTGTTAGATTGTCAATCTTGTGTTGAATTAACGGAGTATCGGAGTATCGGAGTATCGTCGTTGAGCAACGTGGTTCTTCTCCTCGGCACCAATTTTCCTTGAAGTTTCATTCTGTTTCCCTCTTCGGGTTCTCTTCGACGGGCTGAACGGCGTGACTAGTGAACCGTGGAAGAGGCTCCTTGCTTTTTCTAATCTTGCCGGCGGGAATGACGGGCACGATCGTGCTTTAAGCAGCAATTTACATGTAAGCTTCCACCTCGTATCTCGTTCTACCGTAATTACGTTCGCACCAGGGGTAATCGTCGCCTGTCTTTACCAGAAAATATAGAGGCCACCGACGCGCCCGATGATCGCGTTCGCATCATTCTTCGCCCGACACGTCCCTCGATGGGGATTTTATCGATTTATCTTGTCCACGCAAGCTACGGGGTAATGGGCGCGCCTTCTTAAATTGGATGCAAAATTCCTTTTTTTAATAATCCCCTAACATCCTCCTACCTCGATGAGAAGATTCAGAGAATTCGTCGAACTGATCTTTAATAGGATCACCTAAGATTTAAATTTTCTAGAGGTTCAATTATTTATTTCTTCCGGCAATTAGTTTCAGCTTCCACCTGTGTCTCTTTTAAATATACATGTGGTCTGGAGAATTCGTCGAACTGATCTTTAATAGGGTCACCCGAGTTTTAAATTTTCAAGAGGTTTAACTATTTGTTTCTTTTGGCAAGTAGTTTCAGCTTTTCCCTCCCTGTGTCTCTTTTAAATATACATATGGTCTATAACGCGATAAATTAATATTTCTACTGTAGGTGTCTGGACACCTTTTCAAACTTCAAGTACAAATTAATTGAGATTGATCAAATGCAAAGATCCATTAAAGGTAAATTATTCAAGAAATCTATTTCTTTGAATATACAGAATGATCGGTAACGGACTTTATAACCGAAAACTATAATTAGGTGGCATATAATAGGAGCCTACCTGTCTCCCACCATCGACTATGATTTTTCGTTCATTTAATAGGAGTTCACGTTCAGGAATTGATAAAATTGAATTCATACAAATGGAGTTCGTATAAACGGAATTCCACTGTAATCTGTTGAAAAATATTTTACACGTATTTATTTTATCTGCATCGATCCATATGTAGAGGGTGAAAACAACCCCTAAAGGTTGAAAACAACCCCTAAAGGTTGAAAACAAACCCCTAAAGGATAAAAACAATATTTTGTTTAATATCTCGGGAGCGAAAGAGTGTAGGACAATAAAATTTGTATTGAATTGTGTAGTTTCGATCAACGATATTTCGATGCATTTCAGAAAAAATTATTTCTGTAATCAATATTTAAAATGTAACAATTTTTTTGCAATTTTTCGTTGTAATTGTTTATCGTTTGTATTTAAACTTGTGTGTAAAATCTATAGACCAAAATAGGGGATACATGTTTCCGGAAATTTTTGGTATTTTTCATTTAACAATAATTATTACATATATAAAATTTTCCGATTCCGTATGAGAGAGAACTATTCGAGCGTGTTTTGTAACAAATAGCATAAACTATTTAAAAAAAATTATTTTTAAAAGATAGTTAAGTAGGTTAGAAGCAAGAATATTCCCTAAAAACTTCAGTCTCAGAATAGCTGATATTCCGTTATAATATCACACAATCTTGAGCTTTTGCCTCTACTGTAAGTATCCAGCTATAGTTGTCGTTGATTAAGGTGTGGTTTCACCTCTTTTAAATTAACTATCCAATTGGCCCATGCACTATGGTTCTACAGTTGGAAGATTAGACAATAAATAAGAGGATTAAAGATAAACAGAAAACTGCTTCGATCTTGCTAATTGGAATTCTGAAGTAGCTTCCCTGTAAGCTGTCTTATCAGGGAAAACTATGCTTTAACAAATTGAATGCGAGGTCGATGTATGTATGTATCAAGTGGATGGTGCTTCTGGGTGACAACGTCGACAAATACAATAAATAATTTAAACGTTACAATAATAATAATTTGTCCGCACTTAACAAATTAAGAAATGATTTACTAAATATCTCCGTTTACGTTAATGAGATCAATTCACTGCGACAGTCCAGAATTAATAAACATGAATCCTGCTACTCGAGTATATAGCAACGTTTAACCTTCTTTTGTTGCTATCAATGTCTCACTTTTGCTCCAGAGAATAAACTTGACAATTTATTATTCTCCTCGTTAACTGAACAATAAAGTTATAAAAGTTCATTAAATATGAAGCTTATCGAACAGCGTAACCTATAAGGGCTCACAGAGTACCAAGAATATTAGAACGGTTTGAAAGACAGCTTGTTGTTTAATAAATAATCCTTCCATAAATCTTTCCCTTCGTCGTTAGATATGTTCCACCTATTTTCACAGGCAACCACCATTATTGTTGGAAGATTCCTACGCTCAAAGTAGAAGAACTGGAAACGAAAACGTATAAGGTATTTCCTTCTGGAAAAAAATGAAACCGGAAGGAAGAAGAAGAATCGCTAGATCAGATTGTTAAGGCTGCATATACGTGCGGATCTCTTGCTCGTCTGTTTGAAACTCCGTCAACTGAGGCATCCAATTCTGAGACAGATTCTTTTCCTCCCTAGTCAAACGCTCAATACCTCTTTGTGAGCTGTTGGCTACGTGTTTTGCATTGTAGCTTCTCACGATGTTCGCGCATTGCTGGTGACTTGTTCCTTTATCAAAGCTCGTCGTAGCGTTCCTGTGCCACGCTTGATATTTTAAGAGTTATCTTGTACGGTTAATTGCTCTGGAGATGCTTGTTCGACTTTCCTCCTCCTTCTTCGCTGTTCACGTCGAGTCTTTATCGTCTGCGATACATGTTGCTTTATAATAATTAAACGTCTCAAAAGCGACGAAGTCGAACCCAGCTTAGGCTGTTCATCACTGCATTGCCCCGTAATTAACCTTCGCAATGTGGAGTCTGAGAGATCCCAGCTTCAGATTTCTGAAGAGAATTTTTATACGAATAAAATTAAATCTGTTTGTTTACGTTTTATCCTGTGTTATTCTTTATCCCAAATTTATTAAAAACGATTCTATTTATGAAATTCAATTGTCGGGGTCTAAGAGACCCCACCTTACTATTTACGTGTTATTACGTTATTAGATCTTACCTTGCGAGGGTTAAAATACTTAATTTTATGATTCAAACTGTTAAAGTTCGTTTGTTTGTCAAAAGTTTTATTGAAGGTTGATCAATGCCCGAGGCACGTGAAGCGTGTTGATTCTTAACTATTGTCAACTATCAACTTCCAGTAAAATTTGCATATGTAGTTCTGACTACTTCTCTGTAGACATAAAATCAAGTCGGTGATGTTAACTCCTTAAGAACTATGGACGTGTTAACGCGTTCCTTCCTATATTGTCAAAAATAGTATTTTATCGTGACATATTTTGGGGCATAATGATCACTTACGAAATTCATAATAACAAAAAAACATTTTTAGTAGCGTTAGAAAGAAGGAACGTAGGATATCTTGAAATAAAACATTGAAGGAAAAAGAGAATACTGTTGTGTCTATAAAAATCCTTTCCTTATACATCGAAGTTTCATCTTAACGCAATATCGAGGTGATGAACCTTTTATTGCACGAGATTATTGCGCATAAAAATCGACGCTACACTACGCAGAAATCTACATCGTCGAAATATTACACAATGTGCAACGCCTTTTATGTAAGAAATAATACAACCGAAACGTTTTGAATTTTTTGTACGTGAATCTATGGTAAAATCTATGGTTACGAGAAGAATTTTTTAAAAGCATCGTAGATAAAAACGAACGAATTCAGGTGTATGGTTGCACTATTCTTTTGAACGAAATTATCACAGTTTACGTGTCGGCAATTTCTCGAGAATGGGAAGTTTAGTGTTGAAATACTTTTTCGATCCACTGATGAATCGTCGAGGTGATTACAATAAAATCGATTTGTGGAAGCGAAACTCGACGGAATTTATTTCTCATTTTCATCGCTATTCCCGCGATTTTAATTCCCGCCGGTTAAAACATTTCTTTCATATTGCAACTTTAATTATATCACATCGCGTTGGTTTGCGAGCACGCTATTTGTACAAGATTCCGCAGACACCGAACGGTCCGGGAGTGTTTTATTAAACAGCAGGAGGAAAAGACCGGGGAGATTTAGTATTGGAAAATCCTTGGAAATTAATTCCCATCATGGGTCGGCGATATTGGCGTAATCGTCGGGATCGGCCGACTCGCGGTAGTAATATCGGTCAAACGGAAACGGCCAGCAGGAAAAAATAAAAACTGTTGTTCCCGGACAATGAGTTAGGCTGTCCCTGTCCGAACCAGGGGAGCTTCTCGATCTATCCGCGCGCGGCATGGTTACCGCTGTTTCGCGGTTCGCGTTTCCTCTCCTCCAACTCTCCGTGGCCTTTAGCAAAAACTGCTCGTGTATGTAGCGTGATCAGCCGTGGCTCTATCGGTTTCCAATGTTGTTTTTTGAAGACGTGTCTCTGCGGCATGGAGCACAGAGACAGAGGATGCAACCGGATTCGTGGAAAACAGAAACGCGAGCATCTGCGGACAATGGATTCGTTAGCTTACGACGGCTTATTAAACGCGACGTGAAATCGAATGCTCTATGACCGGGTCCTCTCTCGCACATAAATCGCTCGACGGTACTTTGATAATCTTCGACAACGCGTCCCCGGGTCCAGAGAACCTGTCCCAGCGAATACGTATTCTCAAAGAGGCAAACCGGATACGACATCGAGCAGACACAAAATTTCCCCGGTGATCCTCTTATGAAATGCGGTACGAGGAAAATTCGAATGGAAGAAAGTCGACAGGATCCAGTTTCGTATCAGGACGGTCTCTCCTTTTGCCGTCGGAAAGAAAAACAAAAAGAACAAGAAGAAACTCCGAGACCGAGAATAACTCCGAGCGCTGCGCTGGGGCTATGACGACGCGTTCCAGAAAGGAGGAAGGTAACTCGGTGAAATGTCATGCACACTCAATTTCACTTTGTCGAAAGTTTCTTCCCGGTACTGGTCATTATAACGACGCTTTGTTATCCATCGCCTCGCCGACAACGACGCTGCTCGTTCGCTAGCTAGCTGGTTCACTTACCTCTCGAGGCTCTAACTTTCCGAACACTGTAGTTTGCGGAGGCGACGATACGACTTGTCCCGCCTGACCGTCCGCCAGGGCTGCGCGTCTTTTTGTGAAAAAACGAGAGCTGCAAACCGAAGGTAGTGTAAATTGAGCTTACAATCCAATCAGCCGCCCCTTCTCTCTGTCTACGGTGTTTCGGTCTGCTCGAGCTTCGTCAACTTGAAAGGCGGAAGTAAAATGGAGGAGCAGGGAGGACGGAGTGGGCTGGAAAGTTGAGTAAAAGTGGACGCCGGAGAACGGGGAGGAAGATCGCGCGAAACAAAGATGACGAGTGAACAAGGCGGAGAGGATGGCCAGGAACGAGGAACAGGTAGAAAAGAGGGCGAAAAAAGCGTACGAGAGCAAATAGCCCTGGAGGGTGGAAACAGTGACAGCGCGGAGGGAACTCGGGGAACATGCAGATATTTCCAAGTACATTTTTGATGGGATTTTTAAATGAGCTCCAATTGCGTTAGACGGCACGGTGCTCTACTTAAGGCCAGATTTCCTTAAACGATGTTTCAGGTTCTCGGGATCGCTGGAGTCTGCTCGTTAGGGGATGAAAATTAAACCGGCGACGTCTTGTATTTCTTCTCTCGTCACGGCTTACTTATTGAACGCGTCAAGGACACCGTGATCGCGATCTCAACAGTTTCCCTACTATGCAATTATACACGAGAGGTGGCGAGCAGCTTTGAACCGTAAAAGGACGAAAAAATGGAAAGTGCGTGTTCATGCTATCAAAGAACATGCTTATTTAGTTTATTTCATACTGCCTTGGACAAGTACGAATTTAAAATAGGTCTTCTATTTTCCGATTTTTGTACGACATGAAATTTTAAATCAATTATACAGGGTGTTTGCGAAATCGCGGTACAACCGGGCAGGTTAGGTTAGGTTAGGCGATTCTGCATGCAAAAATAATTTGAAAAAATTTAATAACATTTTTCGTTTGGCAGCTCGTTCTCGAGAAAATCGAGTTTGTAAATGCAGCGAATACACATGCTACTGCTATTGCATAGGAATCGTCTGGCGCGTCTGACCATGATCAAACGATTCTACTTTATGCATATATTAACACGTTGAGTGCCACGTCAGTCACCGTTGACTGACACTGAACTTTTTGTTCAGGCCGCGTCAACCATCGGTGACTGACAATGTAAAATATGATATAAAATAGCGTGTTAAAGCACACGAACCTGGCGGAACTTTAGACTCGATTTTCTCAATAGGAGCTGTCAAACGAAAAAACGTGATTCCTTTCTTCGACTTATTTTTGCATGTGGAATCATCCCCTTGCCGGTTGTGCAACGATTTTTCAAACACCCTGTATACATTCTAATCGATTCCTGGACCGTCCGAAATGGGTTGTAACATTCCAATAAATTCATATTAACCCTCTCTGTACTACGAATTATTTTACAGTTGCAGTGATTGGAACTTTGCAGTTCATTATTTCTTAGGAAGGAGAAAAAAATTTATATGTATCTATTGATCGTTCATTAACAAAAAAAAACAATGTAATGTCACAGTGTATTCAAAATAACTAATTCGTACTATCTCATAAAAACGGCAAGACCGCATTAATTTCGACTTTGTGAAAATTTGGTTATAATACGCATTTACAAGCTCAACAATTGTGAAATAAAAACTTCGAAACTCGTCATTCTGACGGTTCTGGCCGCTCTAGCGTTGAAGTCGTTTCCAGCGTGGACATACGAGTATCGTATATCGTGGAACCGTGATTGATACAGCAGCATATGGACGCCATTTAATAGCGAATGATTATAGTCATCGGTTGTAGCGAAATGGTCAATTAAGTTGATTTATTGGAATGTACTGCTTCGTCGGTTAGAAACATAGAAACATTATCCCTGGCGCGTCGACTAGTGCATCAATGAAAACCAATCCACGATTTCACGGTCCGTCACGCGAATGTTAGAGATCACCGTACGCTGGTCGAGTAGTTAATACTGAATCGAACTGTGTTTCAGGAAATGCGCGTGTTGCTGGACTGCATTTATGATTATAGTCGTTGCATACACAGGAAAGGGCGAGGCTCGCTAAAGTAAGAAGGTTAATGGTATTTTATACAGTTTTCGCAGTTCCTCGGTATAATGAGGTCTTGTAGCAGTCATCCGTCGGTCGGATCAATGGAACAAAGCAAATGCGTGTAAACCCACGCAGTCTACTTATTGTGCGGTTCTTAATAATTCGACGGACCGGCGAATGTGGAAAGTTTTGTTCGAAATTTAATTACGACCAGGCAAAGTGTTTGAAAGGGGTCAATTCACCGGGAGCCTAGATGTGTTGTATGAGAAATAGTCAGGGAGGAGGGGAGGGGATATAACGGGGAGAGAAAAATTTACCCGCGAATCAGAGGATGGTTACCGAGAGCAAATACTTCGTCCCCGAGAAATCGCCGGTGTATTTTCTCGGACGCTGGACAGCGAAAGGAAAATAGAGCGTCGTGAAAGCTCGAACCCGAGAGAGAGCTAAGGGTGGAAACAGGGGGTGGAGAGCGAGGTACACAGCAAGAACGGGCCGGTCGAGAAGAGAGAGATGACGTAAAATGCATTACACCGGGTTTAAGTACACTTTTACGGCAGCGATCGAGAAGGTTTTACACCGGAAACTTTGAAACCGACTGTCAGAGAGAATGAGGATACGAGAGGCGAAACGAGAAGGGCCGTTTTATCTTGATGAGCACGGCAGGATCAGCGGAGAGGCCGCTATAGAACTCCGGAGCCCGAGGCCGTTTCAGTTTCTAATTTGATTACTAATTTCGACCATCGCGTCCGGGATCCGTCGAATTCTGCTTACGCGTTACACCCCCCGGTCACGTTCATTTTATTCCAAATCCGATGCGAACTCGTTTCTTTCGTGACCTATAGCCGGAAATGCATTCGTACTCCCTGGATCTTGTTTGCGAGTGCCTTACCTATTTTCGCTCGGTATTGCACCGACCTTGTCGAACTAAATTCTCTTTCCATTAGCAGATACAATCGATCGAGTCACTCAGAACCGTTGTTTTTCATTTGAAAAATGGACTTCTATTATCTAATCGTCGGTATGGAAGGTGTAAAGTAGGACATGTGCAAAAAATATTAAGAAGCTTGAACATTTTATAAAGGATTGTGAAGGGGTGAAAAAAGAATAAATGTAAGTATAGAAAACGTATTACCAAGACAAAAGAAATAATAGACTGACTTAGAAACATTGACTGGTAATTAGTTACTTCGGTATTAGTACAGATAATTATTAGACTGCGGATCTTTATGCAAAATAAAACTATTCTGTATCGATTGTAGGAAGCAGTAGTTGAATGAAAATTCATTTCATCCCTTAATAGCCTTTATACGTTGAAAACAACAAATAATATTCTTGGACTTTTTATATTTTTCACTGTTTTATATTTAACCAGCTAATTTCTTCGTAAATGCATAAAAATCCGCGGTCTAATAATTATTGTGTTATTAGTATTAAGAGATCGGAAATAAGGAATTGTGTGCGATATGGAAGAATCAGTGACATTACACGAATAATGGAAACCAAGTCCAATTTCTTTTTCGATTACGACTTCAAGTGACCCTTAAGTTAGGTGTACGAATAAATTTTTCAAACAAATGTTGCATTGTTTCTGCAATCTGTTTTTTGTTACATTATCTTTCTATCAGGATATAGGGGTCGCTTTCAGATTTTCAAATGGAATGTCCAATATTTTTTCTCGAATTCGGATGATACCAAATTCTCCATAAAATAGTATTACTCCGAATGAGGCTTAAAATGAATGATTCCCAAAATATTTGGGAAACGAAGTGTTGTCCATTACAATCGATGCACTTGCGAAATCGGATTATTAGTGAACGGAAAAATGTTTTTAGTGTTTCTGCAGTTATTGCGGCATATGCACATGCAAAGCACATACCAACTTTGTTTTTCATTAATTAAATGTTTATTCATTTTGTCAGGAATGTGGAAAAATTTATAGCTAGCTATAGAAATTATTTGGAATAAAATGCAATTTAATGTTTTTCTAAACTAAATATATCCTCGCAAAAAATCCTCAAAACTAACGGGAACAGCTGTACCTTTTAGCTCGATACTACGCGTTACATGGACTTCTATTACGTCACCGTCGACGTCGGTGTCCTCATCACCATAAACTGTGGCGATATCGCCGTGTGTCCTTTCGCGTTTGCAATACAATTCCAATAATTACTATCTCGCTTAATGCGATAGGAAAATGATGAACATTTTGACCTATATTTACACGCAATGCGGAGGACATTTCAGTTTAATTGAATCTTATGTGGTATTTACGGATCAAGCGCGTGCAGCGAGTTTTGCGTGTCGATTGAGAGGTATCGTCATTGAATAGTATTAATTTTAGAACTGGAGGAAAAAATAGAAGAGATTTATTCTGTTTTAACAAATTACTTGCTGTTGTCTATTCAATTGATTTTAACAGCAATGGTTATTTTGAGCATAAGCTAAACAGTTTTTTCAATCGTTTCTTCCGTGATCATTTAAAAAAATATTTTTTGGTTTCTCTTGACATAGCACAGTCAATCATATATGTCAAACACTATCTTTTTTTTGGTCAAAAGTTGAAAATTAATTTTTACTAAAAGCCATTAAGTAAACCTTTGATTAGAATCTACAAAGCGTGAGATCCTTACAGAAATCGTTGTTACGATAAACTTTGTCTTATCTATACTTGTGTTATTAAATAAATTGTTTTGATTTTCTGCGATTGTTATGAAGATTTATATGGTTGTCAATGTGTTAATGATATCGACAGTTCTTCGGAATTTTGTTCATCAAAAATTAAAGGACTCGCAAGATGTTATTTAGCATTAAAATCTTTTTTTTGTATTAGATTTTTCATTATGTCAAGTGGTTAAACGCGTACGTTTATTTCACGATCAAGCAAAATTAACATCTCAGCATCCACGAGTTACTCCAGACTTTGTACTTTGTTTCTAAAATCTACATAGGATGAAGCCCAGACTTTTAACTTCTGCTACCAAAATACGTTACAGTTGTTACGGTCCATGTTTCAGCGGCTCTGTAACTCATGAACTCTAAGTCTATTACCAGAGGGCATTTTCCCCTCTGTTGGGGAGTGAAAAATTATTCAATTTGTCCCGAAGGGAGGTTTTCGCAAATACAGAAAAGTCTCGGAAATATTTCACCGCAAATTCAATTGTTTAACCATTTCCAAAGACTGTTCACACAAAATTCAGAAAAATATAATGAAACTCTGTTCTTACTTTTCGTATCTAGTGGCGTACGTATTAGGTCGTTTGTTTGATAGTTTGAGCTACAATCGCACGACGACTATTGCGAGCATGCAGACACTGATTTGATCCCCTTCGCGATAGGGTTTAGCAACACTTGCGGACACGTTACACTATTTATCAACGTTCGATTAGCCGGCGTGTCTCTCCGAGCCGGCATTAATGGATACTTATCGAATTAAAAGTTCGGCGTGCCGCGCAATCTCGTGGTGCTAAGAACCTAATTGGCATTTAATCCCGTTAGTGAGGGTGCAAACGCCCTCGGATCATCCGGCCAGTTCCTCGACACTGAAGGAACCTGCATGCCCTTCCGGCCATCACCGAAAACTGCATATTTCGTCCCTGTCGGGACAGTTTACGAAGTAATTAAATTCCGGAAAACAGGAACTCGAGTATGAACGCGCACAATTTGTCAGTTGGACGAAAATTGTTAATAATGTTCGGATAATGTCCTTGTCATCGCGTAGATATCGCCCCCTGGAACTGATAAATCAGCGATGGCTCGCTCTTTGCAGCGGGAAATTGCCTATGTGCAATATTGTCAGCGTTCTCGTTACGCCGTTCGGAAATAAACGGTCGATTGGCGTCCTTGCGAGACGGTGGATAGAACCATTAAAGGAAAAAAATATTTTTAAATCGAGAACAAATACACAGCATATTCTTTCGTATACAAATTTGTTTTCGTCAAGTGACAGACATTGACAGACACGCATACTCAGTTGGAATTCAAGTTCTCTGTGTTCCGGAAATGAAACGATTGGCGGATAAAAGTTATCTATTTTCAACTATTTTCATATCCGAGAAGTATCATAGATACGAACATATAAATCGCGGTGTGTATGACTTCTTTTATATGATTATCACTTTTGATAGAACGTTTGATATTTCAGATGTAACGATATATTCGGCGCTACTCTCATTCTTCTCGTTTCATAATTCAGAGGGTTTATCCATCTCGAGCGATTTTCACAACAATTCGTTTAAATTCCGCGATATAAACGCGTAGTATTCGGTATCGAATCAAGTACGTGCGAGAATGTTCGATAATGCAATTTTTATACGGGGAATATTTTGCATGCCCGGATGCAATGTTCCCGCGTAGGACGCGGTGACTTTGATAGCGCGTCCACCGTGATGACGCAATAATTAATCGTTGCTCGAACGCCGAGCCTAGCACAATATCGGCTTATATTACGGTTACAAAGCTTCTCTACATATTTCCCTGTTTCCTCTCTCGCAGAGGAAAGCCAATCGATAAACATACAATCTGAGGATCGATGATGAAGCGCAGCGGCGCGCTATGGCGCGTCGCGTCGCGTCGCGGTGAACACGGAAAAAATAATCACGCGTTCGATTTGATTGGTAAGCTCAACCGTTGTCAAGCTTCGCCTATTCATTCACGGTGTGTATTTTCAGCGTGCCCGATTGAGATGCAACCGAGAGAATTTTATATCTTCGATTGACAACGATAAGGCTGCGAGGCAACATTTTTTCGCTCATCAATTCGAGGCCGTTCTCTTGGCTGGCGCACTCCTCGACGAAGCATTTGAAAATACAGTGAAACGACGGGCGAGTTGATTATACTGTGAGACGTCTGGGAATATTCGCGCAGTGTCGAAACGTCGAAAGGAATCGCGAGAGACCGTGGGTTGGTATCGATAAACGTTCACGCGGACATGAAACTACGATTTATCGATAAGGGATTTTCTGGCCAAAGACGTAAGTCGCTATCCGATAATCTAGCCAACGGATTGCTGCGCCTCGGGCCAGAACGCTTTGTTATTTAATAAATAATCGTGTGCTGTCGGACAGCGTGCGCGTCAACGTTCGTATGTGTTAATGAGAGCCGCGTTAACTTCTGGTTCGAGTTAATTCGAGCCATGCAATGCGCGACATGTGATACGCAGACAGTAATTAACGAATATCGGAGCTTGCGAATAATTTATGCCCGCGATGGTGTCGTTACCATGATAACGGAAGGATGGAATCGCTGCCATCGAGATTACAATCCATTGAGAAATAGAGATGAATGCAGTTACCTGATAGATGCCACCAGCGATGGTTCTCCAGCGTCGCTCGCCCCACTCGTCAAGGATTTTTTTCGCTGGGATCAGCATCTGGGTTGATTGTTGATCTCTCGTATCGGCCTCTGGGCAGTCACAGGCTAGTTTGTCGCGCGCGGGATGGACTAGAACAGGCAGGAGAGTTGTGCCAGGTTACGTCAGTCGAAGAAGAGAGCGGATTGCAAGAAGATAGAGTGGGTGGTGGCGAAGAGGGTCGAAGTAAAAAATGTTGTTGGAAGGTAGGTGCAGAAGCGCGTTGTACCGAATACGTGGTTGCCTACGAGAGTTCGGCGCGCGACTGTGCTACTGGGGCCAACGCGGGCTACCATCAACCCTCTTATGGCTCTGTCCCTTGGTTTCAACCCCTCTTTACACCCCTCTCTGTACGTAGCAGTCATCTCTCCCACCCCGGCCTAGACGCTCCCACCAGAATCCTGAGCGTGACATACTCTTCTGTTTCTCTCCCTCTTGCTGGCGTTTCGCTCCAACCTTTTTCTCCGTCGTGTTCTCGCGCTACCACCGTCTCCCTTGGTTCCACGGGCTATTCTCCACCCCTTCTTCATCGACCTTTCTCCAGCGTCCACCTCTCCCGCGCAGCTTCATTACAACACCCTTTCCTACCACCGACTGTCCTACTCTCTCACCTTTGGCCACTTGCTTGGTTACTCACCCCTGCTACTGGCATCCCTCTGTCCCACCCGTTTCCTCCACCTCTACCAGCCGCGCATCTCCTTCCTTCCCCGTTCCCTTTTGTTCTAGCTCTTTTTCACGTACTCGTTATGTCTATTTCTCCGCCTGTGTCTCTCCGCCTGCCTCGCTCTTCTATTTTGTCGCCTGCTTTTTCTCCCTCCACCTGTCCCTTCAATCCTCTTTCTACCGAGCATTCCCTGCCGGTCCCTTCTTTTTTTCATTTCGCTTTTTCCTGGTCTCAGTGTTTCCCTCTTCCTCCCTCTCTTATCCATGTCCCACCGTTTCCACGTTCTCCGTCCCGTTCTCGTCGCGTTTTTCTCCAACCCCCATCCTGTTCGCCCTTCTTCCTCTTCTCCCTGCTCCGACCGCCTCCCGTGCTCTCTCTCTGTCACTCTCTCCCTCTCCCTGTCGCTCTCTCTCTCCTTCCCACGCTCTCTCGCCCTTGTTCCGTCTATCCCGTGCGAGCAACCCCTTCCTTTGACCCCATCGTAAAATCACCAGCGACGTAGACCGGCGGTTAGCGACGGTGCGCGCGCCGCAATTCAAAACTGCGGTTAGAAGGGGTCGTCGAAGATAAGGATGAACCCTAAATATAGCGACATAGTGCTTAAAAGATCCTCACACCCTCCCCCCTCGAGACCGTTCTTTTCCTCGCCTTGCGTGCTCCTTTTAGCGCCGCCGCCGTCGCGAATCCGCCGGACTCCTCTCTTCCCACTTGGACATCCCCGGCAGCCAATAACCCCGTTCGATGCTACGTGTCGCAGTTTAGAATCGCGGAAGCGATGCTTGTTAATTTTTCAATCGCTCGGTAGTGAGATTTGATCGTCAGCCACTTGCTGGACTCATTGGCCCAACCGGATCAACCATCCGGGGACCATCGGACCCCTGATTCAATTCGAACTTTCCTCGAAACCGGTCGCGAATCTGTAACTGGTGATGAGTCGATGTAAAGTGCATCACATGCCGCGGTGGTAAATGACCGAGGAAACTCGCGAACGTATTACGGCATTCTGACCTCCCGGCAGGATTGAATAAAAACTTGAACCTGACGGCACAACATGGTAATCGAGGATGTTCATGGAATTACCAGCCGATGTACCCTAAGTAGGTGATGCATTGCGTTTCAAGAAGCGATTAGGAATCTTGTACCTTAGACTTTTTATCTCTTTATCGGGTTTCTTCTATTGGGTTCGTGCGAAGGTATAACACCGTAGTTATTAACCGTAGTTATTAACCTCGTAATTACGGTTTTTGTTCTTACATTTTAAAGTTATGTACTTTGTTTTATTTATCAATTTGAACTAAATGTGGAATATCTATTATATGATCAACTTCCAGTTCTTTTGCAACCTCTCGGAATGTTTTTCGAAGATCCACTTTGATAACAGCTCTTATTTCATCATTATCAATTGCAGAAAGACGTTCACGACCTTCTTCATCTTCATCTTCTGCTCGCTAATTAGTAATAATAATTTGCTTTTCCTCCATTTTCATTTCGACAGCGAACATAACCCAGTAATAAGCACTTACATCGAAACAGAAATCAATTAACGGAGTTTCGCACGTTTGATTGCTGTAATGAGATAAAACGTCGCGTCAGAAAAATCGTTAAAGTTTAAACCGATGAAAACCGGAATTATCTTTGCACCAACCAAATATTCCCCGATCTCCTGATCCCAATGCACATTTGACTAATCTACAGTTTAGCGTACCATACGAAACTCGATTTCGTCAAGCTAATCCGAGTTTAATATAAAGTTGGAATTCAGTAGAATTTTGTTCTCTCATCCTGACTAATTCCGCTTACCAGCTTGTAAAACTTGTATAGTACAATACATGCTGTGCGGTCGCTGATATAGTTTATCGCGAAAGAATTTTCAGTAAAAAAGAGATGGTTGACTTCGATCCACGGCAAAAACTTATCGACGTGTGACGCGCGTCACGGCGTGACGCATGTATAAATAAAGATCGGCTAAGCCTTGCTCTGTCCTGTAATTACCATGGAACTAAGCTGGGTATTCTGCGGATCGGTGATCCTTCGTCCTGGGCGCGGCAACACCATAGGATTTCCGCTCGGCTAAAACCAATTTGGAATTAATGTAACGTTCTGCGAAATTAACGTGATGTCCGTGCGGAAATACCGCAGCTCTTGATCTTTGACAGAACGCTCTCGAAAAAATCTCTCAATTTGTTGGCACATTCTGTATACATAGAATACAGAATCCAGAATATAGAAATAGACGAAACTTGTGTTGGAATTCATAAAATTTGCGTGACAGTCAACGGTATCGAATACATTATTATCTGTAAAGTTGTGAAATGTATGTCAAGGTATCGTCGTCGAAGACGTTCTACCTCAACACGATCCATATCCAATCATCGAATTCTGTAAGAGTTTCTAGAACACGAGCTAATCTCTGTCAGAATTATTTAAGAAAGCTTCGAAACATTTCTCCGAGATACTTTCCTTTCGACGCAGATAGTTATTGAAGGATTAGCGAATCTTATACACTCGAAGAACTTTAAAAGGCTTTCCCGTTCGGATATTCCAGTCAATCTATAAGTGTGCGCGGACTTAGCCGTTTTTACGCGAACATCGTTCTAATTACAGTTACGTTACGTTGAACGAACGTCGTCGTCGGCGGGGTTGTTCGAAGAATTCTCAAATAATTCGACCAGGTGAATGGAGGCCGCAGAGATCGGCGAGGCGGTAAAAGAGTGATCAGACCGGCCACTTTGCCCGGCATGGTTGATCCTGCTAACGAATGCGAATCACGTCACTCGGTCCGATTTACCGTGCAGTAAGGATGGTACCCGGCGCTCTACCGGCCATAGGACACGGGGATTACTCTTGCGAGATTAGATACCGGCTCCCAGTGCGTTAAACAGAAGACGACGTCAGAACAATAAGTACTTTGTGCTACTTCACGTACGTGGGCTGGACACCAAACACGCCGGCTGACTCGTTCCATCTCTTCTCGTTAGCTCGGGAGACGACGTATTTCACGTGTCATGGACCAGATGATACACCTATCCTCGTACACGAATTAATAATCCCGGCCACCGACCACCGAGATGATTTATCTCGCTTCGCGCTAAGTATGCGCGAGGCCAAAAAAGTGTGAAAAATCGTGTGACCTCGTCGCGGACCTCGCCCAGCTACCGAGCAGGAACTTTTATATTCGAAATCAAATTTTCTGTGAACAAACAGTCCAACTTGCTCAGTTCAAAGTACGCCTTAAATTCTTTTTATGCTTTTGACGAGTGAAAAGTTTGATAGAGACAGACGTAAGGATACCTCTTTAGTAGATATACTGCAAGTTGACGATGCGTTAACGCTTGTGTGGGATAGAGAGCGAATCTTTTATGCAAAATAAACATTTTCTATCTGAATTGCAACAAACTGGAGAGAAACAGAAATCTATTTTAATATATTAGTTATTTTTAGTTTTTCTAATGTTTTTACTGTTCTAAATTGCACCCACTGATTTTCGACATGAATGCATAAAATCCGCTGTCTAGTGTAGGAAAACCAACAAGATTGGAGCTTTAACTCCTCACGGACGATGTCTGTGCACCAATACTAATCAACTCTGCTCTGTAATCTTAAAACTTTGTCCATCGGTAAGAAACTGTTTAGTAAAAAAAGTTGTAATTATTGTAACTGCGAAGAGAATACTAGGACAAGGGGTTAACATTGTGTCGAACTTTACTATACAGGGTTTTCGTTACGTGATAACCTATATCTAGCATGCACGACACAATATCGGAACTACGGAGTAGAATAACGTTCGCATGTTCGCATGAGCGATATGGGGAAGCCCCAAGAAAAGTCTCTTTGGTCTCGGTCTAATGAATTGTGACGTGAATAGGAATCGTCTGAAGAATGTTTAACGAGACATGTTAGAGAATCATGAACATCAAACAGCCCTGGATTCCGAGCGACGAGTGCGCGAGAGAGCAGCTTCCTCGTTCGTCTTAAAATGAAGCCAGTTCGCGGGAACGCAAGAGACTGGCATCCTATTTCGCATTAGGTAGCTATTGTTTCGACAGCAATTGTTTGTTACAACGGCACAGGGATAGGTTGCCTCGGTGGCGGCTCTAGAGGAGGGTTTGGGTAGTGGGATGGAGAAAAACAGGTTTTAAATATTCACCAATATTCTCGCTCACTCTTCTTCAGCCGCGGGGGAGGTGTTGGCGGTGTTGGTGGGTGGGCGGTTGGCGGCGGCGGTGTCTACCTCTTCTTCGTCCCGCGAAATTGAAAAACATCGATCCGCCGTCGTTTTCTTTCTGGAAAAGCGAGGCGGCTGATTATGCTCTCGTTCCCCGGATCGAAGCGTAGCCGTTTCGTGAAACTATAATTGGAACAACGTATAATTAGTTCGACACACGAATTTCAATTAAAGTTCCGTCTACGGCCTTCGGTTCAATCCTACGCAGGGAAGGATCACTTTTCGGAAGACGAATCGAGGTTACGGGATGCAGCGAAGGGTCCGGGGATCTATTTAATTTAGTTTTAATTTAATTTGCCGAACGCAACGGCGGCGCGGGTCGCCCGTTCCGGAAGTTCTTGATGTTTCTCGTCTTGATAGAAAAGAGAAAGGAAAAAGAAGAAAGACCAAAATACACAGATGCTCGGACGGTTTATCGACTCGAAGACGACGCGACGCGGGGCGGCGCGACGCACCGGCGGGAACGAGAGGATGAAATTAGGAATACAAGAACAAAAAAAGAGACCGGCTGGGCGAGAGCAGCCGGGTCTGGGTTTCGAGGGGGTGGGGCGGGGGCGGCGAAGAGAGACGAAAAGAGAGCTGGCTCCGGGTTCAACCCTTGCCGATAAACTGACATATACCGAACTCTTTCCCCCATCGGTGGGCGGTGGTTTACTCGCGGTTCACTTGTCATCGGTAAAGATACAAAGATAATTGGTCATTGGGGTATGCCGTCGCACGGGACTGAGCGAGATGGACGAAGCCAAGTACTTTGAAGAGACCGGGCACTTTGAACAGATTTGCTTTGGCCGTTGTTTCGGCCTGGTATTTTAGTTTAGATCAAAAGACTGGCGCTACTGGCCAATTCAGCCGTATCTAAGCTGCCGACTCTCTCTGTCTCTCTATCGTCATCGTTCTCTATGACCCTGTCTATTTATCTCTAAATACGTTCCTCTGAAACTCCATTGCGTCACCGGTCGCGCCACGTCGCGCCACCTCGAATTCTGTTGCATATATGAATATGCATCCCGCCGTGTCTACTACCCCCTTTGATGCATCTCGTGGTAATACGTGCTCGGACAAGGCGTGAAAGGGACGAAATTGGAATTAAACGAACTTATTTTGCCAGCTGATAAGCTTCTTTTTCTGACCGCGCCCGGGCTAATAGGCACGTGTGCATGGATAACGCCGGCATTTGTCTCTTTATTCGTTGTTTCTGCATCTAGGGGGTGGGGAAGGAGAGGAAGGTAGTTCTCTGAAGACGAAGGTAGCCGGGATCATGGCGAAATCCGGGCACGGAAGGGAGATCGATTCAATGGGCTGAGCAATCGAGGAATCCTGTTCGCTTTTAACGAATTTTGTTTATCTATGTTCGCCGCGCGGCGTGGTACGGTATCTCCGGAGGTCGGCCGAGGGTTCCACGCTTTTCAAGAATATCCCCCGACTCTCGTATCGGCTAGAATTGCGGTATCGAATATAACGACGAGAGGGAAGATCCGGGTAAGAGCGAGGAAGAGGCGGAAACCGATGGAAATGGCGACGCGTATCACGGCGAAGTCCGGGGAAAGGGCGGAGAACCGCTGAGGCTAGGACAGACATGCATGGTCCGCAGATTTGCATGTCAATGGCAAGTAATATAAATTACACGTAATTACCTTGCCGTTCGAGAGAGTCGTGAATTTTATTCCGCTCTATTTCGAGGCGCAGTCACTTCGACTGGTTCGGAAGATCGGGTCGACCCGAGTCGGAAGTCGAGCATAATCGTTTGAAAATGCTCGTCGTTTCGCGAACGTTACGTTTTTTCGGAATTTCAATTATCTCGGGGCTCGTCGAATTAATATCTGGCTCGCGGGAACGACGATGCGGCGATCGATGCGAGATCCGGACGCAGTTACCGTACAATCGGCCAGTATTATTGTTATTTAACGAGGATGGATTTGCAATGCTAATCAACGGCAACATCCACGCCGCGCATCCGCCGCCGTGCTATAAGAAAGTTTTTCGACGACTTAAACCGCCCAATTATTGTTCGCGCTTTCCAAGTATAATAATAAACATCGAGCACGATAACGAACCCCATTCCAGACGCCACCAAGCCATGGCGACCGAGCAGCGTCTTCCTCCAGTAACGTATCTAGAATACGTGCTTCGTTCCCGAGACTGGTTCAGCATTGGCGACGCGCTATTATTTCCAAACGCTGACGCGCACTACCGTAAACAGGAAACGGCGCCTTTAATCCGTCGCGCTTTTAAGACACTTCGTCGACTTGCTTCACCGCTTCTGGATTACAACCACTACCTGTTAGCTGTTACGACTTACGACCAGGCGACACTAATTTCGCCGGGGAATATGAGAAATCAATTTTAAAACGACACGAATCTTGCATCGCTTATTTCATCGATCTGTTGCTATCCAAATTAAAATCTCTAATCTGCAAACGCTCTACGTCTCAATTCTCTTGAAATCGATACGGCAGAACCTCGATAGTGGCGATTAACCTTCGTTCGCTGCGTTTCGTTGATGCAAACTATGTGCGGTAACGTCTCGATATATACGAAAAAGATATGTACGATAATTGTGGAAAATTTATGAACACTATGGGGTGTACCCCTTGAGTAACATAATACGGAATTAAATATGTTGGTGCAACAATACTAAACCATTGAAATAGCATTTTTGTTTTTAATTATGAAAGTTTATCAACGTATTCGTGACATTTTTCTGATTAACATGGGACCGAACACAATACCATTCGAATCATATTTACTTGTGTAATCGATGAATTCTCCGTTATCTGGAAACGTATTTCACATGTAAACGGTTCAATTTAAACTGATCCATACAGGGTGTCTCAGGACGGGTAGCACGGGCAGGTACGAGGTGATTCTATCTCCAAAAATAAGTAAGAAAAAAGGAATCACATTTTTTCGGTTGAATTGTGTGCCACGTCTGACCATGGCCAGCCAATTCTACTTCTCGCGAATGCTAGAACAGGCGCAGGCGTGATTGTCGAATAACCAAACTCGATGTTCTCGCACACGAAGCGTCAACCGAGAATATATCGAAAATATCGAAAACATTATTTGTTTGTTTAGTTATTTTTGCAAGTAGCTGTGCAACGTATCCGATTTGTTATCATGGTACAAGTGATTAATCCCGGTACTTGTGACATACCTAGTCCTAATTCCATGCGACTATCGAGTCGCAGCAAAACATGCCTGTAAGGAAAAACACTCGACGCTCCTTTTTGCGATTCCATATATCGTCGTAGCAAGGCGGGTATAATATCGTGGCGTTTAATCTTTCAAGTTTTTTCCTCGAAATGCTTCGCGGAAGTTTTCCAGTTTGCCAAGACAGGAAAACGGGAAGGGAGATGGCGGGTAGGCAGGGCGCAGAAGTAAGCTGAGCGGCCGCTAACTTCGACGCCCCAGCTCTTTTTAATGTTTATGCTTTCGAGGCGCTTAACGCGGCCCATGAATATGGCTACTACCAGGCACACCGGCCGCTCTTCCCCGTATCCAAAGTTTTACTTGCCACGGGCCGACTGAGATAATTAGAGAAATATCGCTTAATAAAATTCACCCCCAGGTTGGAGCACCGAACGCCTGCATACCGCACCTGATCTCCCTCTTCCCCTTCAAGCCTTGCTCCCTGCGCTTCCGATAGTCCCTGCCCGGGCCTGGGCGAGTTTGCACGCTGAAAACATGTACACCGAGGCACAATCGAAACTTCGCTAAGTGTCTGCCAACGGCTCGGCTTAGCCTTCTCTCCGGTTACCTTCTCCGGCAAGGAACACTTGTAATTACGCGAAACTCGGAAGTTTCTCTTACTTTGATTTCAATCTGGCCTTCGCACTGCAACGCGTAAGGTGTCATTTAGCAACTTCCGAACGAATAATTCATTCTCGCGAGATTATCAACCGCCGACGCGATCTACCCATGTTTGTTAACGCTGGGCCCGTCGAGATTCACGCTTTATACAGGGTGTTCAGCAATACAGTAGGACACACTGATATAAGCGCCCTAATTCCAAAAAATTGGGGATCTCGATCGGGACCCCAGATTAGGGCTGTAACTTTCCTTCGAAGGTCGAAGCTTCGATTTGAAAAACTTCGAATGTCGAAGCTTCGAAACTTCGAAATTTCGAAGGTTAGCTTTCTGGTAATTCGAAGGCGATGAGAATCAAAGTTTTTAATTTCGAACCTCCGTTTACCTATCTACATTCGGATTTGCGCTTGTTTCTTCGCGCAAATATAATTTAATAATTATAATTTAATTACGAAAAGTTCAAACGGAAACTTCAAGTCAACTTCAGTCACCGGCGACTGACAGTTAATATTTTTATTTATCAAAAATCGTGACACGGTATAAGATTGCGAAATTTCGAAGCTTCGAAACTTCGAAACTTTGAAACTTCGAAATTTATAAATTTCGAAGACTTCGAAGACTTCGAAACTTAGAAACTTCGAAGGTCCCTTCGTTCCTTCGAATACTTCGAAGCTTCGGAAAAGTTACAGCCCTACCCCAGATACGTAATGGATATCGGAATCTCGCTGAAACACATCCCCTCTTCTTTCTTCAGTTCAAGCTCTACACTTAAGTATCCGCATTCGGTCCAGATTGTGGATGCTTAAGTGTACACTACTGTACGAGGGACCCACCGTTACTGTGTCTTGAAAATGAGTTGCTCCAGCTATGAACTAGCTGACACGTATTTTATGTATGGACTTGCAGAGTGTAATACCGTAAGAGCTAGACAACAGTGAATATGGAAAATGTTTTCCGAATATGGCCACTTGCCTGACAGGAAAACGTCTGACGATTGCAAAATGGCAGGAAAATAACTCGAGAATTAGGTCATATCGGACACACGTTTATGTGAACTTTTCCCTTGTTTTAGTGTCCCAAATCAATCTCTGTTGCACTTCCCCATGCTTTTACTCGCCCTATGTTTTATTTTGTAAATCGTAACAGAGTTCACATTCAACCAGGATTGGACAAGAAACAAAGTTTGCGGGGGCAGAGGAGGAGCAAAGCTGCCGATTTAGAAGCTATAAGTCAACTTCGACGCGCAATTATCCCCCTCGCGTCCTCAGAAACCCTCTCCATCATCGTTCGCCACGAGATTCCTGGCGTGATTTGACCTCACCCGGTTATAATTTCTGGAAACGCTGGAAAAAAGAAAATTCTAGAAAGAGAGGCTATTCGGTCCCGTGCCACTCCTGTTTTCTTTAAATATACTACTACTTCGGAACTTGTAAATCATTACTTTGGGAACACTTTTTGCATCTCTGTATTCCTTCTACAGTTTAAATTCAGAGTCGTCGGAGTTTATTGGAATTCGTTTCGCCGCGTGCTTCATTTCAGTAAATAAATATTTCTCTTCTTTTTGAACGCGTAAAGTCACATCCTATGCATATTGATACAGCTATAATTATGAACAAAATGTTGACAGAATGATCTCATTTTCGTCTTGTTATAAACTGATGCCACAAGTGACGCAGAAGTATGAAGACGGTGCAACAGGAAGTGACGAGAATGCTGAAGAGCATTTCAAACTAGAAACTGCAGCATTGTTTTGCACCAGTACCACCCTTAGAGACGGGCAAGTGGGACTTTTGTTCCGCGGGTCTCGTATTTAAGATACCCCATACTTATTATTAGCTTCTTTCACATTTCATAAAAATATCTTAAAAAATGAATCGATCAAATGCTCATGAGTAGATTTCGAATCTTTATGCAAAATAGAAAAGCTCGTGCATCAACTGTAAGGTACAGCAGCTAAATATAAATTTATATTTTTCGCTAATAATTTTAATGTAGTGAAAATAATATATTGATACTCTGAAAGTCTTCTAATCTATTCACCGTTTTTAATTGCTCCTGATCATTTTTGCCACGAAGTGTGCTCATGAGCCACGGAGGTGAAATTATCTGTACAAATTAGATACCTGTAATTTTCTATTTTCCACTTCTTAATTTTAAATGACATTGAATCAAGTGTATACAGGCTGTCTCCAAAATCGTGGCACACGTAGCCGGGTAGTGATTCTACATGCAGAAACAAGTCAAAAAAAAGGAATAACATTTTTTGTTTGACGCCTCGTTTTCGGGAATATTGAGTTTGGAAATTGAGCGAACACGCGTGCTATTAGATAGGAAGTGGCTGAGGCGTGTGGTCATGGACCCACCGGTTCTATTTCCTCCAAATACTAGGGCACGCGAACCCGACGGATCTTCAAACTCGATTTTCTCGTAAAAGAGTCGCCAAGCGACAGAATGTCAATCCTTTTATTTCAACTTGTTTTCGCATGTAGAATCATCCCTCGGCCGCTTGTAATTTGATTTTGGATACAGCCTGTATATGCTAGCAGGGAATACTTCGCAGACGAAAAAGTAAATTTTCATCAATAATTTTCGCGAACGCTTTGATCTCATCTAGTACTTGTGATCTGAGAATAGACAATAATACGTATGTGTGATGGATGGAATAATTATGATTTAAAAGTCTGCTATTAGAAACTTGAATAATAACATGTAGTGAGGTGAAGTGTGGTAAGTGCAGACTGGTTTTTGTAAAGTTGGATTTTAAACTTCTGTATTTTCAGCCTGGTATGTAAATACTTAACGCTGTCGGTATCAAACGCTTTGCACCGTTAATACCGGTGAATTCACATTACGTAGGATTCTAATTTTTCTTGAAAATTTTCATTTTTATAGAATATTGTACAAAATGTCAACTATTCTGCACTTTTCTCCGAAAATGGGGCAAGAGCGTAACTTAGAGTTAACAATGCTTTCATACCTTGATTCATGCGCAACAGGGCAAGAGCAGAATTATTAACAAGCCTGCTATAAAATATCTTTTCATTGCATTAAATTACGAAAGCACCTTTATTCTTGGGCGACATCTATATCGAATAGTTCATATTAACTTATACCACATTAATAATACAAGCTAGAGAAATTTCGCTCATATTATAATAAACATAACCAGTATATGAACTTGCCTCGTTTACGAACTTACCCCACTCCACCTTGCTGCTTTTCAAGCAGTAACTTTCATTATAAATGTACCGAATAAAAGTACACTAACACTAAGTTTCAAGTAAATCAGTGACCCGAAGGTCTTGCGCTAACCATGTGAATCAAATCAGCTGGATAAACAAATTTTTTCTTGGAACGAAGAAGATTATCAATTACCAGTAGGAAGCTCCGATGAAAGAATCTTGCGTCCAACGCGAAAAATAAGTTATGCGCGCCGTTCTAATGAATGCTAAGAGATCGTATCTTTGCTTGCGGCGGGAAGTCCACTCAGCGTTCAGTCATAAGCATTGTCACTGCAAAATTTAGCGACGGGAAAGGGTCATACTTAATTCGGTCGAGTGAAAGCTCGAGGGAAAGGACTATCCTTGAACGGCGTAGCGTGACTACGTACGGCTGATATCGGCGCAAAGTAAAGGCTTTGACCGAGGCTCCGTATGTAAATATACTTTGCAACCTTCTCAGTGATGATACCAACCTATGCCATCTTCGGACAAGGGTTCCCTATCGATCTACCGCATTCGAGTCGCTTCAATCCGAAGAAGAAACGAAACATGTCCGTTGGGGATTTGATCACGTGACGGGAACCTATGATTCTAGATTTGCAAATATTAAAGATTCCAGGCTTGATCTAATCAATTCCATTAAAAATATTGTTCGATTAACTATTCTAACCAGTTGCCTTCAGATATCCAATCAAACACGTGCTGAAGATTTTCAACACAATCGATTAAATATATACATATGTCATTCAGTCCTTTTATTAATATTTATCCAAATTTCTTATAGAAAATTATTAAAAATAGGGTTCTCGTATTTAAATATTTTGTAATTGTAGTAATCGTATTGTATATCGATATAATAGTCTTTTCAATAGGGTAGAAAATCAAACTCGTGCTGAAAATTTTCAACACAATCGATTAAATATGTACACTCATACACGAAAGTATTCGAACGCTTACAATTCTAACGTTCAACTAATTAAATATGTACGTTACATTGAAGTATTTTAAGTAATTTGCCACATATAACAAGGGGTTGATCTTAAGACTACATAAGTAACACTAGAAAATAATCCAACAATATATAGCGTTGTTACAATACATTTATTATAAACGCGTACTAGAAGCGACACACGAAAGTATTCGAAAGAAACATTTAATAGTTATTTAAATTCAATAATTTAAAGTTTTAATAGGAAGTTGAACCACCGTTTGCTTTTATAACGGCTCTAAGTCTGTTTTCCATTGAGTGAACTAACTTAGAAGTAACCGTTGGATCTATCGATTGCCATATTGCAATAATATTTCGTTTTAACGTTTCTTTCGAAGTAATAACTGTAGTTCTCAATCTTCTTTCCATCTCATTCCATAAATGTTCAATGGGGTTTAAAGCGGGACTTTGCGGTGGATGTGGTAACACGCGTGGAACATTATACAATACCCATTCTTTGACTATTTTAGCGATATGTTTAGGATCATTGTCCGATCGAAATCAGTAATTACTTGGAAAATTCAATTTTGATACACTGTCTTTTAGGTTTTCCTGCAAAATTTTTAAGTACTTTGTTTTGTCCATTATTCCGTCAATGAACACGAAGTTTCCCACTCCACTAGATGCCATACAGTCCCAAAAAACTCGTACAGATCCGCCATTATGTTTAACAGTCGGCCGTAGATTTCGCGATTCCAATTCTGTGTTCTGTTTCCTCCAAACTTTTTTACGTCCATCGCTACCAAAAACGAATTACTTTTATAATTTTTATTATTTCTCTTGCTAAGAAATGGTTTTCGTCTTGGAACTCGTGCATGTAAACCATTACTTCTTAATAATCGACGACACAATTCGGGACGCGCTTCTTTCTGGAACTGTGTAGCCACTATCGATGCCAATTGTGAACCAGAAATAAAAGGATCTTGTCTGATTTTTCGTACGATTGTTTTCTCCTCTCTTTCGGTCAGCTTTTTTGGACGTCCGCAACGGGGCTTAGCAGCAATGTTACCTTGCGTATTAAATTTCTTCGCAATATAATGAATCGTGGACTTACTTCTGTTTACAAGTTTTGCAATTTCACTTAACGATTTGCCTTCCTTATACCATTTTATTATTAATTCTCTGATCGACTTGCTTGTTTCGGATTTCTAGCGATTCATTTTGTTATAGCGTTTACAATGAAAATTGTGACAGAAATTTTTAACACTGTTTGCCCTGGACCGACTGCTAGCGAACTAAGCAATGTTCGTTTTCATTCTGTGAGCGTTGGAAATTGTTTGTCTACATTCTATTAGCGTCGGAAATTCTTAGTTGTCCAAAGTTTGAATAATTTTGTGTGCCACGGCTGGCACGTGTTTACAATATATGTATTGCAAAAAACGGTATATATTGTTAAATTATTTTGTAACTTCGTGTACGTAGTCTTGAGACACATCCCTTGCTATATGTGGAATATTACATCAAATGCTTTAATCTAACATACATATCTCATTAGTTGAATGTCAGAATTGTGAGCGTTCGAATACTTTCGTGTATGAGTGTACATATGTCATTCAGTCCTATTATTAATTATCATCCATCAAATTTCTTATAGAAAATGATTAAGAATAGCATTCTCGTATTTAAATATTTTGTAATTGTAGTTATTGTATTGTATATCTGTATAATAGTCTTTTCAATAGGTTAGAAGAACTAATATTTAATACAGGTTGTACGTCATGAAATATTTTTTATAATAGTGAAATTAATTTGTACGGCGATAGTAATATGTATGTAAATTTATATTGTACGTTGTTTGGTAAATTTCCCCAATCTACTACATATTGATTTTATGATATCCATCGTGTTTTATAATGTGTGGTACATTGCAATCGCACATGCATCGACCCCTATTTGTACGTGTAAGAAATGGCTACTTGAATTATTACTTGTCAATTACTTGTCAATTACTTGTTCTAAATAGGTTAGTAATAGTACACGTGTGGAAATATAACTGCATTATATGCGGTTGTAGTCAGATCCGAAAATAAAAGAGAGGGAACACTTCGAATCACAAAGGGTTTGGTCCGTTTAACGTTACTTTAGCATAATAAATTACGAAAAAAGTAGTCCGCAGGCCTTTTTAAGGGTGCTCCCGATGTTCATCGCGTTAAGAATCCCGAAATCCACGAATAAACTGGCGGGGTCCGTTCAAAAAATACCCCGAAGGTGTTCTTAAAACCGATGGTCTATTAAAATTAAACGAGGCCGGTTAATCGACCGTTCATTTTTTTTCGTGTACAACTACGTACACGTCGATGAATCCGCGTCCCATTTACGGTCAGTTTGGAGCAACGCGGCCAGCCGAGGGTCCACGCGAGGGGCTAAAAAAGATAGGAGACCACGTACATTCGTCCCTGGATGAGAAGAGGGTTTGGTGAATCCATCCGGAAACGCCGGACGGTCACACTTTACCCTGCTTGCGTCATTACGCTCGCGCACCTTTTCTTTCGCACTTCCGTCTAATTGCTTTGCTTACGTTCGCGCGCAAAGTGGTGAGCGGATAGGGGTGGTGGGGAGGGGGTGCAAGAGAGAAAGAGGGGGGTACAGAGTCACGTGTCGGCGGTGCTATTACTTAAAACCGAGCCTCTGTGAAATTTCCCTCGTTTCCCTTTGAACGCAAAATCGTAGAAACGTACCTCCAATTTCACTCTCCGTAAACTTGTTCCTCGTCCTGTAGTCGCGTGCGTGCGTGCGCGCGTGCTCGCTCGCTCTCGGTTCTTACGGCGGCATTTAAAACCGACGATTTCGCCCCGTTCATTCCCGTAGGCTAATGCGAAAGCATCTTCCACCTGGCTAGAACGAAGCAGACGGTTTCGATACGAAACGATCGCGATTCAGCCGTGTTTACACAGCTCGCGGAGAACGGAACGCGTGTCATCGAGTCAAAGGATAACGTTAGACTGACCGATCCACCTAGCCGAGCGTGCTACCGACGACACGCCGTCCTTTGGCAATAAAACATTGATGCACGAGAGAAACAGAAGAATCGCACGTTCTACCACTGAGCTACGACTGTGTAACTATGCCGGGAGTAACCCGTGATGGGAGCGGCCTTCCGGGTGAAACCGGATGTTCGTTGAAGTCTATTACGCGTCACTGTTCAACATTGTGCAACGCAGTCGTTCGGGGAGTTTGCTTGGATTTACAGGGAACCCGAAGTATGACCGACATAGAAGAGCGATCAAATGGAACACGAAGCATTCAAAGCATTGTCGGCTGGTACGCGACGTTATTAGTACAGTTTTAAAGGCCTCGGTCTTTTCGGACCGAGGCGGGAGCCCGTCGAGGCAACGATTTCACGCGAGACGCGCTCTCCTCTCGTCGCTCCGGATCTTCTTTCCCCCGTTTTCATTTAGTCTCTCTCGAGGCATTTCATTTTTTCCCCCGTCTGGCCTCCTTCGAGTCTTCCCCCGGATGTTATCCGCGCTTCAGCGTGTAGTTGGTTTATTATGCGAAGCCCGGCATCTCGCGTCTTAACGATTCAATCAGAGGTAGTGTGCGAGAGAAGCCGAGCCAAGCATTCGCCTGGTTTCGGTTTCGTTAGGAATTCGTTACGTCTCTCTTCGGGGATGTAACGCACGAGTGAGGAAGCTGGACCGGTAATTTCTTCATTCTTGTCGAGTTGCGGAAAAAAAAGAGGATCGTTGGAAAGGGCTTAATATAGCAATCTATTTAAACAGCGGCCCCGGCTGTATTTTTAGCGATCGCGAATAGGAAAGAAGACATAGAGCTGGAATTGGTCGACTGGACGAGAAAGATGCATCGAGATAGAGCCCATAGCAGACACACTCCTATTATACACACTGTCACAAACTTGCCGACAATAGATCGAACTGGTGCGAACGGTCGGCAGGAAGCGCTTCCCATTTCGTTTGTGAATAGCTACGTACGCGCTCACACGTTTCCATCGCCTTGTGTACATCGAATGAACGTAGCGAACCGGATCGCCCTAGAACCACGCTTCTCTGCCGCCTGTGTCGCGCGCAATAACGAAAAAAAGGGACGGAAAGAGCGCAAAACGAAAACCGAAAATAGAGGAGACACAAAACCGGCCATCCAATTCGATCACCCCATTCCTTTCATAATCGGAATTGTCGTTCGGGTCCGGCGAAGAAAATGAAACTTCGACAATCCTTTTCCCCCTCTGACACGCGCGCATCGCGTTGCATAAAATCGGCACACACCGCGTTCGAGGATCGAACGAACGATTTTTCTCGAGCACCCGAACCGCCCGACCGATTCTTGATCTTTTCGAGAATAGTTACCCTGAAAAGTGGCCGATTTCATGGCGGAGCTCGCGGGGAAGTGAAGTTTTTTAAATGCAAACTTGATCGCATGAATAAAAGATCGCGGGAACGTGTCCGGACGGTTCGAGGAGCACGAATACCAATGTGATCTGACAGCGACCGTTCCTCGGTAATTTGCTAATGCGCCGCGATTATTATATACTTTCAGGTGCAGTCCCACCCAGAGCCAATGATAAATTCTTTTGTCAACCATTTCACCGCCGTGTCTTAGAGACTTGCAATATTTAAGCTATGACATTTACCGTAATTTGTACAAGCTAGTCCATTTTTTTTACTTCTTTCTTTTGAACTTAAATAAAATTTTAAGTAAAAAATCAATTTATAGTCCCTCTCTTATACGAGAGCTCGAACTTCCAATTCCATTTCGTAAGGGAACGGTATTTTGCGATCACTTCCAGTACGACTCGGTCAATAATCCATGACATATAATAATTAATATGAAATTTTACCAAATGTTGAAAAATAACAGTGTGTTATATATTGTAAATTGGTTTTTGTACCGTAATCGACCTACAAACTTTTACAGTCAATATTGTAAGTTGGTTATATTGGATTTCTCGTGGAAGTAAGACATAATTACATGTTTCCATTAAAATGTTTGTATGTGTCAAAGATTTCTCCAAGGAATACGTCCGAGTTACGAGATAGAATTTTTCAAATCTATGGTCCGTTTCATAGAAATATAATTCTGCAAGTTAAAAATAAATTTAAAATTAGTATCATCGATGGCACGTGCTAGTCTGTAAGCATAAATACGTATATTCTTCTTATTTCTTTTTTGTATCTATCATCTTGTAAGTAATGACTAGACGGTATAACTGCGGATCTTTATGCAAAATAAAAATTTGCTACGCCAATTGCAAAAGATGGGAGCCAGATACATATTTAATTCTTTCTCGAATAATTTTAACACGTTGAAAATAGTGTATCTTTATTTCTGAATCATCTTAATTTTTCTCCTGCTTCAAACTGCACCAACCCATATTTTTCATAAATTCATAAAATCCGCAATCTAGTAATGATTTGTATGAATCAAAGGTGAATTATTATTGTTTTGTATTTTATTCGATCTTTATACGATCTCCCGCCACAGGAACAACAGGGAGAACCGACGGTTTAAATTGAAGTAATTAAAATCCGAGCATAGAGGAGAGAGGGCTAGAAAGTTGGCTATTGTTGGTTGGGAGCGTGCGCCTTGTTAAATTTCTCGGTCGAGCGCCAGTCTCTATTCCAAGTGAAGCGAAACGGATGGCCAATGTCCAATGATGACTCCGTCTTTCTTCTACCTCCTTGGTTTCATCCTTGTTCACCAGCTTTGACTTTTTCCAAACCTTTTCTGCTCCTTTTTTAAGGTCTCTTATAGTTGTCTTTTCCTTTTTCGCATCCTTTTCCATAGATACTACCTCATGGGAGATCCCTTGAAAAGGAAGCATAAAGACCGGCGTGGATAACGAACAACAGCGCCCTGACAACGTGATTTCATATGAAACTCTCTTTCGTACTTTTTGGAATATAATTATCAAGATTGGAGAATTCTGGGATCCGACGTTAACGTTGTTGGAAGATCGAGGGAATTGCTAATAAAAGAAACAGCGAACGGCCATTAAACGTATGTACCAGAGATGGCGAATGAATCGTTGCAGACGAATAAATTTGTCACTCAATAGGTATACTTTAATACGCACTGTAATAATTAAAACTTTTTACACTAACTACAAAGCGATTTTATGCTATTGGCGATAGACTAAGCTTAGCGAACCGCAGATCTTTATGCAAAATAAAAATTTCTTGTATCAATTTCCAGAAACAAGGTTTCAACGAAAATGTATTTCTACTTTTAATATTTTCAGCAGGCTAAAGACAAAACAGCAGCACTTGTTATTTCTCCTGACGGTTTCATTGCCTTGCGTATTGACTATTCATTTTCATCGAATAAGATTTGGGTTCTTAAAAATCAAGATCAACGAAGCCAAAATCTACGAAGATGAAATCTATGCCTAAACTATACACTAACAATAAAAAAAAAGTAAGATATGGCCGTCAACGTCCAACATGTAAAATTAATAGTATCTCTTATCTGTGGTACCATCTATTTAAAAACGTTGACCCAGAAAATGGAACAGTTGCAATACAATTTGTTAGTTCCTTCGAGCTTAACCCACGTTTCTTTCACGACGATTTCCTCTCCGTTATTTCACTTGGTTCAATAATAATATTCCTAGTCCTTACCAGGAAATGAATCGAATCGCGATGTCATTGAAACTCAGCAGCGAGGGAGGAAGCAACGTTGTGTAGCTTTGAGGATGAATCGTAAACGTCGCGATTTCTCCGTTGCTTCTTCTCTCTTTTTTAATCTCTCTCAGGTTTCAAGTCACCGGGAAAGATCTCGGTTTCGTGTCTGCGCTGTCGCGGCCAAACAACAACAGACCAGCCACCGTTCCTGATACGTTTCCAATATTCGTCGACGTCTTGTTTGCATGATGTCGACCGTAGGATTATTGACATCAGCAATAACGAGGACGATTCGTTCCACGGTCAAAGGGATCGAAGTAGGATTGACATCGGGCCGTATTAGCCGGGATTTATTATCACCGAGCTGAAAGCAACCGTTCTCGTTCCTATTTCTGCGACGCGACGTTTAAAGGCGGCCGAGTGTCGCGCACTCGTGCTCATGTTGGGAGTGTGCGCCGCACTCTGCGGTACACTGTGCGGGTACCTAGTACCTAAGCGTCGCACAGTGGTCTGGGCGGCCGCTCTAGCAGTTCAATTGGTAAAAAATGACTTCTTTCATAGGGGTATTTAATGCATCTACATCGTAGACGATATTAACACTAGATTGCCTAAGGAAATCATTTTGACTGCTTTTCAATTTCAATTAGAAACACTGTTAAAATTGTAACAATGATTTTGTGAGTGGCAGGCCTGTATCTAGTTAGCTGGCATAGCGGCAAATTATCGGTCGCGCACGAACCGTTTCAAGATCGATCCGTCGTTCGATTCACTTCTTGATCAAACGCGAACTGTATAGAGTCAAACCGCGACCACACGATAAGTAAAAGGCGTAATAAAATAAAATTAAGGGATACGTTGTAAATGTAATATTTTCCGTTAAAAGTGTTTCCAAAGTAAAGTATTATAAAGATACTCAGTTCAATGTATTAACTGTACATCACGAGAAATATACAGTTGGAAAGTTCAGCACGTGGCGTTTACCTCTCACCTCCACGCTATTAAGAGAATTTTCACAAAAACAATTATGTATATAATGACCAGTGGCGCACCCAGGAATTAATCTTGGGGGTGGGGGGACGAGTTGAACAAAATTACCTTTTTTTTAAGCAAAAATATCTGTTAACGGTAGCCACACATCCACGCGGCCACAGACGCACAACAATAGGCAGAATTCAATTCGGTGTCTAGTATCGGCAGTTTTTGCAAATATGTCGGAACCGAAGCGAGTGTATGCCTTATATGTATACGGAAAAGTTGTTCAAAATGTTTAGTTTTACATATAAAATATCCAAAAATCATCGAAATCGGAGAGGAAGCAGCTATTCTACAGTTTAGATAATTTTTCAGGGTTTTGTTTCCTTTTTCTTGGGGGGGGCTTAGCCCCCCCCCCCCCCCCCCCCACTGGGTGCGCCACTGATAATGACACAGCTTCTTAGAATTTTGTGTTGCCCCATAATGTGTGTTATACCTGTATTGCCCAAAAGCAGTCATTTTGACTACTTCGGAAATATTAAATAATCAAATGACTTTTATTATTGAATCGAGTAAATTTCTTATATGGCCAGTTCGGCTCTGGATTGGAATAACAGTTTATATTTTTTTTTATTACCGTCACACGATAACATACAAGTTCATGATAAATTGTCGATTTGAGCATATACTTGATAAGTTGCAGTTGTTCGATAACTAAAGTAGTACTTGTTATTCGAATCTTTATGCCAGGCCTGCCCACGCGCCTCGTTCCCCTTGAACGCGCTATGTATGACTGTAAATTATATAAAAAATATAAAAAATTAATTTTAAACAAATTTCTATACACATTAGTTATTCTTTCACGATGCAGCCATTTTGACTGCTTTGGGGCAATATAGGTATATACTAAGTTTCAGTCTTTCTAGTGTTAATGAAATTGAATAAAAATTATAATTAGAACAAGCATTTAAAAATGAACATTTCGCGAATATGATTTTCGATCGAGAAATTACTAATTTTCTTTTGTGAACCCTGCCGAACCTATTCAATATTTCGAAAAATATTTTGTTTTGAAATAAATCAATTCTTTTACCTTGAAAATGCATACTTAAAATTTAGGATTACAGTTCGTCATTTATTAAATATGACATGGAATATATTTTGTTTCAAATAGATCCGCAAATTGTTTTCAGGATTCTGTGCGGTATTTTTCGCAGCAAATTAAAACGTTTCCGCGCTAAATGTTTTGAGCATATTTACGAACACACCGGACAAAGAACAAATCCTGCCCCCTCCTCCACACCGGAATATTTTGACCGATCCGTACGTTTCGTTTTGGACGAGCGCGCCCCGCCGCGCCGCACCGGTTAAAACGCGATCGATCCCTGATATTTCACGCAAATAATGACACCGAACGGACCGTCAGAAATTCCGGGCCGCCGACGCATGTTCGTAGAGGCTTCGGAGGTTAACCCCTCTGCGTTTCGTACGCGAAACCCCGGTGCTTTTGACATCGTGTCATCGGCCTGCCGTATCGGTTACACGCACGCATTTCGCTCATTTATAAGCGAGAACGGAGGCGGCCAGAGATCCCGAAATGGCCAGTCGCCCGGGCCCAATTCACGAGTCAGTTCATTTTTTACGCTCATTTCGTACACAAGCTCAACCCTCGCTGTTGTGTCATCAAACGCAATTAAAATATTCACGTATTCGAAGCGACCAGATGCGAAGGCAACGAGTTGCAAAACTTCACGGGAATTGAAATAATTCGGCTTTAATACCGCGAAATTTAACGAAAGTAGTATTGGAATATCATAAATAGGTAATACGCTAACCGTAGCACGGCCGACCGGAACTAATTGATCAATTTTTAAATAAATCAACCATTTGTACCTTTTTCTGGCTCGTTGCGTACCAAAGGGTTGCACGTTTATTTGGGAAATCGATTTAATTGTCTTTGGGTTGTAAGTTTTTATTGTATTCGGTGAGAGCAATCAGTGGAGGGCTCAGAAGCCAATCGATGTAAGTCTCTCAGCATCAAAACTGAGATAATTACTTTGCTTGAAACTTAGTAGTCGCTAAGTATTCTCATCCGATATTTTTAACATGTCAAGTCGTGCATAAAATCTCTACATGTCGGTTATTATAAAGTATTGTACACTGCAGTCAATATATTAAATTTTCACGAAATATTCGCGAAAACAAACATGATGCAGTATTTTGCGAATAAGAGATCGTAAATAGTCGAAACGAGAATATTTGCTTACCGTGTGTCGATGTTTTATATATTTTATTTTTACAGTCATAACACGGGAGTTGGTACAATTATGGTAATACGTAGCGAGTTAGATACTTGTTAGCGTCAACGTGTTTTAAACCAGGTGAAGGGCTGTTTGCGAGGCGACCCTTAAGATTGGAAGAATTTATGGTAGGGCCTGGGCGTACGTGACATCCTAATAGGGATGCATGAGAATAAACAGAACCGTCGTCGAACGATGACGGGTGGGCACTTTGGGCCATCCAGCTATCGTTCGGGAAGGTCGTGTTTTATGAGGATGTGACGAGTAAAAACTTGTCGAGGGTATGCAACCCAAGGCCACACTGCCCTAAAGAATTGGGACTTTGTTCTAAGAGGATCTGGCCACGGAGTGAGGAAGGCAAGGGTGCCTTTTGGTGAATGGACTGTGTTGGACCCCACGGTATTTACCCCAGAACCTTCGAAGCGAACGAGTCTTGACCGATTTTTAACATCAGAAGTGGGATACGCGAGAAGTTCTTACTTTTCATCACCCTCACGCCCACGAGTGATCTATTGGCGGGCCATCGATCTACACGCTATTTAGTGGAAATGATCCCATCGTTTCGTGGCGATGAACTCGGTGAAAGTACGGATTCGTGGTGCGATACGGTGGAAAACATTACGAAGGACCTTACTGCGTCGCAGCGATTGTGTTAGGCTACCCACTCTCTCGCAGGACCGGCCAAAGAGTGGTACCGTACGTGGCAAGGAAACCCAAGGAATCGGACGACGTTTCGAGAGGACCTGTGCTTTATTTTCACCGCGGACGATCGCATCGGTCAAGTACTTCGCCGAGCAGTTTTGTACACGAGTGACGATGCTCCCAGTTACGCAGAATATGCTCGTACCAAATTAAAATATCTACAGCAGACAAAAGTGTCGTTCAAAACAACGGAATCAGTACGATTAATATTACGGATATCTCCGATACTACGACCCGTCAATCGTCGACGAACGCCCGATACAGGTCTACAGCTGAATTAATAAGCAGGGACGGCGGATTACGAGAAACCACATAGGGAAAAGAAGGAGAAGATCGCCGTAAATTTTCAGCGAAACGTCATCAAATCCCTTCTTGTGCTGTAAAACGCTGTTTTACCTGCAACAGTGCTGATCACGTGCAGCTGGACTGCCCCAAACGACGAAGGATGGCAATGACAAGTGCACAACCGACACCTCGAAATTCCATGACCTGCACTTACTGCGCTAAGCGTGGTCACGTGGAAACCGACTGTTGGATGAAACAACGTGCTCAGCGGTTTAATACGAACGTTTCCACGAATGTTTCCACGAATCACCCCCGTAACGACTCCGCTAAATCACACAAAGGCAAACCTAAAGTCAATGCGTGCTATACGTTTCCGCATTGTCTCACACCGATTATTTTGCGTGACTTGGTTGTGCGGGAGTGCTTGATTGAATCGGACGCAACGTGCTCTCTCGTAAAGGAATCCGTGGCGAGACGAGCAAACTGCAAAGTTAAACGAAAGTCGATACTAATAAAAGTCATCGAAGGTGCGGCGATGACATCCACCGGAATGACGACTATAATAGTGTAGACGGAGGATGCAACTTTTAAAACGGATTTGCTCGTGGTTCCGAACCAGAATACCCCATATGCTGACGTCATCGGAAGAAATCTGTTGGTGGATGCGAACCTGCAAATAGTTACCGGGGAAGACGGAATCTCCAAGCTGAAGCGATGTCCGGCGAAGGAGCGAGGGTCAGCGGAAAGGATGTAGACGAATTAGAGCTTCGCGAGGGCCGACGGAACCGGGGCGCAGCGAATCTCTGCGCTGCTATGACGGTTTGAAACGATGATATTATGCAACGGCGTTGCGGAATAGATGGTAACCACAGGCGAAATCAAAGTTATCCTTAAAGAGGACAGGATTGTTCATTATCATCCCTACCGTTTGTCAATATCCGAACGCGAGAAGGTACGTTCCATCGTTAACGAATTGTTACAAAACGGTATTATGCGCGAGAGCGTTTCACCGTACGCGAGTCCAGTAATCCTCGTTAAGAAAAAAAATGGTCAAGACAGAATGTGTGTTGATTATCGCGCTCTAAATCGAATAACTGTTAAGGATTGACATCCATTGCCGTTGATTCAAGATCAACTAGACCGCCTAGGTAAAAATAAATATTTTACGATACTCGATACTGCTTCTGGCTTTCACCAAATTCCTGTAGCGGAAGAGTCAAATCCAAAAACTGCTTTCGTCACTCCGGACGGGCATTATGAATATCAACCGTTTGGTTTAGCTAATGCTCCTGCAGTTTTTCAGCGCGCGATAAACACTGCGCTTGGTTGTCTTCGCAATAATGTGGCTCTAGTTTATTTAAATGATATTTTGATTCCGTCATTAACAAAAGACGAAGGTCTAGATAAGTTAGAAAGCGTACTGCAGGCATTACATCGTGCAGGATTTTCTTTAAATATTAATAAATGCAAATCCCTGGAAACCGAAATAGACTATTTAGGCAGAGTAGTGTCGAGCGATGGTGTTAAAACCTGGGAAAGCAATAGTCCAGGCATTGATAGAATCACCGGTAACATCCAATGTTCGACAAGTAAGACAATTTATGGGACTCGCCGGATATTTCCGTAAATTCGTGCCGGAATTTGCAATTCGCCGCCGCTTGCATGACCAAACTTACAAAAAATAATGAACCGTGGGTTTGGGGTACTGAACAGGAAGAGGCTAGACAATATATTATTAATAAACTCATTTCCGAACCGTTATTAGTGGTATTTGACCCTGCCGAAGAGACTGAGTTACACACGGACGCGAGTGCAATCGGTTATGGGGCCATCCTATTCCAAAAACATTCGGGTGACCAACGGTTGTTTGCTTATTGTACTCGTCGAACGACCGCGGAGGAATCGCGATACCACACTTATGAACTTGAGACGTTGGCCGTCGTAAATGCTTTGAAACATTTTCGCGTCTATCTCCTAGGCATACAATTTAAAGTAGTCGCGGACTGCAATGCTCTGAAAGTCACAGATATCAAGCGAGATTTACTGCCTCGAGTAGCCAGGTGGTGGGTTTACCTTCAAGATTTCGATTACACGATTGAATACCGAAAAGGTAAATCCATCGAACACGTCGATTACACTGTCCAACAGCTAAACATTATTTCGATTCCCACTATGCGATTCTTATAGAGTTTTTCGCGCTGATTCCGAATCTGTCTTCAATTTTTCTCGTAGACGTACAGTTTTTGAGAAAATTGAGTTTAAAAAAAAAGACATATTTTTCAACTTTGAACAAATATTGTGATGTTATTATAAAAGATATTGAATTGATCTTTACAGCAAAAGATGCTGTAGACTTTCTCGAATCCAGTGATATGCAATATTAATACATTATGATTGTTTAAACATGTTTAAATTTGTTTAAATAATGATTAAAGACGGAGAGACACCCCTTTTGCACCCATTTTTGAGGATATTTTTCAATTTATATAAAAAAATAAGGGTCCAGCGGAAAATCGAACTATACCACGCGATAGAGCAGACTTTTATCTTGCAAACTCACCCTTTCAAGTTTCCAACGTCGACGTTTTTTTCGATCCAGAAAGCAAAATATCTTCGCCCGACGTGAGTTGCCGCCAGTGGTGCTCTTCCACTATCGCGGTCGTTCGACGAGATACGGCGCGGCGCGGCGTAATGGCGATGCAGTCGCTTTAAGCAATTATGTCAGCTTATTTAAATGTTAAACATGTTTAAACAATCATAATGTATTAATAATAGATATCACTGGACTCGGGAAAGTCTACAGAATCTTTTGCTGTAAAGAACAATTCAATATCTTTTATAATAACATCACAATATTTGTTTAAAGTTGAATAATACCTTTTCTTTCAAAGTCGTGATTCTCAAAAACTGTGCGTGTAGGAGAAAAATTAAGCGCAAATTCGGAATCAGCGCAAAAAACTCTATAAGTACCATCCAACAGTAATTGGAAAACAAATTTGGTGTTGGACAGTGTATTTATACTTAGTTAAAAACTCTTCAATTTGTTTAATGTATATGGCAATATAAAGTAAGTTCTGTACAAGATACAATTAAAAGTAGAGTATAGAGTGGCTGCGATATGTAAGTGCTCGATGCGAGTTTAATTAATTGATTTATTTTTATAAACAAATTATAGTATTCAAAACCAAAATACAATTTTTCTATTTCGATGGTAAGTACGAGTTTGAAAAAGACAAAATCAGTGTAATTTTCACTGTTACCTTTCATCGAAAAGAAAAACCGGCATAGCGAAATTTACACTACTGATTGACGGTGGCTATTACTCTGAAACTTGTGATTTGATATATATCCAGTTCAAGATGCGCAAATTCTTCGTCATCCTCTACCTGCCTCAAAGCTTCGATGTCTGTTGCAACAAGTGTCTTCAAAGGATCTGGCGGTGGTACCTGAAACGGCAGAGGCAAGAGGATTGTGATGCGTCCTTGTATCGTATAATATTATAGTACTCGATACGATAGTGTTGGCTTTAATTATCCTGTGTCTATAACGCGTTTAGTGCTTTGATCAAAGATCCGATTCGAAACAAATACGCCAGTTAGGATTCAACTAATTGTTACACGATTTAATTATTGCATTTCGTTTGCCAGGAATTTGTCTATCAATCAAACATCCCCGAATGCAGTTTCTTTCTCGACTTTATCAATCGCATCCTAACCGAATGTCAGCGTTCGATATGGATACCGACACCGGCGTATTTGACATTCAATGCCTTAACACGATAGTCCTGTCGAATTTCATTGGTAATTGACGTTCAAATTACTTCCGGATGCTGTTGAAGCCATTCAACGAAACCTCGTACGCTTTTCAAATTCGTAATATCCTTCCAAACCACGTCCATTGTTTCCAAATCTACAGGAACATGATCGCACTGTAGCCAGTTCTTGCGGACTTGATTTTTCGGCGGCGTGAACTGTAGTTCCCAGGGCATCGTCGTCCCAAACGCGGTGGTCTTCGCGGATGTTTCCTCGGCTCTTACATCTTTCAGAACGTGCTTCTTCGTCATAGCAAGTTTGCCCGCAGTAGGAGTGTTTCTCGTCATTGCTACCTCGGCCGGCACCACCGGCATCTCTTTAGTCAATACCTGGTTCGAAAAAAACCAGGAAATAAAGAACTCTCTCGATGCGCGCAAACCCATTTTCACGATAACAATGCGAAACTATTGCATATTTGATTTTCCAATGCTCTCGACGAAGAATACGAGTTTTTATTTAAATCCGGCTAATGCAAACGACGCGACGCGACGATAGAAAAATAACAGTTTCAAGGAAATCGCTCGCAATCAATGTTCCGCTTCCAAAAACATTTCTTAAACAAATAACGGGGATAAAAACTGCCAACGAAATATGATCCGAAAATATCGCGGGCAAATATTCCTTTTTTCACCTGCATCGATCTGCACGCCTCCGCGGTGAAATCAATTTCGAACATATCCTTCAAGACCTCCTCGTCGACGGTTTTGTTGGTGCCGCCAAGAGTGTCGAGCCACCGGCAAAAGTCCTGGCATATTGTAGACATTATGTTGTCGGTCCTCATTTTGAGGGTGGCGTTCGGATCGTAGCCCTCGAGGTCGTCCGTTTCCAAAGGGCGCCATGTAATCACCTAACACAGAAAAATCTCCTCTTCATCGTCGCCTTTCCATCTCGAAGTAATCCTTTCCATTAATCCGACGATACGGCACCTTGCGTCTTGGTTTCCTTAGAAATAGAGCGTAAGGATTGTATCTGCGGTGACCTACTTTCACCTCGCCATTGAGTGATTCGCTGTCTCTCGGCGTCGACGGATGCACCTTGATAATTATAAAAAGACGCATCTTTGAAAGGATACAGTAACAATAACTTGAACAGAAATAGACAAACTGGAACAACTCGCTAAATTATAAATAGCAGACACCAAGAAATAGTGGCGGGACTAAAATGTTTGCTTTCCTTTCTTTTTGGTCGTTCTCATCTCCGGTTTATGAATAAACGTGCCTCCAAGGACGCTAAACTGTCGTCGCCGTTGGTCACCGTAGCATCGTTGGTACCACGTTCATCGATATGGGTGATGTACCTGACCGGACTTCTTCGACGAAACGACTTCGGTAATCCCAGTAAAGGCGCAATGAGATTGTAGGACTTTCGGGGCAGGATTCGTTTCAAGAGTCGAGGGTTGCACGGGGGCGGCTGATTCGAGGAGAAAATTAAGTCAGAGGGAAATTTCTCGGGATCCAAATAACGTTTAGAATCTACTAACAAACTCGTCAGCTTCGGAATTATTTTTTTGTGCTTCTCTATGTCCGAGTCGTTCGGAATGCTCGTCGAAAGACGCTCCGAAAACTCTTTGCATAGGGTCTCCAACATACTTGTAGTCGACTCCTCTTCAAGGTTCTGTAAAACCTCGACGATCTCCATTGTATCGGTCAGTGGCAGCCTCGTTGCTGTTTTCGAGACATCGATGGATGGATTTAGGAGACCATCCAACTCAGATTTTTTGGGCAAATCTTCCGTTTTACTGGTGGAATCTTGCTCGTCATAGATGTTTCCTGGCATTGTGAAGTTCGCAACACTGACTCCCTTTCGTAGAACGTGTTCTTCCTTCGCGACGCGTTCCTCGTTCTCAAGAATCATATCCCCGGGAATAGATTTTGCTTTCGTTAAAATCCTAGCAGCTGGGCCACTCTTCTCCTCTTTAGTCCCTTCGGGTTTGTTAAGTTTCGCTCGCTTCTCTTGAGCTTCATCGCGATCGTCGAGGGACGAACTTTTTTTCGACGAGGACTCGAGAAAAGCGATTCGGTCCTGCAGAGTCGTCGGTTTTCTGTTTCTCAAAGCTTTAAAAGGTTCTAAACTGGGTTTCAAAACCGTCGGCATGTGACAGGGAGCTAAGTATTTCGGCTTCGATTGGTCCTCGTCGATTGACACCGCGAGCGAATCATCTTCGTCGGAGCTACTGCTCCGAAGCGAAGCAGAAAGTTTCGATCGTTCTAAAGAAGACGCAACTCGTTCAAACTTCACAGCTTCATTCAGATTTTTTCCCACTGAAACGGACTCCTCGTCACGCTGATACTCTTTATCTTTTTGCGTAACTGCTTTACGCGTAGACTCTGACTCCGGAACAGTTTGTACCGTTGTCCGTGACGATTCTTTAAGGTATTCTTGCGCCGAGGGAGTTTCTTTAACGATTTCACTTTCTGAAATATTATTCGGTTCATTAAACGTCACTTTCTTCGTGTCAAATTCACAATTTAAAATTCTCTCCACCGTATCCTCGAAGTCTGGCAAGCCGACGTAAATGGAGTCGCTGTTTTCGGATGTATTACGAGAGGAAACAACGCGCTTCTCAGGCGAATTTATGATCTTTTGCAGAAAAGTTACGGGTAGAGAGATTTTTCGGCTCGACTCCGATTCGAACGATTTGTATATGCACGGTAAACACCTGTCGTGATGTTTCCGCGGGAAGCTGGACAGTTTCGGGATCGATGATAGGACATTACTCGAAGGACTTTCCCACAGCTCAAGGTGTGCGAATTGAGGACTCGAGCCTGATGTAGAACGCGACCCCGAGGGAATCGTCGTCGACATCTCCTCCAATTTCAAAGTTGTGCACTGAACATCGATACCAGTGGATTGTGAATCCTTAAGCGACTCTTTCCACCGTGGAAATTCCTCGTTGCTTTCCTCGGGTTTTCCTGCATCGATCGGTTCAAATAACTTCTCTCCTTCGTCTTCGATCGGAGACGAATCACTGACTGACTCGAAAACCGTTTCCCGATCGAAGTTCAGTTCCTTATTCGCTGTTACGTGTTTTAACGCTTTGTAAGCGCATCGAATTGGATATTGCAGTGAATTCTTATCTATTTCTGACTTTTGATTAGTCATTGAACATGCAGATTTTATTTCCGGAAAGCCCTTTCTCTGAACTGATGTACGATTTGATTTTACCAATTTCGATTCGATCGTCGATATTTTAGGAAATGTGTTCAGTATTGGAAGAGTTGAAGTGGACGACAAATGTGCTTTTGGTTTATTTTGGATACTAGAAGAATCACGAGTATTATCCTTCTTATCGGAGACAATTTGACCGAAACTACGATCAAATCGTAGAGCACCTAATTTTGGATTTCGTTTAGCTTTGGATAGTTCGTGAAAGTTATGCTTACTTAAACTTTTCGCACGAGCTTGAGCTGAAACTTCCAATATTGGCTTTGGAAATAATTCTTTGCTACTATTATATAGCTTATTTGATTTAAACTTTGATTTTACCGGTGACAACTTATGCAAAGAGTTTTCGCAATCCATAGAGCCATCTACGCGAAATTTAAGAGAATGGTTTTTGGGAAATGAATTATAGGATAATTGTACGGAAGGATCTCTTACTACAAGCAACTTCTTTTCCTCATCATTGCAGAATTTCTCCCAATAACCTTTTGATCTTGGAATCGGATATTCCCATCTGAAATCATAACGATGAATTTTAAAAAAATAATCCCGAAGTGATGGTGTTAACTTAAACATTGCATACCTTCTGTCATCGAGTTTCATATTTCTGCCAAATTTGATGTATTCCTCGCAACCATTAGTACAAAATTCACCCACTTTTGGCTAAAAATTCAAATATAACAAATGTACACAGGCCAATGAATGTTCCAGTTACAAGATTCAGTTTTAAACTAGGATTTATAATCTACATTATGAGATTCACTCAGAAATATTTTCTAGTCTTGCTGCCACTATCGATCAAACAAATTTTCACTGAATTGCAGATACGCGTATGACGATTGAAACGATTTCTACGTTAGGGGTGGTTTCCAGTATTGCAAAATATGATGTTATCTTCCAAAGGTAAATTCCCAAAACATCGATGATGCGATTTGGCTGAAATTTCAAAAATAGGTTCCTTTACGCTAAAAACAATGATTGTAAATAGGATTTTTATCGATACAAAAAATAATATTTAAAATTTTTTACAATATTTTGTACGTTCGTTTAGCTGAAATTTTGTAAATAAGTACAACTTGGATAAAAACAGTGTTTACGAGAAATATTTTTTGAAATTCAAATATTAAGACCCAAAATTTTGTAAAAAGCGTGTTATCATTTTGTTATCATCACAGACAAGATACAGAGAACAGATTACCTTAGGGTATTCGTGTCACATGATCTGAAATATCGATATTGCAAAAAAATAAGTGGTTTTCTCGTTATTTACATCACATCCATACTACAGCCATAAGATCTCTAGACATTGCATTTTAAGGGGGCCTTGTGGGGCTCTAGGAGCTCCAAAACCGTTTCGGTGTCGCATCCAATGTTATCGATAGTTCAAGATTTTGGGCGTTTAGCACAAACGAGGTATAGGAGTAGATCAGTTATCATATGGACACCGACGAGATACTGTTAAAGACTGCCAGCCCCTGTGCTATTCAGCGAGACGTGGAAGTGGGCGCGAGTGGGCGCGGGAATAACGTGGAATTTACAGTGATCTGAAATACCACATCGCTAAAAGTTCCACCTCCGACGAAAATAGTATCAAAGTAGTGCCAAAACATTGTCTAAAATATGGCGTAGAATATAACATTTAATAATAATTCATATGGTTTTGTGATGATTCGCCTTCTCACCGATGCGTCGAGACATCGACGAGATACTGTTAAAGACCGACAGCCACCGTGCTAACCCGCGGGACGGTAAGTGGGCGAAATGGGCGCGGCGATAACGGTGGAAATTACAGTGATCTGAAAGACCACATCGCTAAAAAGTTTCACCATCGACGAGATACAGTTTGTGGTTCAGCGCTCTCTACCTAAATAGATCATTTTTTCCTGAACCACGTAAAACTGCGTCAGTAGCGTAGGTAAATAGATTTAGTACCGTAGGTAATAAATAAATGTAGAATGCTGACATTACCCATTCTGTAATTCTTAGAAAAAAAGATTACTTTTTATTGTATAATTTCATTATAGATGTAGGAAAAATGAAAGTAGTTACCACGTAATATTCTAAAAAAGTATTGGAATTTCAAATTAATTTGGAAATTATAGCATTATTTATAAAACAATAATTCGTAAACGAAAAATATTCTGTAATAATCGTTATTTATTCTTCTTTATAATTCAAACAATTTATAAATAAATACATTTTAATAATATGTTTCTATATTCATTATTGAAATCGTTATTTCAATACGAATGTATTGTTTCAATAATTGTATAAATAAACAAATTTTTATAATGTATAGAGGGCCTAGCCGAATAAGATGGTCAAACCTGCCCTTAGAGGTTTTTCAACGGCTATTGAACCATTCGAAAACTGGCCAAGAAAAATCTCTCTGCGCAAAATTTCAGCCCTCTAGCGTGCTCGTGAGGGTAGTTACAGGATAAATTCGATATTGCGCTTTTCTGTGCATTTTCCGGTTTTCAATATACGGAATCTGTGTCTTTGGATGAACGATGTCAGGGACATGCTGGTTTAAAATAAATTCTTATAAAATTCAATGAAATACACATGATTACGTATTTAGCATGTCTTAAACTCTACTACGCAATGTTATAGAAAAGTGTAACTGTGCAGCTATTAGCTCGATATTATCCTATATTCATAAAACACTACAAGATCTTGCAAACAGAGGATAATACCGATTGCCCA